>QNUK01000049.1:1515000-1962500 GCA_013621035.1 Clarias magur
CACAAACTGTCTCCATTCATTTTCTCTTATAATCCTGAAGAATGCAATTAGAGCTGCAAATAAAAGTTACTTTCATATAGGGTAAAATACATCAGACAAACGGTAGCATCAAATGTCTGCAGCACTTAAAAGCTTACAGACATTCAAGTGAATGCGCAACACTACTAATTTTCTGAATCTCTAGCACCCTCCAGTGTATGTCTGTAGCTATTCACCACGCCCATAGATTTTTATTTAACATGTTCAAGGTATGAACTGTGTAGCTAGTCAGCATTTTGTACATTTTCAGCTTAAATATAAACCATAAACTTGCATGCTGAAAAGTGACGTACTGCTAATCTGGTAAATGATGCTTCATTGTTTTTTGCCTCATTTCATTGTCATGGGAGAAATAATATAGCCGATGATGATGATGATGATGATGATGATGATTGTGGAATACAAATGTGAGCTTTGTATAAAGCAGTTGTTTACTTTTAGGGACTGTTAAAACTGTTTCCCCCCCTAAATGCCTTTTTAACAGCTTAGACAGATTTTAAAATATTGTTTTCATTTGTCTTTAAAAAGCATAAGAATTCCACATTTGAAATTGTTTTTGATATGTTAAAATGTTCTTGTTTTGTTTGTCTTCCAGTTCACTGTTGATAATATTAATTAAACCCCATTTTTATTACATTCTGTGTCATTTATTTGATAACTGCTTTAGCTAGCCATAAATATGTATGTTAGAATCATATACTGGTATGTTATTACATAAGACCAAATAAAATCCTGGTCAGTAAAACTGATGAAGAATGATGTGACTAATCTTAAAGTAAAAAGTTAAAGAGATTTACAGTACAACGCATCTCACAGAAAAGTATACAGTATGTGAATTATGAAAATATTATCAGTCTCAGAAATGATCATTGTGCATGATGACCTATGTGGTGAAAAGGAACACCACCTCATATACACTTGACACCAATCACATGGAGTTTCAGTGACGTGTACACTGTAATTGGATATGTATATTGGACTGATCAGCCATAACATTAAAACCACCAAGGTTTTGGGTTCCCTTTGTGCCACCAGTGCAGCACTGGACTCTCGGGCCATAGCTCCATGTGTCCTCCAGATAGTGTGGTGTCCGGAACCAGGATATTGGCAGCGGACCCTTTGGGTACTGTGGGTCATAGAGGACCAACCCCAGTTTGGAGTTTGGAGGTCTTGGGCTCTGTCTGCTGGATTGCTTGCATGACTTATTACTGTGGTGCAGTGGGTTTCTGATACATTTCCTAATGGCTAGTGCTGACTTTTACGGCAATTTGTGCTACATTTTTGTGGGATCGAAGCAGGCTGGCTTTACATACCCTGGGACATGGGTGAGCCTTGGGTGCCCATGATCCTTTTACCTGTTTGTTGGCGGATAGTTGGCAATCCAGTATACTACACAATATATACCAGGGGAAGTTCACCAATTTCAGCTATGAATGATAAATAATAAAGTCTTGATGTACAGTACAGGAAAAAAAATCCTAAACCTTCATAAATCAATCATGCTATATTGGAGGCCTTACTCACTCATCATCTATACTGTCAAATCCTGTATTCAGGGTCACAGGGGGATCTGAAGCTTATTCTAGGAGACTTAGGGCATGAGGCAGGGTGCCAATCCATCACAAGGCACACACACATACAGTACATTTACTACAGGCAATTTAGAAACACCAATTAGCCTAACATGCAAGTCTTTGGACAGTGGGTGGAAACCATAGCACCTAGGGGAAACCCTTCAAGCACAGGGAGAACATGCAAACAGAGACAGGAATTGAGCCTGGCCAGGAATCGAACCCAGAAACTGGAGGTGGAAAGCGACAGTGCTAATCACTACACCACCGTGCAGTATGTCTACTGTTGCTACTTAACAATTCATAAGACTTATTGAAAAATGTTTGAAAACACACTGAAGATACATAAGTGCTTTAACATGTAAGGCTGCCTTGGACTCTGTGGCTCCATTAAAAATCAGGCGCCGCAAAGTTAAATCCAAACCCTGGTTAAACAATGAGACTCGTGCTGTCAGACGTGAGTATCGCAAAATGGAACGAAAATGGAAAAAGGACCAATTGCAAGTGTCTTTTATTTCGTTGATTGATATTTGGCGTCTTTATCAGAAAACTGTGAAAGCTGCCAATCATTTCTCCAAGTTAATTTTAGCTATTAACTCGGAGAAATGTCTTGCCTTGAATTTTATTTCAGTCATTTAATGCAATTCTTGATGGTCCCCAAATTGTCAGTTGCGAAAGCTCTTATGCAGTGTGTGAAAACTTTCTCCAGTTTTTTAAGGATAAGGTTTCTTCTACAAGAGCTTTTATTACATCTCCTGCATGTGACCCATCTATTTCCATTTCTGTCTCTAGCTCTTCTGTTTTTAACTAGTTTGAGGCCATTTCTCTTTCCTTTCTGTTAAAGATTATTAATATTATGAAGTCTGCAGATTCTCCTGCTGATCCCATTCCTCCACATCCTATAGTTTTAAATATTATACTGTAAATAGCAGCTTGGGATCTGGGGTGGTACCCAGACATTTTAAACATGCAGTTGTGCAGCCTTTGTTAAAAAAACCTAATCTTGATCCGTCTGTGTTTTCTAATTACAGACCAATCTCCAAGCTACCATTTCTGTCTAAGATTCTGGAGAAGGTAGTTTATACACAACTAATGAGCATGGAATTCTTGAGGTCTTTCAGTCTGGTTTCAAGGCTCTTCACAGTATTGAAACAGCTCTGTTAAGGGTCTTAAATGACATTTATCGTATTACCGATTCTAGTGAGGTCCTATCTTATTGATAGAACATTTTCTGCTAGTCTTGGAGATCTTGAGTCCTCATCAGCTCCTCTGACATATGGGGTCCCACAGGGTTCTATCCTTGGACCCCTTCTTCTCTCGTTGTATTTGTTGCCGCTTGGCTATATCCTGAGAAAACATGGCATCTCCTTTCACTGCTATGCAGATGACAATCAAATTTATCTCTTGTTAAAACAGAAGGAAGACTACTCTGTCAAGGCTCTGTTAACATGTCTAGATGACATAAAAGCATGGTTAGCCCAAAATTAAAAAAATTTTAATGATAAAAAGACTGAGGTTTTGGTATTTGGTTCTGGTGCCAGGTGTAGAGTTTGATTAGATATGTGTGCAATGTGATTTTAATTATGTTCCTTTTTAAATATTATTTTATTTTATATATATTTTATTATTATTTTATTTTATTATTTTATTTTTCATTATATTACTATATTATTTTATTATTTATGAGAAGCACTTTGGGGCATTCTTGTTGTTAAAGTGCTATACAAATAAAGATGAGTTGAGTTGAAAGATGAGAACATCTTAAAAAGCCTTACATAAGCAAGCTGGACTTCCAGGATGTAGTCTACAGAAACCCATGTAGAACACATTCACAAGGATCTTTCTATGTAACAGCTCTCTTTATTTTCACACACACACACACACACACACACACACACACACACACACACACACACACACACACACACACACACACACACACACACACACACACACACACACAAACCCCCAATAACAATAAATTAATGATTCTATGTATTTCATAATTACAGAATTAGATTTGACTACAATTGTCAATTCATTACTACTCCCCTTAATATTAATATTTTTGGTTTGCTAAACAATTTAAATTGATTTTACAATTAAAAAACATAATTAAGTAATAAAATGAAAGAATTACTTGAAGAACTAGTTTAAAAATACAGAACAAAAGACATTTCTGCATTGCTATTGTTGTCCTTTGGCTTACAGTTTTGTTTAGCATATCATATGTTTAGCACGTCATATAAACTAGAAATAAAAATGCTGTCTGCCACTCAAAATACAGGGTGTGTGTGATTTACAGTTTCCGCAGTCAGGTCAATTCAAGGTCGAATCACTTTTAACTGCAATGGAACCATGTTGGAACTGGATATTTTAATCCACCCCTGAATTCGGTTTTGTCAGAAAAAGTAAAGGCACATTATTTAAGTCTTATTTAACCCGCGCTGGCTGTATTTGTAATTTTCCCTATTTCAACCACTCTTAAATGTAACTGTAAAAATAATATTAATAATAATAATAATAATAATAATAATAATAATAATAATAATGTGTATGAATTCAAGCATCAGTGTTTCAGTAATGTATATGACAAACTCAAACTAAAAAAAAAAAAAACCTCTGTCCACCAGAGGTCTCAATCTCCCAATTTTGAATTAGTCATTTCACTCATCACAAGCACCTGCTGCTCATTTCCTCCCTGTCTTCCTCTTAAACACCTGTCTCTAATACTCTTTGCAAGGGCGTGTAATTTTGCCTGCAAGCCTGAGACTTATTATTTTGTATTTTTGATTAATCATTGCTTTTTACCAACTGAGACTATTTCCCTGTTTTTCTTTGCATGCATCTGTGTGAAACACCCCTTTGTCCTGAAGGAGTTGTTGTCCTTTGTTATGTCTTTAGCAATGGTTTTGGACATAGTTTGCATTTAGCTTGAAATATGTCTGGAGCCCTGAGCTGTGTTCTTACAGTGGGACAGGTGTGGTATCTCATTATGGATATGGATATTGGAAAAGATTTTCTGGGACCAAGAACATGTATTGGTGTCATGGATCATTTCCTGAGCACCATTAAAGGGACATTAGGGCCAGTTCTCATAACTGTCTGGAGTGCATGCCATGACCTTGTGGTCACTGATTTGTCCAGCACTATGAGGTGATTTCCTATTTCTTATCAAAGCTGTTCAGAATTCTTGAGATAAATTTTTTTCCAGATAGCTGATGACTCCAGATCCATTTTCCACATCTGTTTAACAGTCAGGCATTTCAAATCTTCAGTCTGATCTCAGGTAGGAGCCAAAAAACATTTGCAAGTACAGTGGTTTGTACAGGTTTCCCCCCTATTTTGACCCTTTTGCATATTTTCTAATGTTCCAACCTAGAACTGAAATTGACAATTTATTTGTTTTGTCATTAACTTTGTCATTAAGACAAAATGATCATAATATTGAACTGATGGGAACAGAGTGTTGGAAAGAACGGTCATAGAACTGACATGACTAAAAGCTCGGCTGTGATGAGCCATGTGGAATGCAGTTTAGCAAAAAAACATGGGAAATTGTTCTCTGGACCAAAATGCCAAATGTAAATGTTTGACATTGGTTAAACTCTTATCCCAAAACTCAAGGCAATACAGTGAACTCACCATCTCCACAGTGACGTATGGTGGTGGTAGCATCACATCGAGCATGATCTTAGATCTCTGTGAAAATTTGCATGTGTGCCATATTATGCCCATTTTGTAATAATGTATGGTGTAGGTAGGTAAAACTTTAAAATCTGCTTTAGCAATAACCAGACTTTGCTCATTCTTTAATTAAATAAAATTTCTTATGTTAGCCTGCTAGCTTCGTCTATAAAAAAATAACATACCATAACTATTATGAACAACCATTTATGATTATGACTTTAAATCCAAACATAAACTCTGTCAGGTTAACACATATGTTGCATATTATATTTATGAATATGGGATTAGGAATAACACAGAATAACATTACAGAGAATGGATGAAAATGTTATTCATTTGAATTTTGACTTATGTGACATTTAAGCAGAGGTGGGTAGAGTAGCCAAAAAAAGGAAGAGTAGCTGTACTTCAAAATAATATTACTCAAGTAGAAGTAAAAAGATGTAATCCAAAATATTACTCAAGAGTAAAAAAGTGTTCAGTGAAAAAACTCCTCAAGTACTAACAGTTTCAGTCTTACTGTAATGTCCAATATTTATTTTTTTTAATTACAAGAATTGTATATTGTTTTTTATTTTAATTCGCTGTCTATCGCTGAAGATTTTTTCCCGTAATGCTGCCGGTTTGTGTGTGGTCATGTGACTACATGTGATTATTGTTTGGTGAAACATGAAGTCATTATGTAGATCCACTGGCTGCATGGGTAGAATAAATGGTTAGAAAAGTGACGAGTCGACTATAGCCGAATATAGTGGAGTAAGAGTAATGTTTCTTCTTCTCAAATCTACTCAAGTAAAAGTAAACAGTATGATGCACTAAAACTACTCATATAAGTACTCACTCATCATCTATACCGCTTTATCCTGTATTCAGGGTCATGGGGTGCCTGGAGCCTATCCCAGGAGGCTTAGGGCATAAGGCGGGGTACACCCTGGACAGGGTGGCAATCCATTGCAGGGCACACACACATACTCATTCGTACACTACGGCCAATCTGGGAACGCCAACTAGCCTAACCTGCATGTCTTTATGCAAACTTAATTAAGGACACGCAAACTTAATTAACTCCATGCACACAGAGACGGGAATCGAACCTGGACCCTGGACGTGCAAGGCGACAGTGCTAACCACTACACCACCGCGCCATGTCAATTAAATATCTGAATGGCCAATATCGGTGAGTTTACAGCTGATGATCCTCTTGGTCAAGTGGTTTTGCAGATGGAAGATGCTCAGACAAGAACCAGACAAGTGATGAACACACTCCTGCAGTGGCATAGGAAGAATTGTCATTACTGTTTTGATCCATATGAATGTTGACCAATTTCAGTGAATCTGTGATAATGGACCCTGAAACCTAAAAGGCAAAACCTGATAAACAGCTGAGCATGTGATGCAGAGGATGATGAAAAACAGATCTGGCTCACATTTGAACTCAAGAAGCATTGAAAAAAAAATCGTGGAACTGGGCCATTGCAGACTGTAATACAGAGCATGCTTGTTTTTGGTGTGTTGTGCATGTAGACACCGGGCCAGATTTAGCCTATGGAACAAGCACAAATATGAAACATTCAGCCTTAATCCAGGCCAAGTGTTTTTGCTATTATGCCCGAAAGAGCTGTGCTGCCACCTGGGCATCCACAAAACTAAGAGGACCTGACAGTTGAGCCAACAAACAGACTGCCACTAAAAACATTGGGAAACATTTGCCATTCTTACTGCTGGCCTGCCAGACTGCTGTACAGTACATGATTCCATGCCCTGCATCCCCAATGTTCTAATGTGATGCAATCTGTAGAGCACAACCCTATTTAATATACACTAGAGTGCATGGTGTTCATATTACTTCAACCATCACACTGAGGTAGGGCACCAGTTGGTCAGAGATCTTATTCTGGTAGACTTTTGCTAAGGAGTAAATTATTACCTGGACTGTCTCTTGGACTGTCACAGGGCTGTACAAGTCACCACAGCTGTGCTTCACTACAATGTAATCAACAGACAAGTCTACAAAGTAATTACAGCTACTGATAAGTACAAGGAATTTCATTGTTAGAAAGTTATACACATGCAATAGAGTTTACATTTCATAGTTGCTATCCTAACATTTTTTACAGTTGAATCAGCATTCCACACGATTCATCCTTACATTTTATATTAATTATATCCTGTTCAATTAAACAAAAAGGTACAAATACAAACCTGTGTCTCCTTTTTCTTTTTTTGAACAGACGGGAAAGGAATCCTCATTCTTTGTTCTTTGTACAGTACAATGTCATGAGTATTTTACACAGGATTATGGAAAAATGCATTTACTCCTATCATATCATATCAGTGGAGCTTTAGTCTCGTCTGAATCTGGAAGAATACACCTCCTTTACAACTACAAAAAAGAACCCTGTATATTAAGCCCCTAGTAAATTCTATCCTGTTTAATTTGGCATCATAAATATTCCGGCGGAAAAGATGCTTTGCCCATTTTCTTCAGTATAGAGATACTCCAGATACTCCACCATGCCTAAATTTCCCCAGACCTGTCTAGCCACCCACTTAAAAATGTCTGAAGTAAGCCATGAGTTTTTATATCAGCCGGGCTACTTGACTGCTTTTTGTAAGCAAAAATAAATCCAAGATTTGTATAGCTTTTCTGCTTGACTCATTGGTTCATAATGCCATCTGGTTGTAATACAGTAGGGAAAAAAAGCCCAAAAGTTATTTCAGCAACAGGTGTTATGCTCATGGGGTTTCTATTTTCTCTCTAAGACACTGAACCAAAACAAAGAACTGGCTGAGTAAAAACTGCAGAACAGTAACAAATAAATGTTTAATAGGAATGGTCAAAGAAGCGGTGCCTATGGGGGTTTTAGGTAAGTTATGGAGTGGAGAATACATCTAAACGTCTGCCATTAATAAAATACATACATCATGTACACATACTGGAGGTGAGATTTGAGCCCCCAATCCTAGAAGTTCAAGGCACTGTTAACCAGCCACTGTGCCCAGCAATTCATAACAATACTATTTCTAAATTTCAGTATGGAAATACAGTACCAAAAAATTTAATAAAATAAAACAACTGGAAAATAATAATAATTTGTTTTAAATTAGCAACATGATTATGGAAACTACAAAAAAATTTACATGAACAAAGTTTGGTAAGTAAAACTACATTACTTGTTATTAGGTCTATGTAAGTAATCTTATGTATTTTCAAGTCTACAATTTCTCTCTACTTGTTAAGATGCTATATAAAATGCTCAGAAAACACATCAGAGCATTATTTAACCATAGTAGGGGCAATCCATCTATTTTTTTTTTTTTTTTTTTTCCTCCCTTTAACCTAAACACTGTTCCATTCAGCCTGTACCAGACTGTCCCAAACGATCAAACCATTATAAAATAATTAAGTTATACAGATATATACATGATTTAGTACATCTTATGTGCAAATACATTATATCTGTGGATATATCATTCATGACAGTTTACTAACTATATAAATTATCTAAAAAAGATATATTCTGCAATGTTTTTTGTTTGTTTGTTTGTTTTTTTACACTAAAGCTTTGGTGGTCAGCATCCTGTTTGATGCTTATCACGTTCCCTTACATGATATTACATCAATAAAAAAATTCTTTCAGCAAGGTCCAGTAGCACAAGTTTTGATTTTTACTTCTCAGGCCGGAAAATGCATACTGCCGAGTTAAATTGTCCTAGTTTACCTGATGTCTAAATATGCATTATATATTTATCCAAATGTTGTGGATACCTGACCAGTATGTTACGTTCAGCCTTTATTTGTCACATATACATTACTGCACAGTGAAATTCTTTATTCCTCACATATCCCAGCATAGGCTGGGATCAGAACGCATGGTCAGTCATTATACAGCACCCCAGGAGCAGACGAGGTTAAGGGCCTTGCTCAAGCAACCTGGTGGAGCTGGGTCTCGAACCAGCAAGCTTTTAAATCAGTAATAGCCTTAACACGCTGACCCACTACCGCCTTCCTGAAAATGTGCTTGTTGAACCTATTATTTTATATTTATTTCCCCTTTTCCCTCGATTACTATAACCTCCATTCTTACAGGAACACTTTCCACTAGCTTTTTTTTTTGAGCATGGATTTGCTCATTCCACCATAAGATCCTTTGAGAGATTGGGCACTGATGATAGACAAGATGATCTGACATCTGTTCATCACAAAGGTTTTCAGTGGAGATGAGATCAGGTGTATGTGTGTGTGTGTGTGTGTGTGTGTGTGCAGGCTGTTTGAGTTCTTCCTCTCCAGCCTTGTGCACAGCCTTGCGCAATGTCATGCTGGAACACGTTGGAGATCAGCCTGTCAAGTCCAGCGGGGGGGGGGAATTGTACTTTTCCAGCACAGAAAGACTTTCTAGACCAGTGTGTGGCCACAGGGTATAATGATCAGGTGCGCACCAGTGTTTTCCACACTAAAGGTACAAAAGGCGTACTGTATCTTTGAGGTTGCAATGTCATCCATGAAGAAAAGGTAAAGTTTCGAGTGTTTTTAGCAACAGGTGTTGCTGGCGTTTCTTTATACGGCACGCAAACATGGAGGCAATGAGCGTTAAAAAAAAAAAATCACTTACACCTGAACTTGCAGGGACTAAACCCCATTCTGTGCGTTTTCCTGCTTTGCATGATTACTACGGGTGTCATATATCAAGTGGCTCTAATTTCACGCTGAAGCGTGGTCAGCGAGACTTCATGCGACCGCTAGAGGTGAACACGAATCCTGTGTGTGCGCGCGCGCGCGTGTGTGTGTGTGTGTGTGGGACGGACTACTCAGTCTGAAGTTTTTTTTTTTTCTTCTTCTCCCCCACACTGATGTCTACCCTTGTCGCGCAGGAGCTCCGGCGGGTTTAAACGGCGAGTCCTGACTCTCCACTCACTCGGGGCCGAGCAGCAGCAGCTCCGCGAGCACTAACCTGGAGGAGCACTCTGTCTGGTTCGCTTTTTCGTTTGCGTAGAAAAAAAAAAAAAAAAGAGAGAGTTTAATAACAGGCGAAGAAGTTTACTGAACACGGAGCACGCGTGATGTGAACCATCACACGTTGTTGGCGGCGCAGTGTTAGTTGTGATCGACAGTTCCGGAGGCTGCTGCTTCAGTTGATTATTATGAATGGTACTCGCACTGTCATGGAGTTGGTCAACAGCCCGAGACGCGCGTGGTGAACAAACAGCGTCACGAGATCGCCAGCCATGAAGGTCTTACGGCTTTGCCACGGAGCGGCCTTCGCACTCGTGTGGAGCTGCCTCGGCTACTTTCAGAGCGTCCAGTGCGCGTTAGGGGACAACCACGTCCACTCGAGCTTCGTGTACAGACGCTTGAGAAACCACGAGCGCAGAGAGATCCAACGGGAGATCCTCTCCATCCTGGGTTTGCCCCATCGCCCGAAACCTTTCTCGCCGGCGAAGCAGGCATCCTCGGCGCCCCTCTTCATGCTCGATCTGTACAACGCCATGACGACCGAGGAAGCGGAGGAGGAGGAGGAGGACGCGCTGCTCGAGAGCGCAGGCAGGGCGATCAGCATGAACTCGCTGGGAAGCCCGGCGAGGAGCCAGCACAGCGCGGCTCCGTACGGATATTCCCGAGCGCCCGTGGCCTGGACCAGTCAGAGTCCCCCTCTGGCTACTTCACACGACGCGAACTTTCTCAACGATGCCGACATGGTTATGAGCTTTGTCAATCTGGGTAGGTATACACTGCAGGAACTTTATACTGTACCTTTATACCCCCTTTGTCGTCGTTGTTGTTGTTTCGCTCTTGGCAAACTTTCTGAGAGGTTTTTAAAAAAATGTTTTTTTTTATTTATTTATTTTTTTTTACCAACACTGAAAAGGCTGTTAGAGCCCATTATAAGCGCACTAAACATGCTCTGTTTGTCCACTCTCTTCAAGTAGTTAAAAAAAAAAAAAACTGCACAAAGCTGTACTCATGGCAAAATATTAAATGAACGCCCTGTTAATATCTATATGTATTCTACAGTATATCTACTGTACATATCTTGATGTAGAGAAAGCTTCCATCTTCACAATCAGAACTTTGTTCACAGTCTGGCTTGGCCTTAGTAACTTTTTCCTTTTGGGGGGAGAATGGGCTGGGACGCCAGCAGCACAATACTTTACTATTGGTAGTACTATTTTAAAATATGATTTCATTCATTGTGGAGAAGCCGTGCACACTTCCAGAAACTTTCAAGACTTTCCAAGGTTTTCCAAAAAAACTAAACTGCAGATACCTGTAATCCATTCAACTGACCCTTTAAAAAAGTAAAGATTTGTTTTTAAACATATCCCATCTGTTCAAATTATTATTATTATTATTATTATTATTATTATTATTATTTTTGCCACCAAAGCTATTTGTTTCTCTCGAACCTTCCCCTTTTCCTAATGTCCAACTTGACATTATTTCTGTGTATTTGTTTTTTTTACAAATTACATTTTCAAGCCACGTTAACAGTAATAATTATTTATTAATAAATATATATAAATAATAAATAAAGTAGATTTGATAATTCTCTATAATTCATGTAAAAAAAACTAAACAAACAAACAAAAAAAAACCAGCACACACATTCACCCCCCTGGGTCTGCTTCCCAGACTTCACTTTGAGAATCACCGGCTTGTAAAATACATAACCAGTAATATGTTCAAGCATTTATTCTCTACTAGTGAACTTTCCCACACACAAACAATAAAATTCCTAGTGATGAGGGTCAGTGTTTTGCTCTGATGATTGTATCAAGATAAACATGAATCACTAGAGGTTTGTATGTCACTTGAAATCTAGGAAACTTACTAAAACAGTTCTTATAAATCATAATGACATAAACATGCCTCAAATTATACAGAAAAAAATAGTAATAAGTCATTTCAATTTTTATCAAATTATCTTTACAGCATGTGTATAAATGCTTTTACAGTATATTACTCGAAATGTAACATAATCTTATGTTAACACAGGATCTATTCTTACATTTTCGTTTGACACCCTTTCATTTACAACCTATAGGCTAGACTATATGCAGCATGCCATTTAAATCTCCATAACCGAGATAAAATAGAACAGCAATGTCGCTGGAAACTCTGAAACTCTGAGACAATTACAGGTTAGAGAAGGAAAAGACACTGGCCTCTAAAGAGTGTTATTATATCAGACAATTTGTAAAGCCTCTGTAGTGTCTGTGAAAATTCTCTTAGACATGGGATACATACACATGGTATGCAGGAGGGGTAAGCAGGAAACATTAAATAAATTCTCTGGAACATGCTCAAGTGTTGTGTTGAATGCATGCTATTAAGGCCCTGGTTTCTGGAATGTTGTGTGTTTTTAAAGAGTCTCAGCGATACGCATGATTAAGACCGTAATGCTTCAGTAGCCATGACCCCTCTCACCCAGAAGCTCATGCGAACTTATCAAATGAATGTTTGACCTGTTGATAATTTGACGTAATTGTTTCCTGTTGTTATAGGGAGGACAGGGGACAGGGTAGACTGGTTTTGGTCATGAAACTTTCGCAAGTGCTGCCGTTTCCCGCGTCAGAATTTATGAACATAAGTTCATGGTTGCACTGCGTCATGTTTCACGAGAGCTTGAATTACTTAAACTGACTTTTCATATCCTGTGCTGTGTTTTTGGTCAGTTACTGTACGTAAAAGTTGTTAAATTGTCGAAAATAATAACCCGGATTTTTGACGAGAGAGTGACAAAAGCAGATTAAATTTCTGGCTGACCTTTTGAAACATTTCAGTTTAGGTAGCCCACGGGGAAAGCCCTCACAGCGACTATACTACATGTGTTTTCACTTAGAGTTAGAGGGCATGTCCACGGTTCACTTTGAAAGAACAGGTCTACTAATTTAACTCAACTCTCAACTCAACTCAAAATCTTAAAATAAGATACAACCAACGTTGGGGGAATCAGTGTACAAATTCAAATTCAAATTTTATTTGTCACATACACAGTCATGCACAGTACGATATGCAGTGAAATGCTTATACACAGTTAAAAGCTTAATACTGACAAATTGCCATTTAGTAATATATGTGTACATGTTCATAAACTATCCTAGGTAGTTATTAGAAGTTTATACTCTATTTGCAAGTAGAATGAAATATCTCATTTCTGAACAATTCTGTCAGCTGATTCTTGCCTAATAAACCACACTACAAAAACGTCCTGACACTACGTCTGTCGTGAATTTGATGAAACCTCACAACATTACGGTATGATCTAAAGATTTAGATGCACAACTCGCACACCTGGCTCTCCAATCCTGTAAAAGTAACTGCTTTACAGGTTCACCTTTCAAACTGCAAACACTGTTCCAGAAAGTTATGCTTTAAATGAATCTCGTGAATTAAACCAGCGCTGACCGTGTCCTGACAGACCCTGACCTCTGTTCTTAATTAGCAGGCCAGGCTTGAAGTTGAGCCTGAGCAGCTGGTTTGACTTGGGCCTGGCCTCTGACCTCTTGCTGTTAAGTAGCCATAGACTTTCACTATAGATAAATTATCAGAGAAACAGCGCTGCATTATATCACTGACACTATAGACGTACAATGCTTTCTCCTTTGTTATCACTTTGCACTCTTATTTTAGGCCTTGTATATAACAGTACGGATGATTTCACTGCTTTTCAATGTGATAACAACCCCGAGCGTAGTGTCGTTAGACATATAAACATCTGGTTGTTTAGATTCTAGATATTCGGAATGTTCCGAGTTCATAAAGTCTATAAATCAGGGACGCTGTGACTAAAGCTTTGGGTGTACTTTTATACTCTTTCAGTGTTATACGTTTCGGGAAGCAGGAAGTCTTAGATGAAGACATTTTGAAATGTCTGTTTAGCAATGGAACATCTTATTATCTTTGGAATGTGTGTGCACTTTAAACAGGACAATTAAAAAGTAAACATCCATGGGGTGAAATATGTGAAATATGTTAATATTGCCAGCCTGTCTAAGAGAACAAACATTTTATCTTGTGGACTTGTCTGTGCTGAAGGGCAGAGTGTCATTAGTGAAGGCCTGTTTTGCTTAACAGGCAGATCATTCATCATACTGAGAGAATAGAGAAAGCTCACGGCAGAGGCCCAGGACGAAAAACGTTACCTCTGCTCATTTGACTAATTTAATAGACATATAGATATTCTCTCTCTCTCTCTCTCTCTCTCTCGCTCTCTTTTATCTAAATGTTTAGATTGAGAAATTTGTATGATGTCCATTTAAAGGAAGCAGATGTTAACAGACATATCATGGCCCTCCAGCAGAGACCTCTTGATCTGAAGAGAATAGAGCTCAGTCAATACCATTTTACCAACACTTTTCCACCCCTGTCTTTTATAGTGGAAAGAGACAGGGACTTTTCCCACCAGAGGAGACACTATAAAGAGTTCCGTTTTGACCTGACTCAAATTCCAGAAGGGGAGGCTGTAACTGCAGCAGAGTTTCGCATCTATAAAGATCACAGTCATGGAAGATATGAGAATGTCACATTAAAGGTCTCCATATACCAGGTGACGAGGGAATATCAAAACAAGTGAGTACAATATACGCATATAATGATGTAATGTTGTATACGCATATGTACAGCAAGTATCACTGCAACTCAGGAAAGCGTATTTAACTGTCCAGTTTTCTATCTTTCTGTGGCACAAATGATGACGTTATGTCACCAGACACCAGAGCATAAACCATTTTTTATTTGTTTTTCTGGTAAAGAAACAAGACGAAAAAAAACCCCAATTATTTATATTCCCGGTCTTCCGTCTGGACTACATTTTCTAACCAAGGTTTTCTAACTAAGGTTACATTTACATTTTTTTCCATTAGTCTTTTAAAACCATAGCTGCTCTGTAAAACACTTTAGGTAGGCAATCAGGCAGAAAATAAAAGAACATCCTGTTTACACTTGTGTGTGTCTGGAGTCTGTCTGGAGTCTTCTCTAGTGGTGATTAAACAGCATGTTTCAGGAAGTTTTAAGAGAGTAATTTGTCACCATTGAAATACGGACCTGTCTTTGCCCACACGTGTCAGCTAATATACTGTTTCATGACAAATTCATTGAGAAGGAGAAGGAAAGAACCAATTCATACGTTTAGTCAAATTCTTTAGTAAAACTAAAAAATTCTCAGATTCGAATTTTTATTTATTTATTTCTTTTTACAGCAGAAATGATTTATTACAGTCCGTTTACCTTGCCACTATTTCTCTCATCATCGGCCCCAATAAAGAATGGCCTTTTGAACGATTTTTAATAACAGTTAACAGTAAATCTTAATAACGAGACTGATTGTGGACATTCATATAAAAGGGAAAGGATGGTAGGATAGTGAAGAGTACACACAATCATAATTAATGGCCATTAAAATGGCAGTTCCATTCTAAAACACTACTCAAAAGTGGGTTAGAAGCAGCTGTGCTTATGCACTTATGATATCTAATCTATCGGTTTACACTCATTCATAGTCTGCGCCAAGATCTGTAGCTGCGTACGTTCCTTTGTCTCAGACAAAGGGGGACCCGGCACATGTTGTGAGATTAGTTATTAGTTCACCTTCCATTCAGACCCTGCACTGCCTCTCTCTCACCATGTTCTCAGATAAAACCCAGAGATCAAAGGTTTCCATTAACAGACCATTTGCAAGTTTCCCCTACCTATGAAGTCTCGGAAGCCCATTTAGTTATCGCTTTTGATATATCCCTACCACCTTGTCAGGCTAGTCGTTTCCCAACCAGGGCCATCTGCTTCTAATAATGACCTCCAAAAGAGAAGAGCCACTTCCATATAGTGTGCCAGCTAACCCATTGGTCCCTTTTATAGTTAAAATGATCTGGAACAGAAACCTGTTACTTATCTTTAGTCATACAGTATATGAGCAGACCATAGACACAGCGTGAATGCAGTGGAGATATGTGACCCCTGTGATTCTGACAAGTTGGCTTAAAGCTATCGAAGTCATCAAAGACCTACTGTACCACTAATCTAGTTTTAGGAATAATTAGCGTTGATGCCATTTTTTTTTTTTATTGGCAATGCCAATGCCAACAGTCTTTGCTATTCATTTTTTTTTTTTCAAAAGTTGTTAACATCTGAACCGAAATAATGTTTTAAAAAAAGAGTGCTCTGTGCTCTTTATAAATTTGTAAAAACAAGTGACACATATAAGTAGAATAAAGATAAAGGGATTAGGCCAGGAAAACATTTTTAGCATGAAAAACTTGTTGGATGAATATTTTTTTTATTCAAAAGAAAGAAAGAAAGAAAGAAAGAAAGAAAGAAAAAAGAACAGTCAAAGAAGAGCAAAGTCTGAGAAGAACTGTTTGTGATATGATTAGAACAAAAGTGTGCATGTGGCATGTCTGGGCCTGCTGCTGTCTCTGATCTGCTTTTTTCCCCCTCTCTGTCTGTTCTCATGGTGTGTGGCCCACAGACCATTTTGGAACATCAGACAATTAGATTAACAGGAATTGCTGGCCCATGATATTGATGCCAAGATGACAAAGGAATGTCTGGAACAGATTGATACTGAAGCTTGCATTTGAAAGTTGTTATTAAATAATTCAGGCATTTATGACCACAATTTACAAGCCCTACTCTCACAGCTGTCCTCTGAATCTGTTATTTAGGGATGCAGATACATTTTTGCTCGACTCAAAGAAAATCCGTGCCTCAGATGGAGGATGGTTGGTGTTTGACATCACAGCCACCAGTAATCACTGGGTACTTAACCCACAGCAGAACAAGGGCCTTCAGCTCTGTGTAGAGACCATGGACGGTAAGGAAATGACATGGATGTTATTGGTACTGTAGCAGATCTAAGAAATAATAAATGCATTGTAATATTATCACGTTGTCAATAACTAGTGGCACTATGAAGTTCAGTATTTGTTTTCTCATGCATGTAGAATGAAACAGGTCCAATAATGGATGAAAAAAAAAAAAAAAAAAACCCAATAAGCTCAGGCTCCAGGGATAAGAAGATTTAAAGTCTGGGCTATTCATTATTTATTTATTCAGAAACAAAAAGAAAAACCCTACTCCTTATCTCCATATAAACGCTCACTATAAAAGCTATTTAACAATGTTTAAGCTTGATGCACTTTTCGGGTCATGTCCCTCCATACTGCAACTACTGTATACTGCGCATTTGCACCACTGGCTGCACTAGAACCATCGGCACAGATACAACCTGGCTGACACTAGAACTGATTTTATGGACAGGATTAATTAGCATAAACTCATATTTGTTCAACCTTGCCTGGGTTAATACACTTGCTTGTCACACATTATCACATTAATCACCAGTTTTAAACCTTTTAAAAAGTATTATAGTGTATATCAAGTAAAACTATCTGTTGTTAATATACAGTAGTTATTGAACTGGATTATTTATGGTCGTTAATTAATGTTAACTGCATGGTATATTTTTCATCAAACAAAAATGTGTTTGCACAAGTTACATAGCTATGATGCTTATGAAAAAAGACTATTCTAGTGTCATTAATCATCTTGTTTCCTGTTGAGTGCTTGTTTGTTGCGTTTGGCTGAACAGTGCATGGCACAAAGTCATATGTTACTAGACATCTAAGACATCTTATTTGTTTGAGCCAAATGAATTTGCAGAAATACATAAGAAGTACTTCAGGGCAACAATTTATTGTCGTCACAATGCTTGATTGCTGGTTATTTAGTTACATATAAACATGTGCATGCTATTGGACAATGTATTATCAGTGCTGCTGAATAAACAAGGCAAGGAATAAACGTGTCCACTTTTACAGGTCGAAGCATCAACATGAAATCGGCCGGGATCATTGGCAGGAGTGGGCCTCAATCCAAGCAGCCTTTTCTTGTGGCATTTTTCAAAGCCAGCGAAGTGTTGCTGCGCTCTGTAAGGGCCGCAGGGGGGAAGAAGAAGAATCCTAACAGAAACAAAGGCAGAAGTCAACCGAAAACCCCCCCGGTTCCCAGGACCGGAGGTATAACATAACATGAAAGCTGCATATAGGCAATAGCTTCTACTTTGAATATGGATTAAATATCACACACTAGTGTAAATCCTTAGGTAGCTAAGACATTGTTTTGTTTAACATCGTTATTTGGAAAACTACCTTCTAGAAGCTGGACTTAGAGAAGAAGTGCGCATGAGGGTTGGCCACCGAGCCCACCCATGCAGGAGTAGACTAAACAACAGTAAATGACTATGCTAGCGTTTGAACACTGATGGTGGGTTTTGGTTGCCTTTATCTAGATCAAAACATCAGTGAACAGAAGCAGGCCTGCAAGAAGCACGAGCTTTATGTCAGTTTCCGCGAATTAGGATGGCAGGTGAGTGGCATGCTTCAGAGAAAACACAAAAATGAGCATGAATTTGTAATTTTGCAAACTGCTTCTCTCTTGAGATACTACATCGCCTTGTCGTTGTCGTCGACCTTTCTGTCTCTCCACCTTTGCTTTTTCAAGGACTGGATAATTGCACCTGAGGGCTATGCAGCATTTTACTGTGATGGAGAATGCTCCTTCCCACTCAATGCACATATGAATGCAACAAACCATGCAATTGTGCAAACTCTGGTAAATTGAAACTTGTGTAAATGTTAAGGCAATGCAGCATGTGTCGTAAAAATCATCAGTAAAATAGAAATTGATTTGATTTTGTTGCTCTTTCATTCAGGTCCATCTCATGTTTCCTGATAATGTGCCAAAGCCTTGCTGTGCACCAACCAAGCTGAACGCAATATCTGTGCTATACTTCGATGACAGCTCAAATGTAATTCTGAAGAAATATCGCAATATGGTAGTCAGGTCTTGTGGGTGCCACTGAAGTCACACAGTACGTCTTTGAGTGGCTTGTATTTTGTGATGCTTCACACTGTCAGTGGGGGTTCTAAATTAAGTTGTTTATTGATTGGAGACTTTGGAGCAATCAGTTAAAAAAGAAATAAATCTGCCACTTCTGTATTGTTGGAAAAAATACCAGATAGATAGTTTGGAGATTTACAGTGATGTACAGTGTTATGTATATATTAGCTCATGAATGTGCTTATTTATTTGCCTTTATTTTTAAATAGTAGGAGACACATTAAACATTTACCACTCGCAGGTAATAACCGGTATTTCCTGAAAACCCCTTTGAGGCCAGTCAAGCAAGCAGCAGCTATTTTTGCTCCTTTGAACAGTTCTGGTGATTTTAAATGGAGATGTTTTGATTTCCTTCAGAGTTTACACACATTTAGATTAGTCATTTGAATAATATAATTATTGCAAAATATTACATTTATTGTTTTAGGACCAATGCTAATGTGTTATTAAATATGTTTTAAACAATCTTAATTAAATGTCTCTTTTTTTCATTCGACATAATTTTATCAGTCATCATCTATCTCAATTCTCAGCTTTACAGCAGGTAGTAAAAAAAAAAGGTCTCATGCAATTGCATTTGGGCTACCGTGAATAGTACTTGCACTTCCTAAACTCTGCACTATCACTGGTTTCATACGTCTAGTAATTATTATTGTCTGTTGGCCCCTGCGATTGTTAAACTTTGAATGTCCAAATCTGACATCACTCAGAGGAGAATGATTTTCCTTTTAACTCTGATTCCTTTCAAGGTTTATTCTTATGGAATTTGTGGGAATTTCCAAGTGAGATTCATTTTTGCTTTTGGTATCATCAGAAAGAAACCATTTGTAGAAAACCGCATGATTAACTCTTTGAATTTACTTACCGTTTAGGAACCATTTGCTCATACCAATTTCTTATAAATCAATCTAAATTAGAAAATAATAAGTTATACTTACATGTATCATGCTCTGTTTGGTAATTTGGGAATTTTTTTTTTTAGAACCAGTAATTTAAAAATTTTCCATTTTTAAAACAAGGTGCCATTTCAGAAGGGTCAGATTATTGGCCTGCTCCAAGCAAACAAACCAAAAAAGCAAAGGAGATTTGAACCCTTTAACACATTATCCAAACATTTAAGGATAGCGCTGAACTGTCAACTTTATGGATGAAATGTGGTCAGGAAAAAACATGAACGGAGATTACTTAAACTCTTGGCGATGTTCTGTGGAAATAAAATCTACAGTAAAAACCACAGCTTTGTTTAATAGTGAAAGTAAGAAAATTTCCTTACTCGCACAATGTGATGACAATTCACAGGATTAGGACTAAACAGCGGTGTGGACAAAAGAAAATCACTTGTTAGTGACATTAATAAAAAAGTTTTGAATTTGGAAGGGAGCATAAAGTTTGGACTTTGGATCAATGGAACAAGGTCAAGCGGTCTGATGAGTTTCGCCGCATACATCAAGGTAAGAAGGGAAGTGCATGAAGCGATGCACCCATCATGCATGGTGCCTTCTGTACAACCTCTGGAGGCAGTGCTATGATGGTCAGGTCTAGACTCAGCAATGTTATGTGGCAATGAAATGAAGTCAGGTGATGACCTAAAACTACAGAATAATCAGGGTATCACATCAACGGACTTTTAAATAAGCTAATGGTAGTATGTATTTTATAGTAATCAATATAGACATATTAGTTCAAATTTCTGTTTTGTGAAAATATATGCATCATTACAACTCATGATCACAAATATTAGGCTAGCATGTTTGTGTCTGTGTTTTATTCCACTTTGTAGCTTGAACATGCCAAGCTCAAAACTGATGCTAGTTAGTTCCTTCTTCAGACTTGCTGATTTATGTCAGCATTATTCCCTTGTCACACCAGTTACTTTCGAATCAAGCCAGAATGTGTCCAAATAGTTTTTTAAACATTGGACTTGATTCAAACCAAATCGATTAGATTCTTTTTTAATACGTGTCCATCTATCAATATGTTGAGCCACATGAACTACAAGTACTGTATATCTTCTGACAAGCATATCTACTTACCATTGATGTGTGCTTCATGCCAAGGTTGAATGAATGGATTACACTTAATCAAAAACAGAAGTGCACCCAACCAGAGGCTGTAAATGAAAACAAGTGGTGAGATAAGATGATTAGCGGAGGCCACCTGCTAGCTTAACTTATGGCAGTGCAGACGATTTGCGTTCCTATGGCCCACTTCCCTGCATGGCTACTGCTGCCACTTCACAATTCTATCTAGTGTTTAATGTTGTGGGGCTTTTCCCAGTTCTGGTAACTCTCTTCCTTTCTGCCCAGATGAATAAATATTTTATGGAATTTTGTGCCAGATGGGACCGAGCTATGTGGCCGCTAGAACGTATATGCGGGAAAGGTTACAGTTCTGAACATGAATTAATGTACCAGCCGATACGCTATATAACATGTGCAGACGTCCAACTAGGGAAACTCTAGAGTGAGTCAGAGCAGGTCTGACGCTCAATTTCATCTTATTTCCGTCACACTCGGGCGCAGATGGCATCTTCTCTAAACAGCTGTTAAACTACCTAGGAACATAAACGTGAAGTAGTATTTTGATTTGAGGTTTCCTAAGCCATAACACCAAGGGACATTGCCCACTAGCTTACAAATGTCAGCTACGTTCTCCTGTAAATCACAGTTTTTACCTTGAATTGAGGCCTTGTTTCTGCTCCTTGTGCTTTATGAACTTGACATCCTTCAAGTTCATATGTATATTATACTGTGTCAGTTGCCAAAACTTTGATTATATCCTTGTTACCACATTGTGACTATGAAAACTCTCAGGCTGGCAGGAAAGCCATGAACTAATACAAACAGCTTACAGCTGACATTTTCTCAAACTTAATATAGAACCAATACTAATAATAATTAACAAGGCTGCTAAAACCTTATCGGATCAAAATGTTGTCAAATGTTGATAAATGAAATGTTGTTCCACATATAGTTATTTCTATTTGATTGCTGAAGTTTGTCTTTTATAGCTTTCATTATGTTAAATCAAAATCCTGTGAATGGATTCAGCCATATTAGAAACTCTCTCTCTCTCTCTCTCTGGACTTCGAGAACACACATTTCTATAAAAATGGGAAAAGACCCTATGTCCTCAGTCCTCTCAGAAGTGCATTACAGATGCCTTTTGCACATTTTGTCACAAAGTAATCTTGAGGTAATCTTTCAAGGCTGTGTTCCATTACAGCTCAATCTTTTGTTCCTTCTTTAAATAAAACAGTCCATGTGTCAATGTCTTATTTGCAATGCACATTGAACACGAAAAACAAGGATCTATTCAAGTAGGTAGGCAAACAACAACAACAAAAAAAAAACACCTCACATCTCATTTGAATGACGTTTTCAGCATGGGTTACTTTTTTTGTGCCATTCTCACATGTTTTGTGCTCACATACTTGGGCTAAGAAGGGACTTTCCATTTAGTTTCAATGCCCAGCATTTACCAAAGGCTTATAAAAACTGGGGATTTTTTAAAAGACAACTTAAATATATATGGTTTATTGTTGAGGGGTTGGTTGGTGGACGAATATACGGTATATATACTGTTTGGTAACACTTTGTTGGAGAGTTAATTTACAGTCAAAACCTTCTACTAAGATATTTGTCAGGTCAAACAAGTGACGGTGTGAATATGACTACTGTAAGACGATTCACAGACTATTCACTGTTAAAAGCAATGTGCATTAAAGTGCAACCTTCTGATGTAGTCTAGGGCAGGGATTGCTGACAGACTGCCATCAGAACATCCTTATAATTCAGAGCGTAATTCCACGGTGCAGCAGTTGGATCATCCACTTGACAGTGATGATAAAACCATTTCATGGCATTGTCACCCAATCGAGCATGGTTTCAATCAAAGAGCACTTATGTGCTTTCAGGAACACATTGAAGCTAAAAAGAACACTTTTACTAATTACACCAGCAGACGTAGAAGTACTCATTAGTGGTGTGGGCAAATCTCTGCGTGTAAATCCATGCCGCATCCAGCTGAATTTAAAAGGATTAACACATTGGTTCAGAAAGCATATGTCACAATGGTGGTCATGTCGCTAACATTAGAACTTAGCTGCTCTGGGCCCTTAATAAAATAAATTGCAGGCTCAATGGTTATAGAAATCCTACTGGAAGACATAGCAGTCTGTTAAATTACAGGGACTGAAGAAGATAAGAGGCCAGGTTGACTGGCTTAAAGACCATTGCTTGTGTCTGGTAAAACACTCTGCGGCACCTACAGTATACCAGGACAGGTGTCAGAGAACTGTTATGTATCCTTGTGTACAATGAGTAAAGTTGAAAATTTGGAGTTTTTCAATGTCTTTAATTATTTGAATCAGTTTAAAGAATTATACCTGATCATGCAACCAAACATTACTATTGCACGCAGTGGAAATCTCCAGGACCCATTAAACTCAGTATAGGGCAACCATAGTATTTCTGGAAAAAAATTAAAAATAAATCAAAACATGCTGTATATAACCACCACACTCTTCCAACTGATTTGTTTTTAAAAGTGTTTTAGTGGACAGAGTTTGGCAGGATAAGGCATAGACCACTAATGCATGTTTCCAGTATGCAAACAGGCTAATAAAATGGGTCCAAATCAGATCAGCCCCACCTATTCTTCCTAGAAAAAAATGTGTTGAGGCATCTCTGTAAACTTGTAGATTTATCACTGATCATAAATAAAACACAAGGGATAAAATCCATACCAACTGGCTAGTCTAAGTTATTGTCCCAAAACAGTAGAATAACCAGTGTTGATTTAACACTTTCACAGTTTATTTAAGTCCAGCTGGACCTATATAAACACCATAGGGTGTTAATTCAACACTCCCAGTGTTAATTCAATATTTTGCTGGGTACTACAGCAGGCCAGACCATCTGTTTTATTGATCTAAAAGCAGTTATATTAAGGAAACCCCCTTTTTTTAAATAAAACATCTGGATTGAAAAAGGGGTTTCCTTAATATAACTGCTTTTAGATCAATAAAACAGATGGTGCAAGTGGTAACCATAACCTCTATGCAAGTGCCCTAAATTCTATACTCACCCCATGAACAATTTGCTACGTCATAGACAATCCCATTAGCATGTGATGTGCCAGACAAAATTCCTGACTTACTGGAAGTAATAGGACGAAAATTCTATAATGAAAAATAATTAGCTTGCTGCTTAATAGACTGGTCAGTGGCTTGAGGATCATCTCTTAAACTCTGCAGGCCTTTTTGATATAAGACAGACATTTAAAATAAAGATTTAGCTTTGAAAATTTGAGTGGCCACGCAGACTATTTCCTTGTCTGACTAGGATGCTGGTATTTGCAATGTTGCACCACAGACTGTTTAGTATCGGTCAGCCATGTCACAATGCATGTGTCAATAGTAGTGGCAAGGACATGTGCACACACTTTGATGTCTTGATTAACTGCAGGTTTTGCAGGCAAAGGTTATCTATGTATCCTTGTGTCTATGACAAAGTAATGCCAGACAACCTGAGGAACTTCTATCTGCAAAAATGATTTGAGGATGATTAAAAATAATAATAATAAGGTACTCATGTGGTGTTACACATAAGTTATATATATTTTTTTATTATAAAGAAAATCTGGATGGACACCATTAAAATACTTTGGTGTGATAATTGACTTCAGTCTCTTATTTGGAGCTTGTGTAGCTATATTATTTGGTGAGATAAGACAAATAAAATATTTAATGTCACTGCGAAGCAGAGGATACAAACTCCAGTTATCCCAGAATGGCACAGCCTTACTAGTACAAAAATTTTTATTCATGTCTAACTTTACATTGATTATCAAATACTAGCAATGAATGGTCTTGGACAGCATTAACTCATAAGTAACATTAGTAAACTTATTTATTTATTTTTTTATAATCTGCTATGTATATTTTAATCACAAAAGTTGCAAGAAGTCTGAAGTTGCAGGCTTTTTGTTGGTACCTAGAATAACGTTTACTACAGCATATGCCAGAGCTTTGTCCTTCCAAACCTGAAAGTTATAAAACAGCCTCTAATTAGTGTTTGGGATCCATAAATAGGCTCCGATTTGAGGTTTTTTTTCTTTCATGGAGATGCACAGGGTTCATGGGTACAGAGTGTTTCATCTGGATGCTGGGATATTTGGTTCCTTTCATCCACCGCTCTCACACATTCACTTAGGTATGTTAATGGTGGAGTGGGTGGCTGCTTTATGTCTATATTCTCTCTTGCCTTGCATAAATAGCCTAAACTTTGCCTTGACATTGCTGTCGCTGGCACCCTAAAGGTCATTGTGACATATCTCTATTGAGATTACGCTCAGTAAAACCTAGGCTCAAGACTCATTCAGAGGATTATAAGGAACAGAGGATAACTTCTTAAAGCTAAATCTTAAAATCTAAAAAAATACTCTGATGTTATATCAAAGATTTTTCAAACACACATGAATGCTATATTGTACAGTAGTAGATGATCATTAATTTATATTCTCACTAAGTGGAAACAAACAAATGAGAATGATTGATTTCCCTCCTGAGTCTGATCCTCTTAAGATTTCCTATTCGTGATGTCTTAGGCAGTTTTTTCATCTCTTACTTGATCATTTGGGATAAATCTATTTCGTTCTAAAGATGTTTGTAAATCTACTTTGTGGCAGTGTTAATTGCTTAAATGACAACACAAATAAATTGAAATTAAAATAAATGTTTATTTAACTCAACTGAATTCGTGATTTTGGTGCTGGTACTTGGTAAAGAAACAAAAAGATGGAACATACAGTATAGTAGTAAGAAATCCGCCTTGGTGGTCTGTTTTACATTTAACTGGGGTCGGAGCGCTGGCATCTTTTCAGATCTGCCTTCAAATTAAGACCTGTTTAGATCTAAGGTTAAACTCAAAGGCATTCCTACAACTTAGTGACTAGAGCTGGGACTGTCTTTTCCATTGACTTGTTACAAGTAGTTTGAAGTGTACGTACTTACATCTTTACTAATTTTACATTTATTTGTTTAGAAAAATGTAATTATTTTTAAAAGGCTGCTGTCACAATTGCGAACTAAAGCACATGTAAACTATTTTTTCCCCCCTTTAACTTTACAGCATTCCATTTCTCTCACATGTTTCTTCACAGATTTGGCTTTGTTCTGCTCAGGGCCACCTACATAAACACTCACCTCACTGCTTAGGGCAAGAGAGAAAGAAAGACAGACAGATCACATAAATATGCATAGGACAACAGCGCTCTAGTGTGCCACGTTAGTTATTACCCCTCTAGCTCAGCCCTAACTGCCTCCCTCCTAGTGAAGACCTAAACTAAACCACACCCACACCTGTTACACCTGCAAAGCACACAAGACTCCATAATTAAGGATAACAAACCTATGTTGCAGTGTATGTTTTAGAGGTTAATCTAATTATTTTACTTTAAAGAGGAAGAATGCGGTCAGAAGGAAGACGAAAAAAAATAGCTTTAGCCGTTCTTAGGACTTTCCTGATTGTTGATGATTGTTGAAGTTTGATGTTTATCTAAACCTGTTCTGCATAAAGATAATTTTTCACATCTGTTAAGTGGCAAAGATCAGAACGTGAAATTGTACTGTAGATCTGTAGAAACATCTATGGTAGGGTTGATGTATATGTCATATATTTATATTACAAATTCATTTCTAATGCAAATAACACGTTACCTTATTACAAAGGTATCAGAACATATTGAGTGTTCTTAGGCGGTTCAAAAAGATAAAGTTTTGATAGCTGAGTTGACATTATCAGTTCAACACAGATGAAAGTGGATTAACGTTTGCTAGAAATCCACGTATTTAAAGTTAGAATTCAAACCTGAAGTTCCACTGATATCAATGAAATATCTACAACCATGTCTAGGCTGCAAGAAGAACTTCAAAACCTAAACAAAACCCTCAGACCCCCCCAGTCACCTGCACTGTGTTGTGTAACATTAGCCAGGTTGGCCTGGAGGCGATGGCTCACCTCTTTGAAGTAAACCTCAACAGCTGGTGTTTGTCAAGACGAATGTCCATGTTTTGTCCTTTAAGCTGCCGAGAAAAGGGAACGCTAAATGGTTGGGTAGGGACCCAAATCTGATGCGTCTGCTGCAGCTGGGGGCAATTTTGAATCATATTTCCCTACCGCAGATTACTCCTGCATAGCATTGCAGTTGATCACTGAGTTGAAACTACACATTAAAATATATAATCAAGGTCTGAGCAAGTGGAAAATTAAATTAAGCAACTTTGAGGCACATAGGAGGCACACGTTTGTGCCGTTTTATAAGGACATTCTATGGGGGTTTATTATAATCACCATGGAGAACTGTTCATGAATTTAGTTTGTCCCACTGCATCTATCTCTGCAAGTACTATACAGCTCTTAATTGTGTTTTTGTTTAATCTAAAATGCGTCCTATTACTTAATATTTTAATTTTTAAAAAGTCTTTCTAAGTTATGATTTTGCTGTAGTTGTTGCTGTGTGTGTAAATGTGACATTTCCTGCTTCAACAATTGTACAGAAAAATCATTTTACTGTAGAATGAATATCTCATTCAGCGTCAGTATAGAACAGTCCTTCAATGCTGAACTAGTGGTTGGTTCTCACAGTAAATACTGGCATCTTATTGAGCTGAATCTCAGCACAAGGGCTTCCTTAAACACCCTCTATTGTTAACACCTGGGCTCAGAAGAAAGGCCCATTCACAAGTAAATTGTGGCCTTGCTTTACAGAGAGATTTTATAACAGAGCACAGTTGACATTGGCAGGAGTGGCATGGCTGACTATGAAAACCCTGCAGCCCACTCTATTCGCAGGAGATCAATCAAGGAGGCGTGTTTCCCTGAAGCTGCAGATTTCCACTGAAGGTGGGGGAGGAGGGGGCTGCAAAATAAGCTGCTTGTGGTTTCAGCTTATTCTAGACCAGAGGATCCCCAGAAAGTCCCATGCCTCCCTTTGACTGCACACAGGGCTCCTTGTAACACTGACAGACTCACAGTGACAAACGCGTTAAACCTAAAGTCTCGTGCCCCGACCTTCCCCTGTACCCCCCCCCCCCCATTCTCTCACTACCCTGATGCATCTTCCTTCGTCCCGCCATCATTAGACATGGATGCACACAACTGAGCTTTGTGACGTTATTGTATGATTTAGCTGTTTATGCTGTTTAAAACGCTGCATGAGTGTGCAACAGGTGTTAGCTAGCTTTGGAAATCTCACTTGCAGTTTTCTCTGGATGGCATGACGTCTGCAGTATAATATGTAATCTATTAATATTTTAAATGTGTTGTTAATGGCAGGATGATGAGCTTTGAATTCTACTACCTTACTCATTTCTTGTCGTTTTTGTGGTGGGATGGTACAGACGAACCAAGTTCCCAGTTACAAAAGCCAATACAACTATATGAATTTGATTTTGGATATGGATTTTATTGCTGCTTTAATATTCCACGAACTGTCTTCTAGTCAATTCACACTAACATATGAAATTGAACTTGGGTAGGAAACTGTTCATCATCAACTGAATGGAAGTAAAGTAAGGATCTGGATCTCTTGAATCAAAGCACAAAGTCTGATGTGTGCTGGGATTGAAGGGCAGTGCACAAACACTGTTATTCAATTTACAGGCACTTGACGCACCTGGATTTGCAGACTTGGTTTAAGGAACCAAGAGGAGTTTCTGGAAAAAAGTAAGAACAATCGTACAGTGTTCAATTTGAAATAAATTTGAAATAAACATTATATTTTGCATTACTACACATTAATAACAAATTATGTTCCTTGTTAGCCGATGATGATGATGATGATGATGATGATGATTATTACTCACAGGGAAAACAATGGATCTTTATTCATTTTACATGACATATGATTGTACTTTGCACACTTTGTTTGACTGTAACCCATTACCTGCTGTTGGGTTGCATAAACCTTTTATTTTATTTTCCCCAAGAACATTAGACATGTGGTTCATATTTTTCTGTTACTCACTGTAAAATTTGGCCATAAACATCTAGGCAATGCAAAGCAGTACAACCATTTTGCTCCTCTGTTATTTGCAGTGTTGTAACTAATGAAGTATACTTTGTTACTTAAATAACATTTTCATGTATGTGTACTTTGTTTGTTTATATTTCCATCAACTTTAACTTTTACTCCATTGCATGTCATAAACAAATAACTACTTTTACTTTTCTTTCACATTACTTTTACATTTCCCTAAAGATCTTTGTTACTCATTACTGCACCAATTTAATTTTATGTAATGCCGGTATTTAGCTTTTTAGTATAAGTTTATTTAGTACAAATGTATACAAAATGGCTAACTCTGGTTAGCCATACGGCTAGTTCAATTTCAGTTCACTTTGTACTTTGAAAAGATACCAACTTTATTTTAGGTCAGTGGGACTGCACAAACTTCATGAGTCTCAGCTGAATTTTGGAATGCACTTTTGCACTGAATGAGTGTTGTGGAATTTGGCCCCCAATTACTTACCTTGTACTCACATTCCAGGTAACAAACTTCATGGTGGTTGTGCAGAGCAGGAACATTTTAAATGACCAAGACCTATTGTAATGTACTTATATGCACCTCAATTTTGACTTAAGACTGATTTGAAAAAAGAAAAAAAAATCCCTTTATGAAGATTGAGAAACCCTGATATATTGTATTATATTTACCATAAGCAAGTCACAATTTCACAATCAGAATTCTAACTGCTCACTTTTTAAACATTTTAATACTTAAGCACATTTTATATATATATATATATATATATATATATATATATATATATATATATATATATATATATATATATATATATAAATTACTTTTTTATAAAAATACTTTTTTATGAGACTTTTACTCATATAGTTTTCTAAACTTGATTTCTGAAGTCATTAGTTACATTTGAAGTCTACAGTTACACTAACGAAATCCCTAAATTCTCCCAACATGAACTGATAAGTGAAAAATGTCCCTTAAGCTGGAAACAGGGAATCATTATTGACGTAAAAGCAGCATGGATTCTTCAACCGACAAAAAGAATCTTCAGTCTATACTGTAAATGCGCAAGGTATGTAGTAAAGCATGTGGCCACTGGGCTTCTCAAGACTAGAGTTAATATAAATATATAAAGCAAAAATCTTTTTTTCCGGTCTTTGTTTATTCGCAGGAAATGGTGTAGATGGAATAAAAGCTGACAGACTCTCCCAGACGAGCTTGGTGTCCTAAAAGTGGGTTGCGCAGGTAATAATCCAGCATTTGGAGGGTGTGCATTTAGTGTGCTGAGTGATTTACTAAGGGCTCATTGTCCTGTACAAAAAGGACCGAGGATGAAATGTGCTCTGAGTTATTCCAGCTATGCCTGTAAACCGACAGATATTCAATAGGAGGTTGGTTTCTGTCATAACAGTTTTTTTTTCTTTTTTTTAAAGAAGGTGGCATAACAAAACGTATTTAATCCTCCACTGTGTGTATCATGTTTGTAATCCACCTAATTTGCATTTAGCTGGGATATGTATTTAGATCACAGTTAGGGCCCAGGAACACGCCAGGAACCTGAACTTTCACAAAACACAAACATAACCTGTCCATGTCTAATATCCTAAGTGCTAGAGATGATTCAGTGCTGTATCGTGATTCTTTTGTGGGGCATTTTATGTATCGCTACACTGACTCCAAAATCTATTTTTTAAAATTTAATTTACGTTCATATATTCTTGCATTAGAGGCTGCAAAATCTTGCAGTACAGATATAATCCTATAGGTGGTGCGCTCTATACTATTCACACATTGGCAGGCAACACGGCGTCCTGTGTGAATATTATTTGCTAATCTTGGTTAGAATGGTCACAGAATATAAAAAAGTAATATCCAATTAGAAGATTTAAAAAAAATCATGCTACAAATCGAGGCATTGCGAGGTAATATTGTATTGGGTGGCCCCTGGTGATTCCCATCTCTACTAAATATCATGTGAACTTATATATATTACGATTATCTGTATCAACAACCACCTGATGTGTTTAGTAGTAATTATGCATGCATTTATGAATAAAGTTGCCTGTTTTGGTGTTCGGGGTTAGCAGCTCTGTGTGACAAAAGCAGACCAATGGTTTATAAAATGATCTCGAAAACCAGCCCCAAACCAAATCTTAAAATATCATATACACTGCTTTTAAGGAACTAACATTATTACTTAAAGTAATACCAAAGAAGTTAAAACCCAGTTTCCATAAATAGGGTTAGATTTAGATTATCAAGCTTAGATTACTTATTTTCCTAAAATGGGAATATACAGTACCCTAGGCCATAACTATAAGTAATCTAATGCATGCATAACACACACACACACACCACAGGAATAAACCCACAGCAAGAAAAAGTCCAGCCAATGTTTTTCCAGCTTTTCCAACTACCCAGTTTAGGTGAGCCTGTGCCCACTCAGATTCCTGTTCTTGGCTGACAGGCACAGAACCCAGTGTGGTCCTCTGCATTTCTAAGCCTGTCCGCCTCAATATTTAAGGTGTGCATTCTGAGAACCAGATCTTCTTCTTCTCTAATTAACAAGCTATAACCCACCATCAGAACGCCTACTAAGTGAAAGTTATATTTATTTTTTATTTATTTATTTTGTTCATTATGAATAATTTCTCATATGCTTCAATCAGAAAAATACATTATTGCATGAATGACCCAGTAGCTACTTGGGTTTTAAGACTGCTGTTAAATATATTACCACATTAGACATCAGGTACCCTTTGCTGCATCCCAGGAGGCCACATTTCCACAAGTGTTTATAACATGTACATGTCCAGTCATCTACTTTAATAAATTATGTTTGCATATATTTGGCAAAGCTTCTAACTTACACAACGTCTTACATAACAGCACTGAAAAAAAAAAAAAAATCTGTGTCAGTTTTAACATTATTTATAAATGTTTACATGTGTGTGGTGTTTTTGCTGACCTGCATGTATATATTTAGGCAGGTGTTGCTTCTTAAATCTTGAGACAAGTGCTAGTGAACTGGCTGTGTTTGGTTCTGCTTCTGAGACGCTTAGGAGGAGGAACATCAAATGATCCATAGAAGAAAGCATGCAGAGGTTTAAACAGCTCACCGGCAATGTGAGGGTGATTATGGCATGCTCTAAATGTCTTTGTTTATACCACAAAGCCTGCATTATTTTTTCCATTGTTTACGTTTAAGGGTTCGAACCAGGGGACCTGAGCGGATCCCAAAATTAATGAGTATATAAATGAAGTTCCAGATGTGCACATGTTTTTGAAAAAACTTTTTTTTTATCAGTCTTGCACACACACACACACACACGCACACACACAAACACACACACACACACACACACACACACACACACACACACACACATACACACACACACAAACACACAGACACACACCACACGCACACACGCACACACAGACACACGCGCACACACACGAGTCCACGTCCACATGTGTCAGAGTATTTTGTTCTTGAAAAAAAAAAGTGGTAGAGAGAAAAACAAACTGCACACTGAGAGCATTACCTCCAGTTGTATGATGCTGTCATTCTGGCAAAAGTGACTTAATTCCTGCAGTTTGAGACAACTAAAATGCTCTACCTTTCCTATGGCCGGGTGAGAGATGGAAATTCCAGTAGCAAAACTGAGGTATCATCCAAATGCCCAAGAGAAACATTCACAACTTGTCAGTTGTTTGTCTACTGTTTCAAGCAGTATGATTTTTTTTTTGTTCTCCACATATAGAAAGCACATATGCCTTTTTAACATTTTGCTCCAATGCATTATTTCTCATTAGTCAGTCAACACTACAGGCACTATTTCATTCACAGTGAGACTCAAGCTTGGGTGAACACTCTGAAAGTAGGACACGTTTTGTCACACATTTTCTGCCACTTTATGAGACACATTTATAAAAAGTTGAAGATCTCCTTAAAAATATTCAAATACAGATTCACATGCACTTGCGTGTGTGATTGTGTCATGTGTCAGTGCTATATTTCGTGTGCACTTTGCTGTTCATGTGAAAAACAAGTACAGCTGGACCTATAAAAGAGCAGGTAAAGGAAGAACATGACCAAGCTCATACTGGCAGTTTCTGAACATTACACTTCTTACTGAGTCTATGCACTTTCAGAAACTTGAATGTGCTAAACCACAGCAGGTCATCCAAACCAGTGGATCATCCAAGAACTGTACGTCTCTCTCTCTCTCTCTCTCTCTCTCTCTCTCTCATCAGGTTGACACTCCCTGGAGGGCTTATTACGTTGTTTGCTGTAAAAGCCGCAGGGCCTCTCTGGCCCTCAGACTAGGCTCTCTGTATACACATCCCCACTGTTTGTTTATCTTTCCTGGGGGGGGTTATGTTTTCATAGGCTTGTCTTTCCTTCATTCTGGCCCAGGTGGCAAAGCGGCTGTTTGAGCTTAGCTGCTATGAAGAGTCCCTGAGGCTCACAACTGGCACAGACACGGGCATGATGCTGTGCAAAGTGACGACACAGGTGCCTATCCACGTTCCGGCAGTGCACCGCCATGACACTTACGGCCAGGCATTGGCCAGAGTCCTAACCGCACTTCAGGTGAGGACTCTCAATACTCTCTTTATGCTCTAGACGAGAACTCGTGGCCTCTGAGGTAAAGTAGCTTGGGTAATATTTTGTGGCAGGGCTATGCAGCATTTTGAGCAAAGAAGCCTTTTTGTCTTGCAGTGGAGAAATTTACCGAAGACAAACGCACATTTGTGTTGCAATGCACAAATGGTATCAAAGATACACTATCTGCATATGTCTCGAGGATACGTTTGTGGGTGTCTGTTGATTTGGTAAAAAACAAAATGATATACAAAGCACGAAAATCCCCTTTTGAGGTAAAAAAATACAGCACAAACATTTTTTTTAAAAATCCCCAGAATACTAACAAACCGCATCATTAAAAAAAAAAAAAAAAACCCACGGCATGATAACATTACGCCCCTGCTCTGTGGTTGATAATATATGCTTCCTCATATATTTTTCAAAATGATACCTTCCTGTGGTCATCTTCATTTGTAAATGTGAAAAAGGGGAAGCTCTGGTTGTGTCGCAGAAACCAGAAGCTTTATCAAATCCTCTACAGCCCCTTTTGTACTCTTTTTCACAGTTTGTCTTTGCTCACTATGCCATAGTGGTCTTTGGGGGTTGGGACAGTTGGCAGATGTGAAGGGGTCAACACAAAAGCTTACCTATTAGGTGTCTATTTCATGTGACAGTGGCCTGATCTTGAAAAGCCTGCGAGCTGGAGGGGAGCACAGGAGCGTTTTGGAGTGCAATCGAACCCCCATGGCAATGCTTTGCTTAAAGGGCAAGGGAGAAATTATCTTTTCATCGCCCGCTACTAACTGCACCGAGAAGGGGGAGAAAGAAAAACTCTATAGGCTCTAGTATTCCTTCCTTTGCTTTCACTCCTCTTTTTCCCCTCCTCTGTCTGTTTATCCATCTTTCCCTCGTTGAACTTTGTAACCCTAACTGACGTGAGAGCACTCCTAAAGTGGCCTTGAATATTCCCAGACAATTTTACTGGGAGAATTGGCCAACTTGATGGAAGTGTTTGAAAAGGCTCAAACTGGCATGATGGCCAGTAAACAAAAACCGTAAAATAATTCACAATTCCCACCTTCCACTGACAGTTTTATGACAAAATCAAAAGCAAACTGGAAGCTGGCCTGTAATCTTAATGGCCATTTTAAAGATGTGGCAGATAATAAAATCAGCTTTTAACACCTAGAAGTGCTAATTACAGCGTGTGAACCCAGAGGAAGGTCATAGATGTGTCATTTTAGAATTTATACTAAAGTGGGGGTATGAAGGTTTTCTTTAAGGTTTTTCTGTTCTTTTTTTTACACATTGCTATAAATAAACATTTTTATTTGTCATGCTGGAAGTTGTTCATCAGATATTCTTTAACTTATACTGCTTTCTGTGAAGAGTGGCAAGTTTCTAAACATATCGGTTCACCAGACAGTGAGGGTCATATGTACAGTAATTGGAGTGCTATATTTTTGCAGTTTTGCCTCTGTATAACACCCCAATTGGTTTAAAATTAAGCAGCCTATATCTGATTGAAGTGAAGACTGCTGTATATTGCGTTAGTCATTTGTTCAACTAATGCAACTCCATTTTTACAGGCTCAGAAGTACATGTAAGTGGGCAATTGACTAATAAGCACCTGGATGGCCGGGTGTGGTCTGCGTCCCCATTATTTCATGACAATTTAAGAAGATAACAGGTAGGAGTAGTGCTTAAGGCATTGGACTACGGTTCGGAAGGTCCCAGGTTCAAACCTCTTGACCACCAGGTCGCCCTTAACACTCAACTGCTCAGATGTGTAATGAGATTAAAATGTAAGTCGCTCTGGATAAGGGCGTCTGCCAAATGCCTAAATGTAAAAAATAGCTGTTGATGAAAGTTTGGATGCCATCATCACCTGACTATGTGTCAGCTCTGAGCTTAAACCCGCTGTTAATAAGCACGTTTACTTAAAATGTTCCTTCAACGACTTAAAATGTGCCAGGCAAAACAAGCAATAAAACAAAACAGAAGAAAGCAGACGATGAAAACCCAGTGGGGAAGATATATGAAGTGTAATGGCGTAAAGGAATTGGTGTGAAAATGTTTCCTAGGAGCAGAAGAAGAAAGTTTTGTTTCACCTGCTGAGAGTTTCCAAAAAAGCAAACAGTTAAAATTAGATTCAGCTTATTGGCTGATTGATAGTTGTTAAGAATTAACATTAACATTATGGTAGCATGTGAAAAAGCGGCTATTGTTCTTCTTCAGATTTATTTTCTTTTGTGGTATTTTGAAGATTTATACGAAAACTATAGGAGCTGCTCTGCATTAATTATTGGAAAATTTGGAACCACTTCTCGCGCTAACCCTTTTGAGATATTGACCGTTTCCAACTCTGCTTTATATGTTAAGATACAGTGTAGTGCTCTTGCATACAGCTTTTCGACCATTGTTCAGGTTTTTTTTTGTAGTTACCAACTTACTTCCTAACAAGCATGGTTCCTAATATTAAAAAAGGTCTTTCCATGTATATGGAATCTTGACCTGACAATGAATTATGATATATATATATATATATATATATATATATATATATATATATATATATATATATATTTTAAACAGCATTTTCCCCCGAATTCAACATAAATTAATGCTCTTTTTTAAATCACATTTAATCTTAGTACATAGCAGAGAGCAGTTAGTTGTCATAACAGAATGGTCGAAGCTGATTGGCCTCTGGGTGTGTATTCTGAACACTGATTTCCAGTGGGCACAAGTTCGACTTCAGAATGTCTTCAGAACTGGAGACCTATGGGGAACATTGTCAGCACCCATTAAATCCTTAAAAATGTTAACACCCCAGACATCTTTCAGACTCATTTCCTAAAGAGCTCATAATAAAATGATTTTGAAGACCTAAAATCCTCGTAAGAAGTCTTGAGTTTTAAAGGGTCTCCACAGACGACCTGAGGGCTAGTCTGCCTGCCCGCTCGGTTAGTGCTTAGCAGATAGAACCTTATAGAACCAAATTAGAGACTGACTTTTACGATAAAACCCCGTCATTTTAAAATTATAGGGTTAATAATAGATGAAACAAAAATAAACTTATACAAAATGTTAATAATTTGTCAAATAACACTTTCATATAAATAACCATTTTATATTTAAAACAGCAAAAAGCTTGCAACATTTGGAAAGGAATGTTTTAAAATAGCTCATGTGTGTGACGGGAAAGTGCCCACAGATGTTTAGCCATGAAGTGAAGGTTGTTCTTTCAATTCCTCTACACTTCGATTAGCTACAGTAAATTTATGATTCAAGTTATGAAAATGGCAATATGAAGATTTATATGCTGACATTGTATATTGATTAATAGCTAATATTTTGTTGTACCTGCACATGGATTAAATAAATAATATTTTGTTGTCAATGGGAAAGAAGCACTTACAGAAAATACCAAATTCTGGAATGTAGTCTTTAGAAGTTTTTTTTTTATAGAACAAGTATTACAAAATAATAAAGAGCAATGTTTGTGTGTTTTCTTTGAGTCACAAGTCTATTCAAAAGCACAAACAACAAAATGTTATTATCAATGTGTGGGTTTTGCTAAATATTTTTGCCTAACACTATAAATCCACCTAACACAGTTTTTTTTTTTCATTTTTTTTTTTTCAAAATTGATAAATCAGCCTGTATTGTGTTTGTGGCAATATAAACAGACAATTTAGGATTAAAATAAGGTTCTAAAAAACTCTTTATTATTTGCCTACTTGCCTTTTTTGTTAAAATAAAAGCAAGTAAATTATCCCTGAAAAAGGTTAATTTCAAGCCTTGAATTCATAATTTACCAAGTTAGACATTCATAGTAAGTTAGATTGACATTAGAGAGAGAGAGAGAATGAGAGAATCTAACATTGCTTCAGATATAAAAAATGTGAACTACTGGTCTTCAGTCACTGCATGTGGGAGCTTCCCCATGAGGTGCGCATGATCCCAGCAAAAAAAGAGAAGAAAATTGCATTTCCTGGCAACTGGAAACAAGAATAAATAACAATTATCAAGAAAAAAAAAATCATTCGACATACTTTTTGAGGCAGCAAACCCACACTTCAGTTACTTTACATCTTGGCTGCTCCGTTTCAAATTGTGTGTGCTGTTTCATAGAGGAACAATTACAAAAAAAAAAATAAAAAAAAACAGAAGATCCCCACTCCCAAATAAAACGCCAAAAAGAAAGAAAGAAAGAAAAATAAAACCCTGTCACTGTCCAAATGCTTATACACCTGACTATATTAGATTAGAGCTTCATGTCAGGAAGTTCAGCATCCCTGACAACACAGAAGAGACAAAAAGAGTCAGGAATTCCTGGGAATGAATCAGCAATTGAGCTGATTTATCACGCACACCCCATGAGTGTGGAAAATAACCCGCCTGCCATTTGTCCCGTGCCCTACCCCCACCCAAAAAAGTAGGGGAAAGTAAAGATTTTTATCATAGCATTTCATTATGAAGTTTCAGTAGTTCCCTACCACCAGCTGAGTTAGAAATGAATTCTGTTAACCCTGTCAACTTGGAGTCACTTGTGCTTTTGTTCATTGTAAAGTCACGGCATGCTCTTTGTACCCTTCTTGGCACGACCTCTCTGCATGGATGAAAAAAGTAATCTATCTCTGGCAAAAAGCATCTCGACCATGCTAGATATTAAAAGTGAAGAAAAAAAAATCGCAATGTAAAGTGGGTATGTTAGTTTAATACAGACAGTTCTGGCTCAGTGAACAGGCCTGTGTTTAAGGTTATTTTTGACAGAGATTATTTTGCTCAAATACGTCAGTGTTTTCTGCCTTTCACTTACAGTATATTCTTCATTGATTTTATGTTTAAACGTGAAACACATAAACGCATACAGTACAAAATGCCCAGGAACAATTTATTTTTAACTACCTAATATTTCCTTAGTATGCAGACTAGAAAAAGTAAAGTATTATATAAGAAACTCTGCTGCTTGGTCTCTGTGGGAAGCAAAGCATATATCTAGAGAAGGAAAGATGCTTAACTCAACAGGAAGTGTTTGACCTGAGATGAGGGTAAATGACCCATGTTTATATGGCCCATGTTGTCAGTCTGGAGGGTCAAAGTTCTGGGGCCACTGTTGCCTCAAGGGTCCTACAGTTGCAGCTGGGAAGTAGATTGCTCGGTTCTTGTTTCTTCCAATCCTAATAAAAACAGAGCCATTGATTCCATGCTAAATTCTGGGTAGTGGTTTTCATAGGAAAAGAGTAGTCAAAGGGGTATCTAATATTTTGATGATTTGGAGCCACACAGTTAAAAAAAAAAAAAAACTCATTAATCTTAGAGAATAATCCATAACATGTGACTATTAACCTTAATTTAGCACAATGAGGGCTCGCTACTACATAAGAGTATTGCAAAAAGCATCGGCCACAGAGGCTACCACTTTAGCAGCACTGCTAGGTTTATTTTTAAAATCAAATAATGTGAATACATACTGTATTGTGGCAGTTCAGATGTTTTTAATAGGAAATAGCACCAATGTTTTTTTTTTAATGATTATATGTTGTATGTGACATTTAAATAAATCATTTGAAAATCCTTGATATTACTCTCATAATTACACTTAACACCATTTGAAAAAGGGACATCTCCAAGTATCAAATGATTTTCTGTCGCTTAACAAGTTTGTGTCTATTTGATGTCATCTCCAGGTTCTGGTTACAGCAAGGATCTAAAGTGTGCAAATTTCGATAAACCCTATTGGTTTACAACGTACAGTGGTTCCTCTGCATATGAATTTAATCTTTTCCAGAGGCGAGTTCTTAAGTTGAAAATTCACATTGTGGAACGCATTTTCTCATAGGAAATAATGTAAATGCAGATAATCCATTCCAGCCACCCAAAAATATAACCAATATCACCAATTTCCAATACTATAAGCATATTTCTGTATATAAAAACAATGAAAAAATTTAGAAAAGGCATGTAAATAATGTGAACTATGAAATAAACAGACATGAAATCTTTTACCTTAATTTAGGATTCCTCTTGCAACCAGCTGCTTTTAAAAACAAAACTTTTCTTTTTGCTACCATTCTTGCTAACATTTTGGGACCCATGGTGCTACAGTATGTCTCCACTAAATCTTTCACAAAATGCAAAAAAATTCACAAAATAATACATAAACCTGCTTCGTTTGGCTTTCCACTGACACATATAAGTTTTGAACGGCTCCCTGTTGTACACGCAACTTCATTTCGGCTCTGTTTGTTTGCTCATATGCTGAAAATAATTTTATAAATTCGTGAGGCGGCGGTGAGGAGTATCTACTCCTACTCCTTCAATCTTTTTTTTATCTTCTTTTTTTTGGCCAGAGTATTGCAATGCATTTGAAAATTTAAATGACAAAAGTATGGGCATGGTGGGGTAGTGATTGGCACTGAGTTTAATTCCTTCCTTCAGTCCTGAATGGAATTTACAGGTTAGGTTTTTCGTATGACAGTCAGTAGGTGGTTCCTTCATTTTATTTATTTCTATTATAGCTATGGCTGTTTTTATGCTTATTGTAATTTGCACAGCCAAGAATATTGTAATTTCCATATCACTACGGCAGTACCCAATACAACCATGTACAGTATGTGACAAATAAAGCCTCTTGAGTCTTAAATCTTGAATTAAAAAAAATATAGTAACAGAGGAAGCTCAGAAAGCTGTCAGCATGTTGAGTTTCCATCGATGCATGCATTTCAGTGGATCTACTACAACATCGACTTTAAACTTTCCTTCAAGTTATTTAAAGAGCCCACACTCGTTTTACACCATCATAACACCTTTTGTCCAATGGCTTTCAAAGAACAGTGACAGAGCATGAAGGCTTTAAGGCTTATTTGTGATTTCTAACAATAAAATCTTATAAATCTTTTATACTGTCTATAGCCCATACACTGCATATTAAAGAATGTTGGCAGTTCTGAGTAACTATGGTTCTATGGTTATAAGGCATATTATGCAGCAGTACGTTTCTGGGACGATTAATTCTACTGTATGTATCACTGTATGTATCACTGCACCTCACTGGTGTTCTAATAACTTTTAATTAAACAAACTGTCAGAAACTTGCATTGGTGGCCAAATCCCACATACATACGCAGTCATGGAAGCACTTTCAGCAAGAAAACACTTTTGATTGCATTATGTTATCTTAATTAACACTTAGTAAATCCTTCTAAGTCGGTAGTAATTGCCTCCGAACCACCCACGTTGTCTGATTCACAGCTAATGCAAGTGACAAAACTAACTAGCTTATAATACAAACACCCAAATCACCCTCTAACCCCTGACCCAGGGCACTACTTGATACAGTATGTAAAATAAGACATTGTACAGGCTGTACGTTCAGCATAACAGCACTCCCTCTCATGTGATATTGCTCAATTATGCAGGTGATCTTCCTGACACTTTTTTCCCCACTAGAGCCATGTGTTCTGCCTGCTAAACATTAAATTGTAATTAACAGGAAAAGTGTATACTACAAGACCTTGCTCTGTGCTGAGTCAGAAAGGTCTGTGCAGTGAACAGTGCATGAAGCTCCCTCCACTTCCTGCCAACACAAACAGTAATTATGGCTCAGCCAGACAAGCTCCTGCTCTAAAACAGGACTTAGGCCATGAGATAGAAAAAAAACTTTACAATTAGGGATGAATTGTTCTCTAAAGCAGTATGTGCTCCCTTTGATGTTTATTTCCACGTAGTTTTCCCCGAAAGTCCCTGAAGTGTGCCCTTTCCCTATAGTACTGTTGCTATATTAAGTGCAGAAGTATAGAGCTAATTTTCACTTCTCCCCTTTGTTTTTTTTTTTCTTTCGCCATCACCGCCACCCTTCTCCTCTCCCCACTTTCAACATCTGGCTTTTCGTAAGAAATCTGGAAAACATATTGAACATTCTTCTGGCAGTTGAACAGGATATGTAGAAAACATTCTGATATTTTAATCTGTAGTGTGAAAGTAATTAAAGAGGCTTCTGTAACAACAAGCCCAGTCTCTGTAGGTGTTGTCGCACCTGACTGTTTAGCTCAGGTGCACCATGAACTTTTCACACGTCAACTAATTAAGACGCAGAAGCAGCCCAAACATTCTGTTGCACTTTATATCATGTAGATCACACCAGATAACGGTTCGACCCATTAAAAGATTGAATTAACACTGTAATGATGTATAAACAAACCACCCTCGAGCAAATGTATAAGAAAATCTTTTAGTCTTGCATCTAGGTTGTAAGTAGTGGAATGAGCAGTTCCCACCATACAGGGGAACGAACGCCAAAAATTTCCATCTTTCATCTGCGCACGGAGAGTGTTCGAAATAAAGTATTAGGTGTCTGTTTACTTTATACCACCTGGGACAGAATGGGGTCAAATACACTCTTTAGGAATCGGTTAAATGCTGTTGATTTTAATTACATGATGCTTTGGGGACATGCAGCATATATTGACTCATATTGAATGAGCAGAACCACATATCAGCAGTTTTGCCAGAGCAAACACATTCCTTTTTAAAGTAAATACAAACATTTGACAGAAATGTCAAACCCTGCTCAGAAACATTTTTCTGGCAGCTTAACCATGCAAGTCATCCAACAAAATCTCTGGAAGCTGAAATGGCTTACATAATTAATTGCAATTATTATTAACACATTGCAATTCAGATTAATGTTGAATAAGTTCAGGCAAACAAGGGAAAAAGTTTATACTTTCATATGTTTGTACTGTGTATTTATTCATGGTCACAAAGACACCATAGGGCCTTGTGTGAGGTCATTGAATCAATTTAAGTTGGGTCTAGCAAGTGACAGAACTAAGATTTAGTCATAATGTTTCTTTTTGAATTGACAGCTTTTCCCAGACATACAGTAATTTACTTTTAGCTCTTGTCTACACTTTTTTTGTGACATCATTAATAAAAATAATAAAGTAATAAAAATTCCACTGAATCTATTACTTTCCACATGTCAAAAATCTCTCATATAGGATGCCATTGGTAATATATTCTGTCTGGATCTGATTTAAAAAAAAAAAAGACAGGTGCTTTTACAGGAGCGATGTTGGTCTAATCTTCAACTGGCTAGTTTCAGTGAACCTATTCCGACTGTAGACTCAGATTCCCCTTCCTGGCTGACAGGAGTGTTGTACTGTAGCTCATCCATCTCAAGATTCTGTGGATTTTGCACTCTGTGATGGTTTTCTGCTTGCTATGCTTATTGCATTACTGTAGCTTTTCTGTTCTGGTCATTGTCCTGTAATCTCTCTCAGTGGCATCTGCAGAAAATATTTAGTGGGAGGGTCAGATGGGACCAGTGAAAATCTTGGAGTGACACACAAAAGAAGGCTATACAGCACAGAGTAGGTTTAGGGGAAGCCACTTACAGTGAATATTAGGTCATGCTATTACTGTGTATACTTTAGTAATCATTCATTGTTAAATTCCAATTTAAATGTATTATTACCAATACATCAAGGGCTTTAATTATTTCCTTGGAAAAGGAAGATTATATTCTACTGTATAATATTTACAAGTATTTTCCAGTCCTTGAATCACAGCATTGAGTTCTCTCTCTCTCTCTTTCTCTCTCTCTCTCACACACACACAGTTTCTTTCTTTCTTTCTTTCTTTCTTTCTTTCCTTCTTTCTTTCCTTCTTTCTTTCTTTCTTTCACACTCAGACTAATTTGATTACTAAAAATACAACTAGACACAAATGTAGACTTGTCCCCAAAACAGTTCCTATTCATTTCTTTGTGTGGACAATAATTACTGCATACCTGGCTGGACAAAAGTGACAGCTGACACAGCTGGCTCCTCTGTCTCTGCCTGCTTCCTGCCTTGCTCACCCTCTTCCATGTCCACCTCCTGGGCACTTTCACCATTTTTTCCCCTGCTGCTTTCTAACTGAAGAAAGTAGCTATGTCAGTAGCATTAAGTCTCTTCAATTTATTTTCAATTTAGTCTTTTCCTCCATCTCTTTATTTTAAAATACTGTATGCATGAGCATTTAATGACCCTAACCATTTGTTCGCATAAGGTTTCATGTTAGCACCCATAAATTTAGCTGCCAACAGCCACTGCGATGGTGAAAATGATTAAGACAACATATGTCATGTGATAAAGTTGTCCCTGGCACAAAACAGGTGACATCACTAATAAGTTCTCACCACGGGGTTACGCTGAGTTGTGCTAGTTAAAATCTGCTGGGTTAGTTAATGGATGGAACAGACAGTATATGTAATATGTGAATTCTCTGTGCAAAAAATAGGGAATTCTTAAGTGAATTGTAAACTTCTGTGGCAAATTGTCATGCACACTCATAACACGACCGGCACTAGGACCCGGAAGTAATACGGTCGGGTTTCAGGAAGCATAAAAGGAAACAAGATGACGCCTCACATCGCTCAGTCATTGAGTTATGCCCATGCTATCGCCGACGCCTCGCTCGTCCAAACGTGAGTACTCACTTTCTTGGGTTATGGCTTCTGATTGGGTGTGTGTATTTAGAACGCGGGTTTATTTGTGTAAACTCTTGCTCTCGCTTCGGGAGAGTTCTAAGAATAACTAGCGTGGTTATCCTGCCTACTCGCGCTACTTCCGCGTTTGGGTTTACCATCCACGCTACAGGGCTAACTGCTAAGTCTTCTGCTTCATCTCCGGTTAGTCCGTGACAGAATGACTGAGCCACCGGCAGTAAACCCAGCGGAGTTTGCTCACCTCTGCGATGTGGTTGACCGGCATGCTAAGCTGATCGATCAGCTCCGTGGTGAAGTCGCATCGCTCCGCACGGAGCTCCAGGGCGTCGCGGCCTTGCGCCGCGAGGTGGCGGAGCTGCGACAGGAGAATGCGACCCTCCGCGGAGCGGCCGCTCAGCCGGCTGTGGCCACGCCCATCGCAGCGGCTGCTGCGCCGCCAACTCCCTCTCCACCTTCTGATGTTTTCTTATCTTTACCGGATAAATGGAATGGCACGGATGGGAAGTGCAGTGTTTTTCTAACTGCATTGGATCTTGTGTTTGAGTTTAATTCCACCAGATACTCCACAGACCGACTGTGCATTGCTCTTCTCGTTTCGTTGCTATCCGGGCAGGCAGCTGAGTGGGCCACGGCGGTTCTTTGTTCAGACTCAGATGTCGCCTACTCCTACACCGAGTTCACCCGCCAGCTTAAACTCACCTTTGAGCATCCGGCTGCTGAGGTGGAGACCGACTCTAAGTTATACCATCTAAAGCAGGGAGGGTCGTCCGTGAGCCGTTACACCGCGGAGTTTCTTAACCGCTGCAGAACGGGAACGCCGCTTCAGAGAGGGGCTCTGCGCGTATTGTGGATCCTCTGCACATCATCGGGCCATCTGTCCTCTGCGGCCGGGAAACGCGCAGCCCCGGTGAGAAATGGGAGGAACTCACCGGGTCCCATGTCCCTCTCCACCACCCTGACCAGTGATTCCCGTCTCACGGTGAAAGTACATCTCCAGTTTGGCCACAAACGGGTCGGAAGTACCGCGTTCGTCGACTCCGGGGCAGCCGGTAACTTCATTGACTCTTCCTATGCCAAAAAATTGGGGATAAAGATCGAGGCGTTATCCCAGCCTGTAACCATTACATCAGTCGACGGTCGGCCTCTTTCCTCCAGCCCCATCTCCTTTCAAACCCAACCTATCACCCTCATCATCAACCAGCATCGAGAACAGATCCAGTTTCACACCACCACCATTTCATCACCACCCATCATCCTCGGACACCCTTGGCTGCTGCAACATGACCCGCTCATATCCTGGACCCAAAGCCGGATCCTACAATGGGGGCCGACCTGCACCGAGCTTTGCCTACGGGCCGAGGCTGGGACGTGCTCTAGGGAGTCCGAGGCCCCCGATGTCGACACAGACAAAATCCCGCTAGACTACCGGGACCTGGCTGAAGTCTTTTGCAAAAAACGCGATGGTAGTCTACGTCCCTGTGTCGATTACCGGGGGCTCAACAATATCACCATAAAAAACCGACATCCACTGCCTCTTACCAACTCTGCCCTGGACGCCCTCTCTGGTGCCACCATCTTCACTAAGTTGGACCTCCGGAGCGCCTACAACTTGGTGCGCATCAGAGAGGGCGATGAGTGGAAGACGGCCTTCATCACCCCTACAGGACACTACGAAAGTCTGGTCATCCCGTTTGGTCTCTGCAACGCACCTGCCGCTTTCCAACAGTTCATTAATGACGTTCTCAGAGACATGTTAGGCCGTTGGGTGTTCGTCTACCTTGACGACATCCTCATCTACTCCCGAACACTCAACGAGCATATCCAGCATGTCAGAGCGGTTCTAAAGAGATTGCTCGCCCACCAGCTGTACTGTAAGTTGGAGAAGTGCGCTTTCCACGAGCGCTCCACCACGTTCCTGGGTTTTGTCATCTCGCCCCAGGGTGTGGCCATGGACCCGCAGAAACTGGAAGTTGTGAGTCATTGGCCCCTACCCAAGACTCTTAAACAGCTCCAGAGATTTCTCGGGTTTGCCAATTTCTATCGCCGCTTTATCCGGGACTACAGTACCGTTGCAGCGCCACTAACCGCTCTGACCCGCCCATCATCTCACCCCTTCAACCTCACCCCAACTGCCGCCTCTGCCTTCCATGAGCTCTGTCGCCGCTTCACCACTGCTCCCATCCTCCTTCACCCGGATGCTGACAAACCATTCGTTGTGGAGGTGGACGCTTCGGATGTGGGCGCCGGGGCTGTTCTCTCCCAGCGAGGTCCAGACCAAAAACTGCACCCCTGCAGTTTTTTCTCCAAGAAATTTGACGCCACTCAGCAGCGATACGGAGTAGGGGACCGCGAGCTGCTGGCCATAAAGTGGGCCTTGGAGGAATGGCGACACTGGCTCCAGGGCGCCAGAGAGCCGTTCATCATCTGGACCGACCACCAAAACCTCATCACAATCCGCACCTTAAAGCAGCTGAACCCCAGACAGACGCGGTGGGCACTATTCTTCGAGAATTACAATTTCCACCTGTCATACCGCCCGGGGTCCAAGAACACCAAAGTCGACGCCCTCTCCCGACAACACGAGGAAGACGTCCCCCGGGCGGACCCCGCGCCTGTACTGCCACCCACCAAGATCCTCGCACCGCTCAGGTGGAACCTGGAAACGAGGGTTCGCCAGGCACAAGCTACGGAGACCAAACCAGCAGGTGTGCCGCCTGGCCGACTCTATGTCCCCAATGCCATCAGGGCCAAAGTACTCCAGTGGGGACACTCCTCCCCCCTTTCAGGACACCCCGGGAAACGGCGGACCCTACTGTTTGTACAACGTGCTTTCTGGTGGCCCAGTATGAAAAAAGACGTAGACGAGTTCGTCCAGGCGTGCCCAGTGTGTGCCAGGTCCAAGGACAGCAACAGACCATCGCCCGGGGAACTTCAACCACTCCCGGTTCCCCGCCGACCCTGGACACACATTGCCGCTGATTTCATCACGGGCCTGCCGGTTTCTGAAGGAAGGGACACCATCCTCACCATCGTCGACCGGTTCTCCAAAGCTGTTCACCTGGTGGCCCTCTCCGGCCCCCCGTCAGCTAAAAGGACAGCTGAGCTGATATTAGAGCACGTAGTCCGCCTGCATGGGTTCCCAAAGGACATCGTCTCGGACAGGGGGCCCCAGTTCACGCCCCGGTTCTGGAAGGCCTTCTGCCGTCTGATCAATTCCACCTGCAGTCTGTCCTCCGGTTACCATCCACAGACTAACGGTCAGACGGAGCGAACCAACCAACAACTGGAGCGCTACCTGAGATGCTTCATTGCCGATCGCCAGTGCTCCTGGGCCCGCTACCTCATTTGGGCTGAACTGTCCCACAACCTCCACCTATCTTCTGCCACCAACCTAAGCCCATTTGAGGTATGCTACGGCTTCCAACCTCCGATGTTCGACCATCAAGAACCGGAGGTGGAGGTGCCGCCGGCCCAACAGTTGGTTCGCCGGTGTCGACGGCTTTGGAGACAAGCAAACCACGCCATTCAAAAGGCCAACCGCCGTTACACCCTGCAACATCGCCGTCGACACCCACCGGGACGAATGTACCAAGTAGGTGATAAGGTATGGCTATCGACAAAAAACCTACACCTGCAGACTGAGTCAAGAAAACTGTCACCTAGATTCATCGGACCATACCGCATCAACCTCCGGATTAACCCTGTCACCTACCGGCTCCAGCTGCCTGCGGCGCTCCGGATCCATCCGGTATTCCACACCTCCCAGCTCAAACCCTTCATCACCTCACCAATGGTTCCACCCACCCACCCTGCTCCTCCTCCCCGTATGATTGAGGGTGGTCCCGCCTACACCGTTCGCCGGATCCTTGACTCACGTCCTCGGGGCAGAGGGCTCCAGTACCTGGTGGATTGGGAAGGTTACGGCCCCGAGGAGAGATCTTGGATTCCGGCTCGGTTTGTCTTAGACCCCGAACTCATCCGGGACTACCGTCGTCGGGTATCCTCCACCCCAGGACCGTCGAGAGTCGGTCCTGGACGGGGGGGTACTGTCATGCACACTCATAACACGACCGGCACTAGGACCCGGAAGTAATACGGTCGGGTTTCAGGAAGCATAAAAGGAAACAAGATGACGCCTCACATCGCTCAGTCATTGAGTTATGCCCATGCTATCGCCGACGCCTCGCTCGTCCAAACGTGAGTACTCACTTTCTTGGGTTATCGCTTCTGATTGGGTGTGTGTATTTAGAACGCGGGTTTATTTGTGTAAACTCTTGCTCTCGCTTCGGGAGAGTTCTAAGAATAACTAGCGTGGTTATCCTGCCTACTCGCGCTACTTCCGCGTTTGGGTTTACCATCCACGCTACAGGGCTAACTGCTAAGTCTTCTGCTTCATCTCCGGTTAGTCCGTGACACAAATTTCTGCACATAATAAAGGACTTTACAATAAATATTGACTGTATAGCAATTTCATTGCAGCAAATAACACATTATTCTTATGATCTTCATAGTTATTATTTTAAAATGTTGATAATGCCATTAAAGCATTGGATTTCAATTCGTCTCTGTTTGGGCCACCACTCGCAAAAGCTTGAGCTAACATAGATCAATGTAATTTAATGTTGTGCTAATGCTGCGCTATTGTTATGTTAACTCTAGCTACTGTAGCTATGCTTAGTCATTAACAGTCTGCTGTAACCTGACAAGTTTAACCTTACACAAATTACTGTAACTGCACAGAGTTTGTAATAATTCTATGGCCTAATGCCAATGAACCTGCTAAGATATTAGCAGGTTCATCTTAAGAAATAACCTATAAGATTCTTTTTTATTTTAAACTTTTAAACTTGTAAATTGGACAGGTTTGTGTCTGCAAACATTCCTAAAGATCAGCACTTTCTGGATTACTTGAACTGGCCTATCTGGCACCAACAGCGGTGCCATGGCCAAGTCACTGTGCTAACATTTTTGCCCTTTCTGATGAAGCTTTTGACCTGCATCTGCATGACAGTATTTATGCTTTTTGCTTCTGTTGCCCCACAATTGAATAACTGTATGAATGTACAGTGGCCAGTCAAAGTATTTCCAAGATACAAGACACAAAGAAGTCCTAAGATAATAGCCATATTTATAGCCATGTTTTTTTTTCTTTTTCCAGAGAGTTGATTAGAAATTCCTCATTTCAAAATTTAATTGTTCTCAATCTCAGTTCTTTCGTGGCACACCTCAAGGCTGCCCATTTGCCAATGGTAATGTACAACAGACAAGCTGTATACATTGGATTGATTGGAAGAGTAAATGTGCTTTTTTATGACACTTTAACATCATTCTCTAAAATGGGAAAAAGAATGGGATCTTCATTACTAACTGTAATGCAGCGAATTATTTATTGCCAGGCAACAATACATCTCCAGACAGTTCCACTGTAAACAAAACATAGTGTTCATATTGTGCGTCTAGTTCTTAAGTATGTATTGCACAGAAACAGTTTTGTAAAAAGTATAATGTTACTCAAATGTAGCAAAAGAATTGAGGCAAAGAAAACTTTGAGGCCTTTGTTTGGCTGAATTGTTCCCAACAGTTATGAACCTGATATGCTACGGGAACTGTCCTGGTGGTAATTATGGTCTACAATTTCTCGCACACACCCTTGTCCACACCCACCTTGTAAAAAAACAGAAGCCTTTGAAAAATGAACCACGTTCCCTCATCTATTGCACCCCCTGCTGCCTACCAGACCTTAATACATCCAAGTCATACTCTGCTCCTGGGTGTGGATTTAACAGAAGTAATTGCATTAGAAGTCTTTCTTTTTTTTTATTCAACAGTGTTTCCAAATAGGTTGTTTACCACAAGCCAAGTATGATTCTACAGACTTCTCGCTCACTCACTCACCATCTATACCGCTTTATCCTGTGTACAGGATTGCAGGAAGCCCAGAGCCTATCCCAGGAGACTGGGAGGTGGGGTACACCCTGGGCTGCCAATCCATCGCAGGGCACACACACACACACACACACACACACACACACACACACACACACACACTCACTCACACTATTGTTCACACACTAAAGGAAATTTGGAAATGGCAATTGGCCTAATCTGCATGTCTTTGAACCGTGGGAGGAAACCAGAGTACGCAACCAAGCATGGGGAGAACATGCAAACTCTATGCACACAGACCACAAGGCGAGAACCGAACCTGGATCTTGGAAGTGCAAGGCGACCGTGCTAACCACTAAGACTGAAATGTATTTGTAAACTTTAATGTAACATTTTAACTAAGTGAGGGAATGCAGGATACTTGAAGGATACTTCATAGCTTGTCTAGAGATGGATACGATAGCACATTAATTAATACCAAATGTCTTAATACAATAGAGGCTGTGGATCTTCTTTAAATTCAAATCTACTTCACTTTTCTAATGCAGGTGCAGGACTTTCATATCATTTCTGTTTTGTAATATGTGCTGTCATACGAATTGTGTTAAGTGCCTGATCTTACATTGCTAACTGTTAGCTTAATTCTAATTAAATCATGAGCTTAGTCACCTCATTCACTTTATCCACAACCATTAGTGTTAAAACAGAAATGCCTATAAAACTAAAAAAACAGCCAAAAAACTTATTCCAGACTTCATAAAGTCAAGGTTTCATATGATGTTTTTAAAGATCTACTTTGCACCTAGGACACTGACTGCTCTTTAGAGGTGTATACTAGAGAATTCATTTCATTGTGTGTTGCTCTTTAAAATATCTTTCAGTAAGAGGGACACTGATTTCATAAGCAGAAACACTTGTATGATCATGACTGGACCTGGCAGTTATGGCAGTTGACAGGGGACAACGTAACAATGTATTAATATTCCAGTTTTTTTTCTAAGTGAATTTCCAATTAAATGGTATTTATGGAGTATGTTTCTTGATTTTTCTGTCTTAAAAGTTTGTGCTTTGGTGAAAAATATTTTTTTTTTTTTTCCTAAGGATAATTTATTCACTTATAGCGCTCTTGTGTGTAACATCAGAGCTACTGTAAAACCCAACAAGTCGCCTTTTTGTCTGATGTCCTCTCTGGTGTTTTTCAATACTTGTGCTTGGGAATATACATATGCACACAAAAACTTGATAGAAACCTGGAATACAGTTTCTCACTGACAAAAAAGAAAAGAGATTTGTGGCAATCAGCCAGCTGTTGTGGAGACGAAGCTAATCCTGGTCAAAGCTGAGCCCCTGCTGGTGATTATTGGTATTTGTGTAGGAATGATTTGTAGTCAGGTAAACATAAAACAAATGGCCAGTACATTTAGCACAAAATTATACATTATATTCATAAGGTAATTGAGTTATGCTTTTAAAAAAATATATTATTTATAGTGACATTCCAGGGTTGAATTGAACAAGGTATTGTATTTATTAGCATTTTTAATCTGCCCATGATATTCTTTTGATTTTAGTGTATAAAGTCACCGTTTCCTCAAATTTTACATTAGGTGGATTTTTTCCCGTCTAATTTTCATATCACATCGGTTTTTATCATAAGCATTAAATGGCTAAATACACTGTTGTTAATGCACATACAGTGACCTCATTAGACAGAAACTGATGTGTTTAATAACAGAATGTAACCCGTTCTAATATTCTCCTTAAACTATGATTGGATTTTACTAAATGGTAGTTTAACAATGAAACCTACCTCATGAGAGAGCTGTAAATATCTGTGGCAAGCATGATTACCAGCCAAAATGTCTTGATTGTGTCCCACATGATACCAAGAGCTCTACTGCCAAAAAAAGTCTTCCCAAACTCAATCAATCCAGCCCTCTTTACAAGCTGTGTCACTGTGCATTCTGGAGAAATACTTGTTCTTAAAAAAAAATGCAATTGTAATCACTTGTGGTGAGGACCAGGTTTCTAATATTATTGGTTACTGTTGGTTAGAAATAAATTTTATGTCAAGGCAGATTTCATGAATGCTTAAACCTTCATTTGTAGGAAAAATGCCTAGACAAAGATATTAAACGGTTGACAACTTGCTTGATCCTATTACTGTGACAGTGATGATGCTTGCACAGAGCTGGATAGACATACAAAAACCAGGTCTTTATTGATTAAAACTACAGGTTAGCACAAGCATCTTGTTTGCTGGATCCTGAAGCGCAGATATAAGTCAACTGATCCTATCAATAAGATCCTAATCAATCAAAAACAAAAAAAATCCTTTTTTAAAAAAATCATATAACAAATGGTATCTTTGAAATAATGCTATCCAATCACTAGTCTCTGACATATGGTTGAACAGATTTGCCTTTGCCTCAATCTGAGAGGCTTATATATCAGCTAAGATATGTAGATATCTTGTAGACAAATAGGAAGGAAATAGAAGGCTGTCAGTGATAATCCCTAGAGGGCACCTTGCGTCCAGAGACTCTTTATGTTTTTCTTAAACTTGTTTTTTGTTAGTTTTGAACTTCATTTCCCAGGATGCACCTCGGTCAGGTGATGGAAACACTCACCTGAACCGAGGTGGCTCATTAGTTAGATTATAAATGGCCTGTTTAAGTTCTGTTTTTTTTTTTGTTTTTTTGTCTTGCATCTCTTAGATTATACCCGTGACATTCTGGTTTGTTTATTAGTTAGTTTCATGCCAGTTTAGTTCAGTTCCTAGTTTTTGTTAGTTGGTATAGACGCCCTGTTTGGATTGTTTTTCACATTAAGTATGTTTGTTTCTATTATTTTATTATTAGAATTAAAATAAATTATATATAAATTATAATTGTATAACTATTTCATTTTATTAATAAAACATCTAAAATGCCTTTACCTCTGCGTTAATACCTCGCCCACACCACCTACACAAACGTGACAAAGGCAAACAGCACAGCACAGTACAGCACAGTACACAAAATAAGATGAGGTACATGCTTAGCATCTGATTTAAAACTTTTGAATGGTCAAAGTTTTTTACTGCGTTATTTTTTCCTCATTTGATTCTTTCAGTTACACTACATTCAGCTCTTTGTTTTACACTGTAAACAAATACAAATAATCTATTAAAAGCTTGCTCGCTAATCTAACTTACTTGCAGGACTTGCAAATGTAAAAGCCAGAAGAAGAACTTCAGATGTTGAGTCATTTTACCGAAATGGAAAACAGACAGTATAGTTAAATGCTTTAAAAATCAAAACCAAAGATTGGATTTGGCCCCTCAAACTGCGGGGAAATATTGTATTTTATTTTATATTTATTATTGTGTAAGGCAGCGGCAGAAGCAGTAGGGCAGTGGCAGTAATGAGCTAAGCAAGGGACGCTTTATAGCACATTTCATACATGTATCAAAAACTTAAAAAAAGAAACCCAGGAACTGTGCCCTAGTAGAGCTTTATGGCTAACAACACTCCTGACTAAAGACTGAAGACGTGGATGCTGCTTATTATTTCACATCAATGTTGGTAATAGTGTTGTTTTCCATTAGTAAGTTAAATTACAAATGTAAAAATAGACAGGATGTCTTTCAATGGTTGCTGCTAGGTCACCATACGTCAAGTATATAAACATTATTTGTGACTGTTGTGAGTTTTATTAATTACAGCATGTATATATATATATATATATATATATATATAGGGCATTTAAAATGGTTCTAGTCTGTATAAAATACTAATTCTCTGTTGTTCAACAACAATTCCATAAATAAAGCACAGTCACAAAACAACAACCAAACAGATTCATACAAGTGGATATTCCCATTAGAAATTAGAACTTGCAGAGCTACAGTAAAAATATCTGAATTTGTACAAACATTGGCCATCACATAAAACAATCACTATATTAAATGCATATATAGTTACAAATATTTATAGTTAAATAAGTGAAAATTACAGAACGAGTGATTTTGTGGAGTCCTCTGGGGGTCTGAACTTTGAACCGGAGTTCTTGGACATGCTGTGCTTTTTCCTGAAAGTAAAATATACAAAGCATCATATATATATATATATATATGTATATATTTAAATAATTCCCTACATACTTGTGCTTGTATAGTACTTCACTTAGTACAGTACTTCAAATAGTGCTTCACTTCTTACCCCAGTTTATGCACAACAATGCCGATGGCGACTGCAATGATCATCAGCACCACTGCACAAACGGACACCAGAATGTACAATAATTGATCTATAAATTAGAAAAAAAAAAGTTTCATGGATGATAGCATACAGATAATAAGCAGAAGGGTGTAGATATGCAGCAAGTGTAACAACAATTCCACATCATCTTACCATTTAGCCATGAATACTCTTCCAGTGATTTGTTTACATTTGACTTTGTAGATGAAAAAATTTGTTTAGGTCCTGGAGGTCCTAGATTCATGACATAAAAAAAAAAAAAAAACTGTCAAGAAGACATTCTGCCATTTGCTATATGCAATATAAGTCATTGCAGAATGTAGTATTTTCCTTTTTTGCTCAACTATAAACTGGTGACAATTTAGAAGAAAATACATCTTTTAAGTGTTGTGCCAAAACAAGCCGCCAGAACTGCTTCATTACATCTTGGCTTTGATTCTACAAGTCTCTGGAACGATATTGGAGGAATGAAGTACTTTCCTTCCAGTAACTTGGCAAAGTACTTTGGGTCATTGTCTTGCTACATAATAAAATTCCTTCCAACTAAATTGAATGTATTTCCCTCCAAATTGGCTGACAGCATGTTTCAGTCATCAAATGCTGTTGTTTGATGTGACGTTGTTAGCAAACCAGTTTTTATTATTTCTAATTCAGCCCATGGAAATAGTTGTATTGACTATGCGCTATTCTTGTACAATGGTTCTCATTGATCTCCGCCCTTTTGCAGAAAAGCAAGCGTTTAGAATGGCTTGCTTTCCTCCAAAGGACAGCTATTCATGTTGGTTTATTCTTTTTTAACAACAACAACAACAACAAAAATCATCATTCAAGTAACTTTTAGAAAACACAAATACATCATTTTTCGACATTATCGTCTTACTTTTCAATACTTTTATATTCTCTCATTAAAATGTTTTAGGCTGAGCTGTGAGTCACGAAAATATCTTCATCCTCGTAGGGCTGCTTTCAAAGAAAAGAAATCACTGCACGCTGCTCTTCTTTTGTGCAAATCACAAGTGGGACATTTATTTTTGCTCAGTTACACATACACTGATGTACATTCATTACTGGATACTAATAAAACTTTAGGCAAAGACGTTAGGCAAGACAATGGAGAACATTCTAGAGAAGTAGCACTTGCTTACTTACTTTCTTACTTACGTACTCAACTATTCAAGAACTGATAAAGAAATCGTTGCCATTATTGTGACAAAGAACAGATTTGTCAAAAAGTGTATGTTGCCATAGCAACTAAACAGCATTTATTATTAGCTTCCTTGTGGAACCTTATGGAAGCTGAGGAAGTTTGTTGGTTTGCATTATAGAATTCCCCTGGTGATCCTGCATATAATGTACGTAATTTTCATGCTCAACACACCATTTAGTAAGCCCTATTGTCCTATAGATTATGACATTAGGCCCATTTTTGTAGAACTATTTTTACATGGAGAGCTTCTGAATCATGCAAGTACATGCTGTACATAAACACATCTGTACAATATACTGTATATTTCTGCATAATTTGGAACCAAAAAAATAAGTCTCTTTCAATTTAACCTCTCTCACTGACCTAAATATCTAAGACTAGGTCCTTTGATACCAATCAGTACAGAAAATAGATATTTCTGGCTGTAACAAATATTGACTGTATGTAAGTACTTACTGAAATAGGATCTCTTATGAATGGCTTGTTGCAACACGTTGCACCTGTAAAGATTGGGATGATCCAGTCCATGGCAGGTGCACGGACTCTGAAGCACAGATCCCATTGTAGCTACAAAGGCCAGTCTGCACTCTTTGTTTCCACTGACAAAAAAGTTGAGATCTATGACATGCAACAGGTCCCTGGTTGAATATCCACTAAATGACTGATCCTCTGAGCCAAAACATTTGGACAAGAATGCCTCAAATGTCTTCCTGTTAACACAAATGAGTGTACTGTTACCAGCAGCTCTTGACAACCATCAGAGCAGCTCTCTACATGGTTTACATATAAATCAGCAAGCAGGAGTAAACATCATTGTCTGCATTGCCCTGATACTCTATGAAGAGAGCAGATGGGCTTTATCCTGGAAAAGTGCACATAAACCAGCACAGTGTGGCAAAATTGATGGTCTTAAATCTTAATAGGTGTGTGGTTCTTAAATGACCAAACCTGCAAATCGCCTCTCCGGTGCAGTTGTCCAGCATCTCCAGGCAGTTCCATTGTGCTGTCTGGTGTTTTTTGCAGGATTTGGAATCGAGCATGTTTTGAAAATGTTGACAATCGTGATCGCCTGTCACACACTGGCAGAAAACGAGCATCTCAGCCACGTTTTCAGGTAGGTGTGAATAAAAACGTCTTGTTGCCAGCCTGCAAAGCCTCTCATCACACTGAGGAGAAGAACAGGACTGGACAAACGGCACCAGCTGCCGATTACACACTTCATCTTGGAGGCATAGCGTCATCTCCTGTACGCAGGAAGTGTTTGGGGCCGGTGCTAATTTGGGGGTTATTAAAAGACAAGGCAGATGGAAACGTTGTCAGAATTTTGGCATGTACTTTGTATGTGACTCGGGTGCAAGTTTAAAAGCATGGTGATGCTAAAAATGACTTTTAACACAAAAATGGTAATTAAATGATAATGACAAGGATTAGGTCATTCCGTCATTCCAGCCTTTATCAGTGTGAATTAAAACTGATAAGTAATGCTGGGTTTTTCAAAAAAATGAGACAAAACATTATTTTGATCCCCATTTTGATCATATATAGAAGATCCCCATTTATGAGATGGGTTGTCCTGTTTTTAATAATACAGACCTCTGGCAGAGCCTCTATTAATTAAGTCAGCAGGTCAGTACATAAACAGAACATCCACTTACCATAGGTTAACAGTTTACTTTCTGTCCATTCATCCTTCAGGCTGTTCTCAATAACTGCAAAGAAATAGCAAGAATTGTTGAAAATATAATTAAATAATTGAATGACAAATGAAATCGTAGAACCTGATAAGATTAGGCAAGAACCTGCATGAGGATGTAGACGACTGCCTTGATGTTTTGAGTGTTGAGTTGCTAATCTTGATTTGTCAGGTGTACGCGAGGGCTCAGCGTCTGCTTGAACATATCTGGTTTCAATTTACAATTATTTAGAGTGTAGGGTCAGATATAATGTGTGCTGTATACCGTACCTAAGTAGGAACGGCAGAAGGAAGCCAGGACTTGTAGAACGCTGCACGGATTTTCATCAGCACACATGCATTCTATTGAGGGAGCGAATATTGCCTGAATGATCACATTACAGCTCTCGAAACTCTCTATCTGGCAGCTGCTGTCTGATAAAAGAGGCAAAGCAGAAAATCCGGTTTTAGTGATGTGACTTTCACTAAGCACTGATACCTGCAATGGTAAAATATTACTGGCATGCACGACTTTCATCCAACTAAGCCATATTATATTAAAATAATAAACCTACATAAATTGATTGATTAATGTGTTGCCAGAACAGCTTCAATGTTTCCGAGCACTAATTCTATCTACCTGTTTATGTTCTGGCTCTGTTCTTTCAAAAGCTATCCTGTCTAACATGTTGCTCCAAAATAACCAAGGTGATTTATTTATTTTTTATTTCTCACCTGTTAGGGCTGCAAAAAAAAGTTAATATTTAAAATTATGTAAACTGCAATATGTAACTATTATGTAACTATAAATTGCAATATGAAACTATTAAATGCACCATATTGCGCTTTTGTTTTTTAAGACGATTAATTGTGCAGCACTACTCTAAGTTAATATATTTTATTAATTTCATGCCATTTCAATTATACTCAGTATGATTTTTTAACTGCCCGAGTTGAATTAAGTTTATGTGGAGTTCTTTCATTAAACATGTGTGTCTATAACAGCATGTAACGACACAACTTCCACTCATAGTTGGAACTGACTTGAAATATTAAGAAGTGAGCCTAAACACATTTTAATACTTATATCTAGGGACCTAAGTTTTTTTTAGTTATTAACATTTACTAACATGCTTTCCTTGTAGTTACTTGTTGAATAAATTCCAGCTTGTAAGAATGTACGAAATTTGGCTGACATCAACTTGTATTACGCTTACATTTCGAGCTTTCTATATACGGAAAAAAAAAAAAAAAACAGAACTTTGAAACATGGTACCCATTTGTTCTTTAAATCTGTGATGCATGTAGTGGAAATGAGGCTGAGTGCAATTTTAGGTGCAGTTGTGGACAAGTCAGTGATCTTGGTGAAACCAGCACAAACTGTAATGGATCCCTATAAAAAACTAATAATATACAAAAGCAATGTAACCTTTCATCTAATAAATACTACCATATGTAGTTGTTGGGAATGATAATAATAATAATAATAATAATAATAATAATAATAATAATAATAATAGTGGACTTCTTAACTAAAACAGATGCGCTGATATAAAATTGCGCCTTAAACCTTATAGCACATAGTTATAGGAGGCGTTTTATTTCGCTATTTGGTATCACCTAAATGAAGATGGGCTAGTCTGGTTCCTCCTCTTCCTTATTATCTCAGTTCTTTACTACTGTCTCCTCCAGTTCAGTTCAGTGCTCAATAGGGACGATATGATACATTTATAAATTTTTACTTTAAAAAACGCATTTGTCTCCTCTAGAGCTTTTCCAAAAAGAGACAAGTCCTCTACACTACCATGAACCACACACACACATATATTTCTCTATTGAGTTGAATATAAATTCTATATATTTTTTCTCTTGGTGCTCCTCATCTCCTTTACTGTTTTTTTTTTTTTTTTTAATGTAGAACCCATCATTCTTCACTACACATCTGGAATATTCAATGTGCTCAAAGACAGCTAGCTAACCAATAAATCTTTCTTTGTAAGACAGGCCCTTGATAATGCATTGGTTTCAAGGATAAGAAAGTGCCGTGGGCTGTTGCTTTCAAATCGGGTTACGTTGAGTTAGCATCAATATCTTGCCAAGCCACGTTATTTCAGAAAACGGATGGCCTTTTAGATATATTGAGTTATTCACAAATCACTTATAGAAGACAAATGTGTACCTTCAGAAACACAAGCATTTCTCAGAAGAGTCTGTTTGCTTCTGCACAGGTCGGGTGAAATACAAGGTTGCATCTGTGACAAGCAGGGTGTCGATATGATAGCGCAAACTGTCTGCAAAACCAGGCAGATTCCTGCAAATATAAAAAACAAACAAACAAAAACAAACATTTCAATTTGCTCTGATCAATATCAGGGATAAAAAGACTCTCAGGGATCTGATTTTTATTTTATCTTTGTTATTTTGATAAAGTTGTAAAATCATTAGCATTAATAAGTTATTGTATTTGCTATGTAGAGTTATTAGTCTGTTTGAATATGTTATTAGTCCAGTTTGCAACATGCTTGAGTTTCCATTTAAAATCTTGAGAACTTGTAAATAATACTCATTTATAAGCAATGTCAGTTAGGAAGTTAGTATAATAAGTTAGACATTAATATATGCCTGCATAATCTGAGTGTAAGTATGGTTGTATGTAATATAACTTTTAATTTCGGAGAAAATGGATAAATATAGTCATTGTAATGTAAATATTGCAACACATAAATGCATTCATCCATCTAGCTGGGAACATCTGGTGTCCAAATAGGGACAGTGGAGGCCAATGATGATTACCATTTTTTTATTCCCATTTTACAACCGTGTTAGGACCTCCGGTCAACTTTCACACATGAAGGGCACTTTGGGGAGACCGATTAAACTAAAGTGTGTACTACGTATATGGACTGTGGGAGGACACTGGAGGAAACACACCAAGCACAGGGAGAACATGCAAACTCCCTGCACACAGACCCGAGACGGGAATTGACCCCGGACCCTGGAGGAGCAAGGCGACTGTGTTTAACCACTAAGCCATTAAACACTTTACAATAGTAATACTAAATGCAAAACAAATAGTGACACTAAACTGACTTTGTTCTGACATTTTCATTTATTTTAATTGTAATTATTATCACTTTCTTGGCCTATTCTCAGACATATCCCACAATCTAAACTTAGACATTTCCATTAAATAAAAAAGACAAAAATTTTAAATATATACATACAGTATATTTCCAGGGTAAATCCAACCAAACAAGCAAACGCATAAAATAACGGTTTAAAAAAAAAAAAAAAAAAAAATCAAACTACACCACAAAAAAGGGGATTATTAGGAGTTTCATGTCGCCACATTAGAGTTACTCACCGATACCCAGAGCTGTCCTCATGCTCTCTCTCTCTCTCTCTCTCAGAGCGCGTGACTCTATACTGAAGTTCAACTGCTGCAGCAACACCTGCGCTCGCGGACTTCCCTGACTGCCGCTGCTGTCCCTATGGCAACGCCAGCAACCGGAAATGACGTCCGTCCCATCTACCGTTTCACCTAGCGCACATGTTCGGTTTACATGTTCACGTGACGTGCTTATTTATTCCTTCGTGTGTTTGTTTGCGCTTTCTCAAAAAAAAATAAATAAATAAAAATGGTGTACTAAATGAAATGTCAAAAAGATACCCGTTGCCTTAACTAAGCAAAAAATTTGAAGAAAAAAAAAAAAGCAGTGATGACATTTCGAATTAGCTATTTCTTTCTTTCTTATTGAAATACCATTTACTGATTTTCTCATAGCCTAATAGTAACTTAAATGACACATTTATGACGGTTTCAGTAAAAAAATAATCACAATTTTAATTTAAAAAAAGTATTTATTTATTTATTTATTTATTTATATTGCACTTTTAAACAATGAAATCAAAATAAGTTATATTTAATATATAGATACTTAATTCATTGAAATGAAATTGAACTCGCTCACCCACTTACTCATCGATACAGCTTTATTCTGTATACAGGGTCGCTGGAGGCCTGGAGCCCGTCCCAGGATACGTAGGGGACGAGATGGAGTACAGGGTGCCAATACATCTCAGAGCGCGCGCGCACACACACACACACACTCACACACGCACACTTATTAATTTTGTTCAATGTCCTTCTTTCCAGCACCAGTGAGTCCAGCTTTATCCCAACCCACAGATTCTGCTCTATGTACTATATTATAATGTATTATGTCGCTGCGATTTTCAGTGTATTTTGCTAGCTAGTAGCTTTTAAACTGGAAGGGACAGACCCTAACACAGCAAGCTGGTAAACTAATAAAATACTTTTATATCCAAAACAAAGCGACGCGTCTGTAAAGATGACTTATTGCACTTTTATGAGCATCATTACAGCGCAATTACTGCACAATACAATGTTATCAAACACATGTATAATAATCAGCAGTTCTTTAAGCACGTCATATTAACCATCCGAAATAACCATTTGGAACTGTGATAAAATATTTCAGTGGGGGCATTGTGGCATTTAGAAATTGCTCTTCTATAGCACTATTTATTTGCCCTTATGCTTCTGTGGGCTTTATTTATATGTTGTAAATGTCTGTGTAATTTGTCTAATCGCTTAGTGTGTAACACAGATTCCTAACACACTTCACAAAATGAACAGATGCTGATTCTGAGTGTGTTTTTCCTTGTCTTGGCAGTAAGGTAACTGGTTAGGCTTGAGACTTACAGTACAGAATAGCCATCTTTATGTTACCCTAGAGTCAAGCCACTATTTCATTCCAGCAAACAGTGAAACAGTGGAGGGTATTAAATCAAAATCTTCATAACACAAACAAACAGACAAACATAGATTGGAAAAAAATATATAGAGCATTTCAATAGATGCAAATGTACGCAATTATCTTTGTTGCCCTGTGAATGACTCACTTTATTGCTTGATTTATTTATTTTTTTTATTAAAACCTCACATTACTGTAATCACATTATCTTTAGCACCATTGGTGCTAATTCATCATTTTGGTAGTTTATTTAGCTCTGCCGTGCTAATGCAGTGTGTGCTAATCCAGTTTGCAACATGTGAATTAGGAAATAGAGTGTTTATGGCAAGGGCACCGCTAAAGATTCTGGGGACCTTGAAAACCTAACATACTGATGATGCATATCCATTTTAATTGCCATAGCATTTTATGGGCCATTGGAATCGTCCTTACCCAACACCTCCCCAAATGCACCCTGGTTTATGGCTACGTAGCCTTTTAAAAGCTTTCTAAACTGCGTCCCTTTGTTGACTTATGATTGTATTATTAGTCAGAGTACTGTATAAAGTCAACACAAATATTTTTTGATTTATCATAGCAGAAATCACACACCATACAGGTTTTACCTTTAAAGCAGTTTATTAGGTATTAAGGGATAACACTGAAAACACATATTAATTATACCACATTGCAAACAATTAGATGTGAAATAAAAATATTTGATGTGTACAGGGGCATATTTGTGCATACAGAAAAAAAAGAACGCAATCCATCATATACACCGGATAGTAGTAAAATTATTTTTGCTCCTTTATTTAATATAATGGGGAATCTGTTCATCAAAATATAATGAACTATATAAATATATGTAAAAAGATATATGAATATCTAAATAAAAGATACATAAATAAACCAATATTTTGCCATAAGCAATTAAAACAGCCCAACATCAATTTAATGAAAACATGTAAAACACCTAAAAATAAGCAGCAATGACAACATAAAGCATCTTTATACAATTATTTTGGTGTTGATGTTCAACAGGAGTGCATTTACATTATGAATAGCAGCAAGAGCTCAACAAAGAATGAACATGAAATAATGTCTAACAACAAAGCACTATTGCAAAAGCGATTCTACACCCTGCTTTAAAAAAAAGCGCTCATATTTACGAGGCCAACACTAGCAGAACAAAGATGTTAAATCTGCCGCTAGCCTTTTTTCTGATTGGCCTCTGATCCCTACATGTGCCTTGGCAAATAATTATTATCTGGTGCAAATATCTCTCCACATGACAAGCAAGCAAGACAGAGTGACAAATGAATTATATAAGCTTGGGCAAAACAATCTCAGCGCAATCTCAAATGAAACAAATGATCACAATATGGCAAGCTATTTTTATCTTGCTTAAATTATTAGGAATTGCTTCCTATTTATTTGAGATTTCAGACTATTTTGTCTTACATGCCGATCAGGCATTACAAAGAATGAATTACTATAAAGTTTCCAACATACACTTCGTGACATATAAATAAAAGATCATGTTTTGTTTAAAATATGATCCTGATATTTTGTGCTTTCTGTTTGAAATGTATTGCAAGGAAGGAAATTAATAATCCTAACAAAAAATTTAAAAAAACATCAATTTCATTGGTTTCTTGTCTGCTTTAATGGGGCAGAATGCTATTTCCCCTCTGAGTGGGTGATACGCTGAAGCAAATATGACTTCATCTTGCATATCAATCGAATAAGTCTGAGCCCTTGAGCCCTCACTATCTTTGCGTCGTCCTATAAACCAGTAGTGAAGTGGCATGCTGTGAACTCTTGCAGATCATTGCTACATGACTTGGTCCGAGATCCGTGAGACGTTGTCGAAATGACTCACTTGCGTGGACAGGGATTTGTGGCTGTCGGTGCTCATCTTGGTCCTCACCCTTTCCTTTCGTTCCTCTCGACCTGAACAGTGACAGGCAAAGGCTGCTTTGAACTCCTCTCGAAATTTACCTGTGTGAATAGTGGCACAAGCACAAAAAGCTTGAAATATAACTTTCTTTAATCAGCACTGCATTTTATTTGATGGATATCCGAAATACCAAGGAGTGACATTTTCATCTCTAAACGGCGAATGTCTGTGAAAACAGCCCATTTGTTTGAATCTTTAAATGTGCCTTGGCAAACAGCTATTATGTGGAGCAAATATCTCTCAGCATGACAAGTGAGCAAGTCAGAGAGATAAATGAATAATGCAAGCCTGTGCAAACACTAATAAACTGCCTTAAATGAATGTGATAGTGCACATGGAGAGCCATGTGCATGAAATAATGACTAAATGACTTCAACTTAATTTTTTATTTCTAAATATTTATTCATTCAATAGCTGCTTTTTATTATTTAAACCTATTTTATCTAGTGATGCGTCTCATGGTGAATGAATTTCGAGTGTGAGTTTAGATGGAAATTTCAGATCTCAGAACTGTAATTTAGGCTTAGCAGTTATTTTAGATAATAAAAAAAAACATGCCACTAACATTCTACTTCAATATAATCTAATTATTCTTTAAAAAATATAAATGAAACCTTTACAAATATTTCACAGTATATGGTTCTACATTGATCATACAAATTCCCACCACCAGCTTTAGTTTTTGGGACTACCCAGGATGGCCAACCAGTTTTCATTGGGTGCCAGCGGGGGTCCAGGTCTCTCATACCTAAAGGTTCCTCATTTCAAAAACAAACGAAAATGCTGTGGTAGCCATGCTGGTTAAGTGTGCACTTAATTTTGACCTTAAATTCACCAACAGTTTCATCAGCAAAACAAAACAAAAAGTCTAAGAAACCATTACTTCGGCTCAGAGGGCTGAGTTACTGATCGGAAGATCGGCGGTTCGATTTCCAGCTCAGCCAGGTTGCCATTGTTGGGCCCTTGAGCAAGGCCCTTAACCCTAACTGCTCCAGGGGCGCTGTACCATGGCAGACCCTGCGCTCTGACCCCAGTTACACTGGGATATGCGAAGAAGGAATTTCACTGTGCTGTAATGTATATGTGACAAAATAAAGGCTTTACTTTAAATGTCAAACTCATCAGCCAAAAAGTACCTACTTTGGAAACATATTCTGGGTTGTTTAACACCATTTTGTTTATCATACATGTTCTTTCATAGTTGGGATGTCTTCAATATTAATAATAAAGGAGAAGGTAACGTAAAAAAAAAAAAAAAAAGGTGTGGATTAAATGTGGGAGCAAGTAGCATTGCCATTTCCCAGCTCCACCCAGTGTTATCAGGATGGACAGGAGTATTTTATCATGGCTACACATCAGGGACCTGTAAAGAATATGGACCATGCTAATTAAATATTAATTGAGTTTACCTTCATTAAGCTGAATGGGAACAGATTTGTTGAAAAACAGTGGTCTTTTAGTTATGAAGTTATGAATACCTATTTCAAGGATAGCTGACAGTGTGGATGAAAGGATCCAGCAAAGTTTCAATGTGTCCAGCAGATGGAGATAATGTCTCATATACAGGCTGATTAGAGCCCCTGCACAAAAACTCACCGCTGAGGAAATTGTAGATTATGGGATTGGCCGCGCTGTTGGCGTATATAAGCCAGTGGGAAAAGGTGAACCAGGCATACACTGTCTCTCTGTTGTTTGTGTTCTTGAAATAACCAAACACTCTAGACACAAGAAAGGATTAGCAACATTAAAAGGACAGCTATGATTTGATGAAACGCTTCGATGAAGGAATTTCATTAACATATCAAACTTAATCTCTATTGAAAATTCACCACAACTTTAGAAAACTCTGATGTCCATACTGTACATACTGTGTCTTTATTATTTATCACAAAAGTACAGTATAACACTTCAACTATATATATATTAACTATATATTCTAGCTTTGTTCACAATTGTATTGCTAAAACAAAAAGCCTGAAAGTACCTTTTCATGATATTAAGGACGCTAATGGGGAGGTAACAGATGACAAAGACAAAGAGCACCACCATCAGCATTCTTGCAGTTTTCCGTCGAGATTTCATTTGCTTGATCTCCGCTGACACCGCACTCGTCCTGACCTTAACTGACTCACCAGGACCGGCAACCTGAGCTGAACACTGCAGAGATTTCCATTTTCTCTGCACCACTGATGAGCTCCCTGGAATCTTATCAGAAATTACCTTATGTCATTTTCAGTTCATCACAGTTCATCTTATAAGAAAAGAAGAAGCTTTAAAGCAGTGCTTTGTACACATGGCCGGCCAAGCTATTTCTGTGAAGACGCATTCAGAATAGCACTTATTCTGATACTGGAGAGCTTTGGTACTATACTGTTAAAACCAATATTACAGATGCACGATAATAAATCAGGGTTCTTCAGTGTCATCTAGAAAAGGCCATTATGGCTACAGGCTACTTAATAAGAAATGGCTATAATTACCAGTCATTCATTATTCCTTAAATTGGATTGAATGTTTTATTCAGATTTTTCTCTGTTGATTAAACTTAAAATTATATTTCAGAGTAGTGACCACAATGGTTTTGGATAAACCTGTATCTTGATGCACCGAACAATGCTTGTCTTTCAAGTTTGGCTTGTTTTGTTGTTTAAATAGATAAACAATTTATTTGTAGATGCACACAAGGTAAACACTTATCCAACTTGATAAATACATTGTTCCCCCAAAATTAACAACTTGTTTCCACTAGATAATAACTTGTGTGCAGAATATAAATAACTTTTTTCCCCCCTGCAATATATTATCTTGATCCTACAAGATAAATAACTTTAACAAGATGAGTACAGCAACTTGTTTCTGCAAATTGAACAAAACAAATTGTTTCCACTAGACAACTTGGGCACACAATATAACTTGTTCCCACAAGATACAAAAATCACATCTTTCGGGACATTAGGTTTTTAGCATAACTATTTGACTATAGTCGCCATTAAGATTTGGTTTATGATGAACGTTTTGGTTGGAAATATTTTACCTGTTGACACCAGAGTTTCTGACAAATCTGGATGTACGCCAGGACCATCAGACACAAAGGGGCAAAATAAGTGACAATAAAGAAGCAGGTGTGGTAGATCTTGGGGTAGATCTCATCTGTAATAGAAAAGGGGCAGCCACACATGCACACACGCGAACACACACACACACACACACACACACACACACACACACATGAGAAAATGTATTGATAAGGACCACATTCATAAAACTTTAACAAGGGTTGTTTTTTTATTCAAATAATCCTAATTTAATTGCAGGCTCCCAACATAGGTATCAAATTCTCTGTTCACAAATGTTGGCTGGCCCATCCTGCATCTGAGTTAGGAAGCAGCCTGCTTTTCCTCTCTTATATGACAACAAAAATGTTTGCCTTTTGCATAATTGAACACTTAGAGCCTGCGTTGCAAATATATTTATAGTTTAAAGGAGACTTACTGCACAAAATTGACTTTTAAGTAATTTTTATGCATATAAATTGGTCTCCTGTGTGTCAAAAAAAACCATAAAACCCAATGGGAAATAAATATTCAGTGCTTTATTTTTGTAGGTTCTGGGGTTTAAACAAATCGATTAGATTAGCCACCCTATTGTGACCTCAAAAAAAGAAGATTTGTTGCTTGTTGCTCCGCTCTGTTGTCAGGGTGTGGCTCTGCAGCGACTCATTTACATAGAAACTGAAAGACCATGTGCAGAAAAGAAGTGAAATAGAGAACTCAAAAGAGTTTGAGATATGACAAGATGCTATTTCAGCTGAAGCATTAAAATACATACAAGTACACAATTGGGAGACCTCTGAGACCTCTGTAACTTGTTAAAAAACAGTAAAATGTGAGACCTTTATTTCGTTTTCGTCTTCATCATCCATAACTTGAGTGATGTACAGTACCATTATGATCTTTGCTGTACAATTTATTTAAAATAATACACTGAATGCAGTTGTCTTGCTGGTTATTTGGTGCCTTTGTTTAATCATTTTTGAACTGGAATATCTTTCTGTTTCATACACATAAAATAATATATAGCATTCTTACCATATTAAAACCAATATTTTGTGTCCGGGCTTCTGTGGGATCTAAAACTTAGATGTGCTTGTAAAAAAAAAAAAAAAAAAGGTTTTGAGTTTTCCTGATTGTTTTATTTGCAAAAAGGATTATGTTCTAACGAAACCTGTTTTAACTATTCATAGCAGGTTTGGAGCATATTCTAAAACTACAGCATGTTTGACGTTTGACTGAATGTCCATGCATCCATTACACAGCATATCCTGTGTAAGGTTGCCGGGAGCCGGAGTCTATCCCAGGGCACGAGGCAGGGTAGATCCTGGATTCAGTGCAAACCGATCACAGGGCACAGGCACTCACACTCACACATAATCACACATACTAAGTTACTTATGGGGCATGGCTTCGGAAACCAGAGCTAAGCCACCACGCATTGGGAGAAAATGCAAACTCGTCCCACAGTGGACCAGATGCAAGATTCAAATCTCCAACCCTGGTGGAGTGACAGTGCTTACTATTAAGCAAACACATTCATATATTTTTCATGTTCAATGATCAATTACTACATTTGCCTTACTGGCTATTTAAATGTGAGCCCTAACATCTAACAAGTGAAACATTACTAAGGCAAACTAAAGGCACTTATCAAACTTCAAGAATGTAAATGTGTATATCCCAAGCTGATTAGATGTCTCACCTCCCCACTGTTCGTCGCACTGAGTAAAGAGAACTGTCTTGTTGGTAAGCTCAGGCAGCAGGCTTTTACACTCCATGACAACAGCCTGGGGAATCATAATCATGCAGGAAACCAACCAGATCAAGATGATGCTCCTACGAGCCCGTTTTGCAGTGCTCTTGAACTTTAGAGGGTGGCAGATAGCATACCACCGATCCTGGGCAATGCAGCTGAGGGTCAGCACGGACACAGACACAGAGATTGTCTGGCACAAAGAAAAGATTAGAAAGAAGAAACTGATAAATATAAAGCATATTACAGTGTCGATGATGACAACCAAACGTTACACGGGTATTAAAACTCCGTTTCCATACCATCAACAGAGTTAATCACACAACAAATAATGTCTTGAAAATGTGTTTTAAAGTAAAATCTCCTTTCATCCTTTCGCAAGTCAAGTTTTCCAAGGTCTATGACGGCTCCTTCCATCAGATTAAAGTAGCTATGCTTACAGTAATTGCCTGTAGGTGCAAGTGGCTATATAAACATGTGGGTGCATACATGCCACAGTCACAGTCAGGAAAGAAAATATGAATTATCAGGATAGGAGTTACTTCATAGTTGAATATATGAACTATTGAATATAGTTGCTAGTATAGAGGAAAGAAAATATGAATGATCAGGATAGGAATTAAATACTTCATTGTTGAATATTCGAAACATGAAAAGGTTCAGTGTTTTTTCTCTTCCCATGAATGAGGTCAGATGAATGGGTTAAACAATACATCAGGTTCCATTCAACTAGCTTAAACCACTTTAGCTACTCACTGAGACACTATCTCCTGATATGAGATTATTCTTAGTTATATATTCGTATTTTGAATGAAAAGACAAGGTTACAGTACTTCTGCATTGTCATAAAAAGCCAAGCTTCTCTTTATTATTTGTCTGCCTTTTAAGGCTGGGGAAACTGACACCTCTTGTTGCTATGGGTTTTAAAAGGTTTTAAAGGAATTCCCGTTGACTCCTCATGGGATATTAAAGGGAGAACAAAAACCTTTCTAATGTACAGCTTTCAACACTAGCTTTTCATAGTTGTCACGTGTAGCTGTAGAGGGAATGAAATCACATTAGATGCTGGTATAACTAAATCGTTTACAATGGTTGTTACTGAATAATATTTGCAGGGGAAAAAATGAAGCAGCAGATTTTCATAACTTTTCAGGTGATAGAAGTGTGCCTATCTTTGCCAGTGTTTCTAAGTGGTTTACCTGCATATTTTCTCTTTTTCTCTTATTCAGTCTCATTTCAAGTTGTATCAATATTCACACAATGTACCTGCAAATCAAAACTGAAAAAAAAAGAAAAAAAAAAGAAATGTGATCCCAAGTAGGAGTTTTTAAACCTACTGTATAAAATGCGATATGAATGCGATATTTTAATTAGTAAAATGCCGAGTTTTGGAAAATAACAAGTATTTCTTTTTGTCAGCCAGTCAGAAATAAAATTAAGAATTTTCTAATGCTGCTTTAAGCACAGCAATACAGTAATGAGCTAATGAGGGATTCTGTGAAAGCCAGTTGTGAGGTTTTTGTGTGGAATTGGATAAAGTTCAGCCTAGTTTGCCTGAATGCTTTAATTGCCCATAGTGACTTAACATACATATTTTTTATACAGTATATGATTTCCTATCAAACCCCTATAAACAAAAACCCAAAACCCCAAAACCGAACATACTGCAGTAGGTTTGGAACCAGTATTTCCTATGTTTGATGTAAGCTTGCAGGTGAGACTGCAGGTGGCCTGAACTCAGACCCAGGGAACTGAGAGCATGAGGTAGAGTACACCCCAGGTGGGCTGACAACTAATCTCAGAGCACACACCTAATCACACATTACACACACTTTGGAAACACCCATTAACATACTGTGCATCTTTTTGTAAGATTGTAGGGTTTTGCGGGGGGGATTGGTTAACTTTTATAAGTTGTAATATATTATATTTCAGATTTTCTATATATTTTTGAAACTTTTGCCGGAATCTTGTTTTATAGTTTAACTCCTATATTTCCATTTGTAAAGATTTAAGGTCACGGAGCGGTCGTATAAGCATTTCACTGCATATCGTACTGTGTATGACTGTGTATGTGACAAATAAAATTTGAATTTGAATTTGGATTTGAATCTGGAACTTTTAAGAAAAATAGTGGCATCGACACTGCAGGCTTAATGATCAGTGAAGGGATAAAATTGCTGTTTTCTCAATTTCTTAGTGAAATATGCCTGTAGGAAAAACACTATCATAAAGCTAATTGGAGCGAATGTTTGTCCCAATTATTGAAAGGTCTAAGCTAAAAGCATAGTATTAGCCTCAGGAATATTTGTTGAAACTGCTTGTGAGCTTTCAGGTAAAAGATCTGACTGGTCCCTATGTACTGCAACATACCAACTCAAAGAATCTTTCATGGATTTTAGTATAACTACAACAGTCTACTTTTCACAGGTAATTGAACGTATTAGCATTTTCATGATTTAACAAGACTTCAAGTAAAACATTACATGCTTTGAACACCAAGTTCCCTGGAATGTTTTAATCACTAGTTTTACAACAGCCGAGCTAATAGAATAAGATTGCCAAGCTATGGTATAGGATGAGATATAATGATATGTGAGCTTAAATTAAAGACATTCAGACACTGAAAACAAACTTGTTAAGCCCGTGTTAAGTATTATTACTTATTGTCCATTTATATTGATTGTGCATTTTTCCATTTTTTTGGATTTTCATATTTCTTTCATTTTCCAATAATAGTTATATAAACCAAGAGGTAAAACATAGGATCTTAACAAATGTTTGACCATTAATAGTAACATATTTCTTTGTAAACTGCCATCTGAACATACAGATTATTTGGTTAAAAAAATTTCTGCCTTTTGAAACTATTACTAAAGATTAAAAGTATTGCTACCAATAGGCCAACGTTATAGCATAACACACTTGGTTAGGTGCCTGGCTATGATTGTCTTTTTAAAATTCAAATCTTGAATCTTGGGTAACATTTACTACTGCTTTATTTGCTTTTTCAAGGCACTTACCTGTAAATAAGGTAAGATCCGACAGAGTGTATCTCCAAAGAACCATGTTTCTGTGATGTCCACTATGAGACTGGCAGGAAGGCAAATAATGGTGACTAGGATATCAGCAAAGGACAGGTTTACAATAAAGTAGTTGGTCACTGTGCGCATGTGATGGTTTTTCCACACTGCAAAACAAACTGAAAAAGAACACATTTCTAGGTTGATGCTGCCAATTTATACGTCAATTTTCTATCTATTCCTATTCAATTCTAAATTTCATTAGTGACATATCGAAATCTTATGGAACCAAAGTGGCTTGACTGTGAGATAGAAATTCATTCTGCTTTACTGTGCTGTCACATTTCTGTCAGCATTCTTGCAGCCTTGATTACTCAGTCTCTCTTGTACAGTATACACTTGCTGTAAGCCAGTTGTTGGTTGCCCACTGACACAACATTGTACTAAATCTATTTCAAGAGCAAGTCATTGTTAACCATGTTATCTTGCAGTGCATGCACACACATTCAAGTCTGTTCTCTTTGAAACAAAGAAATAGCTTGAAAGTACAATATATTAAACAATTGATAAGTCAAGCATAACTTTTTCATTTGACTACACCTGGAGAAGCCAAAATCCAGTATTTCTATTTGAAAGAACATAGAACAACATAAAAGAATGAGTCTTTGTTACTGCTGTAACAAAGTTGGAAGCCCTAAGAGTATATTATTGACATTATCAGTATATTGGCATTATTGGTATATTATTGGCATTATCTTTGTTTGCTCTATTGCAATAATTTCACTTTTCCCTGAAAGTAGAAGACCATAGTTATTTCAGCATGACAATATGTGTGTGCACAAAGTATGCTTCATAAAGGCATGGTTAGTCAAGGCTGGTGTAGAATTGTACGAAGCCCAGCAAAAAAGCCCTGATATCTTCTACACATCTGGGATGATTTATCACTGATTATGCCCCTGCTTTCTCAGACGTGTGGAGATTTTTTTAGTAGTACAGCAAATGGGGAAATAAATCTATAATGAAATGTCCAAAATGCACATCCACTGTAAATGTAAGGGTCAGGTGTTCACAAACATTTGACCATATAGTGTGACGGTTGGATGCTCAGTGCACTAACGGCATAACCAAACTCATCTGGACTGAAGGCTCATCAGGAGACGGCAACTCCCCCTCCCCCAAGCACCAGCCCCCCACCCCCCCACCCCGTAACCCAACCCTCCGTGCAGCCCATAACGGCCCTTTTCACCTTTACAGCGTGTGTGAGAGCGGGAGGCAGGCAGGATTTCTTCTTGCCGAGTTGGACTCAGACATAGTCGAGTCTGTGGAGACATGAGAAATACGTTAGAAAACGTACAGATATTCTCCACTTTCACCCAGTAAGTGGAGAATATCTGTAAATTTTTGTACGAGTCCAACTCGCCAAGAAGAAATCCTGCCTGCCTCCTGCTCTCACACACGCTCTGCTGTCTCTGCCTGCATCGTGCTGCCTGCTCAGCGTTGCTTGTCTCACTTGCTCTGCGCAAAAGCGTGCACTGCCAATGACACCGCGTCTGAGCCTCAACGCATAGACCCAAGATATTCACAGAGAGGGCCCAGGAGCCATGCTGCTCATACAGAGCTCTACTTCACTAAGACTGCATTCTTATACCCTGCTTGAAAGTGCTTATTAAAGAAGCTCGCTGTTACAATAGTGTATTTTTAGATCATGCCTGTTTTGTTGCGTGTGACCTTTTCCTTTTCCATATACCACATGCCAAAATGTAGTAATAACTTTTACTCAATCTAGGTTGGTGTATAAGCAATTTTGGTGATCATGGCATGCACCAACAAGACAGCTTTGAATATTTATGGCATCTTTTTTTTATTGTTTCTTTTAAGAACAAGAGTGCAAGAGTGTAGCGATGCAGACTGTGACATTTTCACAATGACACTCACAAATTGTTCTTCTTTTTTTGGTAATAGAAAAAAAAATAAGTGGCTATCAAAACTCAGTAAAGTGTATGCTGGACATTTAATGGAAATTTACTAGGAATCTGGGCACAATGCCAATTCCTAAAGTTATAGTCACGATAATGTAATAATGCATACAAGTGGTTAGATATACAGATAGCAGGCTAGAAGTGAACAGGCATAAGTGAAAAAAAATCTTAATTACACAATTTTTTTTTCTGTAATAAATGTCTAATACCACTTGCTTATATTCAAATATGACTAAATTTACCCAACTAATTAAATATATATATATATTATATATAAAATGATACAAATAATAATAGTGATAAAACAGAAAATAGAAAACGTTAAGCTGCAAACATTGACAAGCAATGTCCTACAAACGGTAATATATAGTGCTGTATTTTGACACTGTTGCAAAGTCATTTATCCAATCAAATAGGTAGACTGGAACTAACTATTGTACGTATAATGATGAATAGATTATAGAAAGAATGACACGTCAGTTGTGTCATTAGGAACAGAACAGTTTTCTTGCTCAATGCGGGCTGCTGCTATAAAGACTGTAAAATGCAAAAACTGCACGATGCACTGATCAGCAATAACATTAAAACCCCTGACAAGATAAGTGAATAACATGGATTATCTTCTTACAGAGGCATCTGTCAGTGAGCAGTCAGTTCTCAAAGTTGCAGTGTTGAAAGCAGGATCAATGAGCAAGTGTAAAACTAAGAACAACTTTGACAAAGACAACATTTTTGCAAAATATTTTGATCATGTTAATGCTGGTTGTGACACACACACACACACACACACACACACAAAATGACCAGAACTTAAAGTGTACTGCATCTTATTGAATACATGCCTGACCCCTGTCCACTGCCAAAAAGCCACACTGGAACCACCATGAAATTGGTGGTCCTGATGTGTAATCACTACTTACTTGTGGAAGTGGCAGCAGAAGGCACTACTTGAAGAAGGCAAGCCTGCATATGCAGTGTGAAGCTCTGGCCCATATTCTGCTGGGAAACCTTGAGTCCTGTCATTCCCTACATACTTACATACATCATTGCTGGAGACCAAGTACACCTCATCACCGCCTCAGTATTTACTAATGGCAATGGCTAGGATAATGCTCCCTGCCACACTGCAATGTCTGATCCCCGGAGGCCTAAAATCACAACATATTGAATTAATTCTGATTTGCTTTGGATTTAATGTGTTTCTGCCAGATACCACAGAAAACCCTCAGAGATGTTGTGGAGTCCATGTATCCCATGAGCTAGTCCACCTGGATACAGTTACTGTATATAAGGCAACCATGATTAATTGGTAGAGGAGCTTACTAAGCCCCACAGTTATCCAATTAAAGTTTAGTTCTCAGGAACAGTAACAGTGTTTAAGACTAGGCTGTTTTTTTTCTTTTTCTTTTTAAAGCCTTTCTTGAATATTTTTCCTTAGTTAAAGGAACAGATCTGGGAAACTCATTGGTATAGAGTTTTTTGGTGAACTGGTATGTCTTATAAGTTCACACAGGTTGGTTGATGGTGAAGTGAGCGCCTTACTCGCCAAGGAGTCCTCAAGTCTGTCGCTTTTTGTCTCTCTCTCACATAAAGTGGTGGAGTAAGTACACAAATCTTGTGCTTGAGTCAAAGCAGAGACATCTCAGGTAAAATATTCCTTAAGTAAAACCCGAAGACCTCTAAGGCAAATCATGCAGTTACACGTAATAGTCAGCAGATGCTGATATTACCACTTCAAATGCTACACACCAATGTGATTATGTAACGCACCGCTATGCATCAGGCATGAAGGAAGAAGTACAAATATTGGTTGTAGGTTTTAAAGGAGTAAAAGTAAATAGCATGCACTAATAAAACTACTCAATTAAAGTTCATGAAACCATACGGAAGTGAAGTTAGAAATGGGAATTTTCACAAATTTCCCAGTTAGGAAGCAGTTACTGTAGGGTCAGCCAGGAAATAGCACCCATGAAGCAGATAGAGCTAAAAGCAATGCTCAAGGGCTCAACAGTGGAAACCTGGTGGTGCTGGGACTCAAACACCCAACCTTCTGGTCTTAACCATTTAAGCCACCACTGCCCGCAAAGTAATAAAGTATATGCATTTAATTGTCTCCTTTTTGTCATGCTGTCATACCCTGTCCTGTTGGAGTCTCTGCAAAAATACTACACTACAAACTGTACACTAGAATCCGGAAGGAAATTCCTGATGATAGCAAACATCTAACTGCAACATTTCTTGTGTGCAACCATGTACTGTATGAGAGTCTAAGTGTGGAAATGGCAGGGAGATTTAAGTAATGCCCACATGGAGAGCAATTCATTCAGCACTTAAATTCAGACAGGTACATGGTCATACCTTAATGTGCAGTTTGTCTGAACATATCAATGGCATGATGTCTGTTTGTCAGTTAAACAGGGGATTATTCAATTATAACAAAGTGAATAAGGGTTATGGTTACTGTATAGTGCATGAGGTTTTAAATGTTATTTTTTAATGTATTAACTCTCCCACGCCCCTGTCGTCCTCTTTGTTCTGCTATTAATGTGTGAACTCTCCCACAATCTTTCATCTCTGCATAGATATCTATACGACTTCATCTCTTTATTCGCCAGAACATGTTAAAACGACTTATGTTCTTTGATGTATCTGAAGTATGTGACATGAGGCGTTTAGATTCAGACTCAAGACTTAACTCCTTGTGTATGTGTGTGAGACTGCATCTCTCCCAATATCAGCAAGCAGGACAAAGTGAACCAGGGCACAAGAGAGCAGGTTAGTTGAACCATATACAGAATCAAAAAACAGAGAGACGATCAATGTGTTAATGACTTGTACTGTATGACCAAACAGCTTGTACTGTAAGTCACCACAACTGAGTATGCTGAGATTCCTTAAATCTCGTGGCCGGGTGAGTCCGGGTGCTTTAGTAGCGGGATGAACATGAATATGAGTTCTGTAAGATGTGGCCATGTTTACAGGGCACACTGGGCAATTGAATGTGATGCCGATTGAGGGAGCGTAGACACAGTTAAGTAATGACCAAGGCACTCTATTGATACAAATTCATCTATTGCTGAGACTTGGATAATTGTAGTTAGAACATCTGCCAAAAAATGTGCAACACTCATAGATGTTAATGTCGGTGTAATGCTGGTGAACTCATTGAGTAATATCAATGTCTTGCTGAGTGGTCAAGGTACATGCTGATCACCTACTGTATACATATATATATACTGTATATAGTGTTATAGTGCATAAAGATCCTGCAATCATGTGAATTACAGTACATTGACCCAGACTGTCAACAGAGATGATATTGGTGGGCAAGGTGGCCCTGATGTCAACAGTCAGCCGTAATTGCTAACGATTCGTCGAACTCGCACCTCCACACTACACATCTTGATTCAAGTTAAACCTGTCTGCTCTCAGCATGTCGGGCCCCTCCAATGCTCCTGCTACGCTATTTACAGCCATCAATGATGTGGAAAGTGTAGTGGGCTTGCAACACCCACACAATTATTATTACTTTTAAATTTTCCATCAGTTCTTACTGAAGAAAGTGTTCAGGAATACAAATGTAATGTATTTGTGTACGAGAGATCGTTTGTTGTGGAATGTGGCATCAATGGACATATCAGTCATTACTTCCAGAGAAAGGATGCTAAATTAATTTAGAGCTCATATCTCAAAATGCTAGCTAAATCACCATACTTCTGTCGAAAATAATCTTTTATTTGATGAGGTATTGTTGTGTAAGTCAACACCTTGTCATTATAGGTCTGGATATGAGGAAATAAGTTGCACAGGCTTTTATTTTCCCTAAGCACTTTCACTTTTCAGATGTATTAAACACACATGCACACCCTTGGCTCTGTGTTGCTCAGCTCTCTAGCTTATGGCTCTCATTTCTCCCCTCTTTATCCTTGCCCCTGCTGTGTCACCGAAGCACAGAGCACTTGTTAGATAAATGCTGCTCAGGTGTACATCCTTACCACACACTTCCCCCCTGTGTGTAAAGCTATTAAAAGGCGAGAATGATCTATGGTGATGCTCATAAGCATGGTGGCCAAGTGTGCAAAAAGTAATCATGCTGCATATCATTTGCTTCTTGCATTTGATTAATATCAAAACTCATTATAAAATTATCACTACGATTGCTGGATTGGATTGGATCGCTACGTTGAATTCCATTCATATTCGACATCCGGCCCTTTTTATCTGTGTTGCCTCAAATAATAGCAGCAAACCACAAATCCCTCCTTTTTCATCAGCAGGAAGGACACAGACTCCTCTAATTGTCCCTTGCTCCCTTCCATTATAACTTCAAACCACCATACAGGTGTCTGACCTTGTAAAACAATTATTGTTCTGTCTTTACAATTTAGTGCTAAAAGCTTGACCACCGACATGGCAAAGTCCCCGCCAAAAAAAGAAAAAGAAAAAAAAAAAACATCATGTCCAGGTTCTTTATTGCACTATATAATTAATCAAAGAACATTTATTCCTTTCAGGTATTGTTTGCTTAAAAATAAAGTACAATACATATATACTTTGCTGTTTGTCCAGGTGTAGCTCACTTACTTACTCATTGTTTATACCACTTTATCCTGTACACACGGTCACGGGTGGCCTGGAGCCTATCACAGGAGAATTAGGGCACAAGACGGGGTATATTTTGAATGGGGTGCCAATACATGACAGGGCACTTTGGAACTAAGAACATGCAAACTCCATGCACAGGCGACAGTGCTAACCACTAAGCCACCGTGCTTAGTTTTAACATTTTAAAAGTTGTTCATTTAAAATCCTTCTTTGGATCTTCTTTGTCTCATGTACAGTATACAATTTACTTAATACAGGGAAACTGCATTTCTCACATACTGAATACCATAATGTTATATAAAAAAAAAGTTTTTAGGGTGTTTATTTTTATTTTATTCATTCACTTTTAACAACTACATTAACCTTGAAAGAGTTCCAATGAATTTAAACTGAGTTTAACTATGTATAACATGCATTACCTGTAGTGCCACTTGAGATTTAGTTACACAAAAATGCAAAACAAAAGTGAATGTAAAAAGTACATCTGACTTTACATATTTATTCCATTAAAATGCAAATTTCATGAATGGGTGCAATTTTTTTTTATCACTGATATTATGTATGCTTATATAGATATAAAGAAAAGGTCAATAAAATTTAAATATAGGTAAACCGTTGTTTCATTAAAGCAACTTAATTGTAAAATGGTTTAACACCATTTAAAATGGTGCATGTTTTTGTCTCTCCCAGTCTAAAATAAATACCACCTATAATTACATAAATTTTCAAACTTTTATGATCTGGATTGGTGTAAATGCATTTGAGTTTTTCTTCATTTGTGGTGGCAAATGGTGTCCCTCTACTGTAATACAGTTGAAATCAACTTTAACGACCAATAAATCATAAAATGTTTGCATATTTGTATTCTTTAGGGTAAACACAATTTGTGCACTGTTAATAGTTACATTTTTGTTTTACAATACATATTTAAAAGTCTAGATTTAGCCTGATTTGTCTGTCTGACTATCTTTCCTGGTAACTCCACAGACTCTACAGTAACTCCACAGACAATATAGACCAGAAATGTTCTATTTTTAATAAAAACACATATAGCATTCATTATCATATAATTGTATTTCTATTATCTATTTTTTTGTTCAATAAACATTTTGTTAAATTGTTAAACCTTTTATGCAAAATGAAGACTGTGGTATTATATTATGTCTGTTACTTCAAAATATATATGATATATTATAAGTAATATATAATATATAAGTTCTTTTCTTCAGTGCAATTTAATCTTATAATTTAATGTTATTAGACTGTAAAGTGGATTGTAAGGTTTATTTTTCGACAAAAAAAAAAAAGCGACTATTCTATTTTAGACGAAATAGGGCCCACAAGTAAACATTTATTTTAAAAACTGAAATTTAATTGTCTATGAAAGCAAATCATTAAAATAATGTATGCCTTTTATTTATTAATTATTACCTAAAGTTGCATACCCCTGCTCATTTTAAAACAAACTAAAATTTTACTTCAAATACTGGTATCATCCATGACATAAGTGGTTGTGTCACCAATGTTTGCTTAAAATTATATAAACATCTAAATGTTCTTAAGCTCCTATTTAAATGGATATAGCATATTAAACTAATTTTAAAGGCATAGCAATACATCTTTCTCCTTGAGAAATATATGGATTTCCTGGTTCCTATGCTGCTCAACCCTGTACAATAACTTTTTGTAAACTTCTTGCAGCTATTCACAGCATGTTGACAGCTTCTGACATTGGTATATAATGATGCACTGTATCAAACAGTATTATAGTCCCCTATTAAATAACTGTTGCTTGCACTTTTTCAGATAGCACATGTGGTGACTAGATTGACTTATAAATGCTCTCCAACTCATCACCCCAAGTGTGACAGGCATTGTTATGCTTGGCAATCAGATTCTGCCAGGCTACTTTGTTTGGTATCTGCTGAGGATCACAAGACTGATGATGGAATCATCAACTTCATCAGTGATCCCCCTTAGTTTGCAAAAACTGGCATTCTAACAGAAGTACAGGTAATGATTCCATAAGTCATAAGCCTGTTACTGGACCTTAAATGTCCAGCACCAGTTTCCTGGTTTCGTTAAAAGGAGTCTGACAAGAATCATCACAAAGTGAGAAGTTGTTGGGTGCCACAAGGGTGGCACTGAGGAGCATGTAAGCCTCTCATACTGCTTTGTGATACGTGTAATGATCAGTTAAACTACAAGTAAGAAGTCAAATTACAGAGCACAATGGCATACCAAAACTGGACAATTCAGAGTGCATTTTAGTGAGCCTGTGCCCAATGTAGCCTAAGAGTGATGTATGGATCTGTGATTTGTATTTTCTGTTGATGTATGGATCTACTATTAGGGCAGGTAGAGCAAAGTTGAGTAGATTATTCTGCCTTGCATGGAATATTCTCAGTATCTGGTATGTTGTGGCAAGAGCAAACTCAAAACTATGCTATAGTGCTACATTAAGTGGAGTGACAATAGCCTCAAAATGGCCTCATTATCTCTTGCACAGTTTGACCTCCCTCCACAGAGCCGAGGAGCAAGCCACGGTGATCATACGTTCTGGAGTTGGCATAACTGTCACTGCATGTGATTGAGGCATGAAGGAGGCAGGGAGCACACAACAGACTATAGTAAGTAATACTATAGTCAGGGTTTCTTGGTCTCTAGAGGATGGGCCTCTCCCAGTTCCCTCACATGGTAGTCCTTTCAAAGGCCAGGTAGACCTCCATATTATCCACAACAGTAGGTTTTGAGAGGAGGCACTGGCTTATGGCTCGCCATATGATGGTGAGCTAGGTGTTACTATTTGTGGGTTCAGGCTCACCTCCAGCAGGTGATTAAGGAGGAGTTTCCTAAAGGAAAAGAGGTCAGGGTCTGTGTCTTTTGCTCTCATTATTCTTCAGGGCTGAGGAATTGTAGAGGGGGATTAGGAGGGGGCCTATTGATGAAGGTTGTTGTGTCTGCCAGCATGGTGAGGAGAGAACAAGGGCTGACTTGTCAGTAGAGGCAGCGCAAATTTTCTTCAGTGTGGGTGAAACCAAAGCTAGTTTAACAGGAGGAGAGTAATTGTCAGGAGTCTTCGTATGAAAGTAAAACACAAGGATTAGGGCCAGGATTACAGGCTATGTGATTAATTGGCTCCCTTTTATACGTTTCCCTCTTTTCCAGGAGATTGAGGAGCCACAGTGAATAGTGCTTACCAGCTGTGCGGCATTTCTTCGATTTGCCTGCCATGTCCTCCCTGTTGATCCACAATGTTTGTAGTGCTGAAGTAGTGCTTTCCTTTTAGCACCACTGTAATAGTCATATAAGAAATACTGTATTATATGATCTTCTGTCCGGGAGGAATGCTCATAGAGATCTCTGAACATTACAAGCCAACTATAAGATATATTTGTTTCAGTGGGCCCAAGCAAATACTATCTCTAACACATCATACAGAACATCTACACACCCTTACTGTATATACATTCTGATATGCTGTCCATGGAAACAACATACTGTGTATAGTTACCATAGTTGTGAGACTAACGAATGTTATTCCCCTATAATTGGGACACACCTTACAATGTAAAGTACTGGCTTGGGTGCTTTCCTTATTTTGCATCTCTTAACTTTGAGTTATTAAATTAAATGCCCATTATTATTTAACTTTTCTTGTTTGTTTTTATCTAAGTACATTACATTATGAAAATCCAATCACAGCAACTACATTTGATTAACGTATAGGTTGCTGTGTATTTTATGTCATTATGCAATTTTTTTGGGCCCCCTTTTTCGCAGACAGAAAGAAGCAGGGTAATGAAACAGAACTCTATTTCAAAAGCATATCTCAACCGGGAATCAGGACAGGTTGAGATACAGTATTTGCCATATAGTACTTAATTACTTATATAATTAAAGGATTAGTAATCTCTAGCAATTAATGAAAGATGCCTTCAGGTTTCCAGTCAAATAATTTATGCTAAACCCCACAGATGACAGTAGTTCTCACCTGGTGGAAGCTTGCCTCAAAATATGCTTGGATATACAAATATTTAATTCACAAAAAACACACTTGTTAAATATATTTTCAGCAAATCTTTACTGGGGTGATCACAACATATAATAAGGTCAAATTTAAATATGTACCACCTTAATAAGACTTAATAATGCCTTTATAATGAGAGCCTAATAATTGATTGAACTGCTTTGTATAACTGACAGAAATGAAGAGGCTACGTATTTGCCAAAGACAGTACTACAACATTTAGATTTATTACAGTATGTAAATTAATACAAAATCAAATAAATAAATAAATAAATAAATAAATACAAATCTTCTGCTGCCTCCGAAATGTATAAGGTGAAATAAAAAAAATAATTCAAATTTAAATATGTACAGCGCATCCTTCGTCATTTGGACTCCATTCCAGTTTGCTGGATTAGGAGCAATGGCTATGCGCTTACAATACAGAAATCCCACTTGAACAGCCATCTCCATCATGTGGATGTGATATAATCAAAGGCATAGCATCAATTCACACCACTGACTGTGTGCACTGAATCTTAGAAACATAACATCAGAAACAAACCAGCAAATCAAAATATATTAAATAAAGTGTACCACGGGCATCCAAATGTGTGCTACAATGCATAAAAATAAGTAGAGAGAAGAGTTGCTTATACAGGCATCCAGCTGTGGCTGATGTTTAAAATACATTACTGCACTCCATCAAATGTGCTTTTTTTTTTGTACCAATGATGAATCAATGCATTGTAGACTGAATCACATCAGCGAGGCTTTAAGTGGAATAATATTGATATAATTCCTTTCAGTAGTCGATATATATTTGTGAAATTTTCACACACACGCAGGCACACGCACGCACACACACACACACACACACACACACACACAATCAAACAGGTTGTGCGCAGTAGAATTTATTCCAGATATATGAAAAAAAAAGAAAAAAAAGAAAGACAGACATCTTCAGTGATTATTATAGGAATGAGACCAGGGTGGAATAGTTCTCCCAAATCAACTTTAGAATTAGAGAAAGCACACGACAGGCGGGAGAAATATGCGCCTTTTAATCGAAATTGAGATAAAAAAGCAGTAAATCCAACCTGGTAACCACTGGACACGACTTTGGAACAAGATAAGACCGTTTCATTTGAAACTTACCCAATGTGTTTCCGATCAGCGAGCACAAAAAAACAACGATGTATGCTACAATCAGGACCCACTCGTACTGCTTCGGGTACAAGTATCCACTCCAGATGTATTTCAGAAGTTCGTCGTCCTCGTCGAAGCGCAGACGCGCGGAGCTCCCAGTCAGATTGGCCACGGAACAGTCACGGCAGCCGTAACTGACGGTGACCCCGGCCATGCCGACTGTCAGTCACTCCCACACCATCGCGGGGCAGCAGAATGAATGGACGAAGAGGCGCGCGCGCGCTCGCGAGGGGCTTTAAACGTCTCCGTGACGCGCTCGTGGGGATCTCGCGGTGACCAATCCGGTGTCTCCAAGACGCGCACAAGCTCCGCGGACATGTCCGTAGGAATCCCTTATAAAACACTCGCTCTCATTCTGCACTGTATGGTTTCCCTCCCTAACGCGTCCTTTTAACCATGTGATATCACTAATTAGATGATTATGTAAGGGGTTTAGAAGTATACAATAGTTTATGCATTTCAGACATGTCCTGTACTGTAATGTGTCCTGTACTACATATCAAAAAGTAAATAGATTTTCTATGTGCAGGAATAAGGATGTCACATTCATCCTATAAATACAGTTCATCTCATCGTCTATACCACAAGGCAGGGTACACCCTGGACGGGGTGCCAATCCATAGCTGGGCACACACACACACACACACACACTATGGCCAATTTGGGAACGCCAATTAGCCCAACCTGCATGTCTTTGAGGCGGCACGTGGCTTAGGGGTTAGTACTGTCACCTTGCACTTCAAGGTTATCGGTTCGATTTTCGCCTCGGGATCCATCTGCATATTCTTTCAGTGCTTCGTGGGTTTTCGCCGAGTACTCTAGTTTCCTCCCACAGCCCCAAAACATGCAGGTTAGTCTAATTGGTGAGTGAGTGTGTGTACTGTATGTATGTGCCCTGCAATGGATTGGCACCCTGTCCAAGGTGTACCCCGCCTCGTGCCCTAAAGCAGTATAGATGATGAGTGTAAGAGTAGGTTCATGTCTTTGGACTGTGGGAGAAAAACAGAGCACCTGGAGGAAACCCCCCAAGCAACAGGGAAAACATGCAAACTCCATGAACACAGACCCGAGGCAGTATTTGGCCAAACGTGTTATTTATTGAATTCAGGTGTTTCAGTCAGGCCCCTTATCCCCAGTGAAAGGTCATCTTAATGCTTCAGTATACCAAGGCATGCTGAACATTGCAATGCTTCCAACTTTGCAGCAACATGTCTGTGCCCCAAGCCGTGGTTTGATGAACTTGACTGGCCTGCACAGAGCCCTGACCTCAATCCCGCCAAGCTCTTTCGGCAGGACCTGGAATGGAGATCGGCATGAACTGGAATGGAAATCGTGATCCAGGCCTTCACATCCAGTGCCTTACCTCATCAATGCTTCACATGGATACGAATTCCCACAGAAACACTCCAAAGTCATGTGGAGGCTGTTATAGCTGCAAAAGGGGGACCAACTCTATAGTGAAGTATGTGTATTAAGATGTCATTGCAGGTTTTTATGTCCAAATACTTTTGTCCGTATAGTGTATTTTGCTGAGCAGCATGGTGGCTTAGTGGTACCTGGCACGGTTGCCTTGCACCTCCAGGGTCGAGGGTTCGAGTCCCGCTTCAGGTCTGTCTGGAGTTTTCATGTTCTCCCCGTGCTTGGTGGGATTCCTCCTGCTACCCCGACTTCCTCCTATAGTCCAGACACATGCAAATTAAGCTAATTGATGTTCCCATGCATCCTGTGCATGGTGTATCCCGCCTTGTGCCCAAAGTTTCCTAGAATAGGTACCCAGGATGCTGTATATAGGATAAGCAGTATAGAAGATAAGATTAAATAAAATTATTTTGCTGTCACAATGATGGGGTGTAGCTATATAACACATAAAAAAAATGTACTGAAGTAGAGCATTTTATAGTGTTAAACAAACACGTGCCCTTTAATCCATTTACATGAGGTAGTGTTGATTTTGACTGTATAGCTTCTCAATGGTGCCTGTGCATGTGCATGTATTTTGTCTGAAATATGACATTTTCACAGAACATCATTTGCTCCAAAGTAGAAAATGTATTATTAAAAAACCTCACATTCCTACAATGACTTTAAACCAGCCAATGCTTTTGGGGCACAGAAAGGTCTACAATATATATAACTGCGTGAATTATCTTTTACCCTGGGAAATTTCACACCACACCATTGACTTTGACTTTAGTAAATATACAGTACATCTATGCAAATTATTTTTTACTAAGGACAGAGTTTTAGTGCAATAACATAATGTCTACTTAATGACTTAAAACTCCCCAAGACTAATAAATGTCTTCAGCGATCATTCCCATGGTAGTATTATGCAAGTAACTGGTGATATTTTTGGTTAAATAGCTATTTTGGGTTTATTGAATCCTTGTCTGAATGTTGCAGTGTTTGCTGGGGGCAGAGGTACTTCAGTAGATTCAAGCACTGTGTTACTGATCAAAAGGTCAGCAGGTCAAGACCCAGTTTCATCAGGCTGCCACTGTGAACCCTTGAGCAAGGTGCTTAACCCTGTTACTCTGTATGCTGTATCATGGCTGACCCTGTGCTCTGACCCCATCCCCTAACCTGGGATACTGTTCAGTAAAGTACATGTGACAAATAAAAGCTTAAATTAACTTACGAAGAAGGGTAAATATCATATGTGTTCTGTGAAAATGAAAAACAGGTACGTCTATTTACAAACAAGAAATATATAGAACATTGTGATGCTATGAAGTCATGTGCCTACTCAGGACTACCTCATGTGTATGGAGTGAAATATCTTATTACACTCTGTAGTACTTTAATGCATAAAACACATTTTCTGTTGATATAATTAATGAGATATTAGGAGGTGTGATTTAAAACTTGCATTGCATAATATACATGCCATATTTGTAACAGTAAAACATAAATAGGAGAAACTATCCCCAATAAATTATGTACATTGCATTTTGTTCAATATTATATGAGAGCAGTTCTGCCTATTTAAACAATTAATTGCAAAACAGAAGCATAAGCTTCTGGAGTGATTGTTCTTTTAAAACTGAGTAACAAATCTTTCTGATTTAGCTATTGTTGATAAGAGATCCCTTGGCTTCTTAATAAATTGTTCTTTAATATGAAAATGTTTTATTGTTTGTATTCCCTCTTGAAACTTTGTGACCATATTTCTGCTCTTAAGGCTAAGACAAAACAATTTACTCAGACTAAGTGACTTAACCTCCTGTAACCTACAGTAGATTAAGTCACTTACTTTGTACTTACTGTAAATGTAACCTACGTACGGTTACATGTAACCTACTGTTAAATGCTCTTAACATTAAAACGCTGGAACTGTTTAAGCTTTAAGAGCTTTATTGTCTTAAAAATATTCATAATATTCAGCATAGTGTGATGGTTGGAGTGTGTAAATAAGCAAATGTGATCAGGTTCAGAACAATTTTACTAGTGTGAAAGCTGGCTTAGTGGGGAGCAATCGTATGCATCGTATGAAGCAATTGTGCCTAGTGTGAAAACTGTTTCACAGGATGAGCTGCTATCTATTATAAGATGCTAGAGATGATCTCAACAGAAACATGAGTGGCTGCAGTAGAGAAAGAGAGGATTTCCATTATTTTATTTTATTTCTTATTCTGTAAAGCTGCTCTGCGACAATGACCATTGTTAAAAGCGTTACAACAAATCAAATTGACATCATTTGACTTGAGAGGATGAGTTGAGTGTTATCCACAGGAGCAGTGGTATGAAAAAAACATGCGAAGATATGACCTCAAGTTCATAGTTGGAATATAAAGGGAGAAAAGAAGAGGACCAATAACTGAGCCCTGTGGGACACCAGTAGAGAGTTTACATGGAGCAGATGTTATTCCCCACCACATATGACCTCCACTGATATGGTCAACCTTCCAAGTAGGAAGCAAACCATTACATTCATTTCAGAGGAAGACAATGTCATCCACATAGGTTCTCTGCTCATTGTGGGGTGCATCAGATTTGTGCAGAAGGATGAGCATAGAGTCTTGGTGGAGACCATTGCTGAGTGTTGCACACCTATCCTAAAGAATTGTGTCAACAAAACCTGACCTAGAGTATATTTTATATATTTTAATGTCCAGGGGGGATTGTGGCACTTCTCTTAGTAGACGTGGCTTAAATGGACACAAAAGGTGGATTTAATGCTCTGCATCTGTGGCATAGCATTTTTAGTTTGTACATCACCTCATTGATTCTTTGTAAAACATTGTAGCATTATAGCACATGTGTCTGATTGTCCCATCTGTCCACAGACATCTTCGTGGCCTGTGTTATTTGCTTAAAATGTTATGTTTGTTTCCATATTTACTCATGCCTTTGGAACCAGTTGTCCACCTTAGGTGAGTTTGTGGGGTTGGAATGACGTGAGCTGGGTTTCTATGTGATTTAGTTATTTCTCTTCATATTCTGCCCAGTGGATGCACTATGCTCAGTTTTCTTCATTTGATTAACAGAAGGCTCTCAGACATTTATTAATCTCATTGACTTCTCCATTTAACCACTGGATTAGGAATGGTATCTGGATATTAGACTCACAAGTACCCTACATTTCTCAATGAGTCTTTTCGGGAAATTTTGCATGAACTGGGTTCCCTTATTACTTTTGGGATGCTAAAGTGCCTGAAAACATATTTTAATGGCAGATGGAAGACTGGGCAGAGGAATTACGTGTAATGACTTGAAGAGCAACTTCAATATTACCATGAAAGTCATCATGTTATTGGACCGGTGCCTGGTCTGTAATGAAATTAATAGTGCTACCTGTGTGTATGTAGTGGGAGTAGTTTATCTGCTGGGAGAGTGCGATGTGCTTTGGCTAACCTGTGAATGTCTTTGGCCACCAATATTTTCACTGTAGGAGCTGCAGTGTTTGTTCATTGCTGGGGTGCCCCATAGCTAGAGAGGTATAAGACCAAGTAATGGGATTGTTTTGAAAAGTGAAGGGCATAATCTTACAAAAAGAGTGAAATTTTAGCAGTTTGCTGGCAGGCTGGAACTACAGTACTTTCATGACATCATTGATGTATTTGGATCTGGGACCATATGAGATTTCTAAGTCAAATATGGTAAACAGAGTGCTTGCTTGAAGCGTGCTTTTTGATATTTTTATATACTCCAGTTTCTTGTGGTCGGTGTAGATAACAAATCTGGATGCCGTCCTCCTTTCAGCCATAGCAGCCACTCCTCGAGACCAAGTTTCACAGCAAGTTGTTCTCTATTGCCAATGTTATACAATAGTTACACACATTGAGATGCAACTTACATGAGATAAAAACTTGGAATGGAGTGTGGAGTTTGGGCTTCTCCCCAAACCTCATAATTCCCCCATTTTCAGAGACTTTGATAGATGGGTGTTTTGGTGTCGAGGAATGTCTATCAGCTGAGATGCTTCACGCCCTTTTTTAGCACTAAAGTTCCCTTATGATGTAGTTTGGACTGGCCTTTGTCCATAATAAGCCCCCATGGCCTGATAATGCACCCCAGAAATGCCACATTACTCCCATAGAATTACCAAGTCTCACATTTCTCTTTGAGATCTAGCTCGAGGAGCTTTATAGCACCTTCTTGATGTGTTCTATGTGCATGGCATATTTAGAAGAAGAGACCAAAATACTGTCAATGTAAGCTATGACAAATATCCCCATGATATCCCCCAGAACTACATTAAAGATGGACTGAAACACTGGAACAATCTTTTCCCATAAACATTTGTTTGTTTGTTTCTTTACGTGTACTGTGTTAAAAACTGAGAAATACATCATATTAACTTTACAAAAAAGGAATATCATGTTATGCTGTGATAGTTGTACAGTGCTTGTTACCTAAAAAGATAATTGAAGAACATTTTATTTATTTATACTGTAGCCTTCTTTAGGGCACAAAAGTAACTGAAAAAAAATTAATCAATTTTAGGCAAATTTTAAATGCCTGGATGCAAAAACTTTGAAATTTGCAACCCATGTACACCACAAAAGACCGAGCGTCATACTTTCGTACAGTATGTTTTGCCAGATCCTGCTTTCAGTTGCTACTTGTGTTTGGGTGTTTCTGTCTTCAGTTCTGCCTTTAATAAGGAAAAAGCATGCTCAACTGGTTTGTGATCAGGTGACTAACTCTTCCGTTCGGAGCATTGAATTACTTTGCCTTGGGTAGCTTTCACAGTATGTACTGAGTCATTACCCATCTGTAATGTGAAGGTTCTCCACCAAACATATTATCAATTAGTTGTCCAATTGCTTGGAAATGTGAAAATGGGATACTGTCATTTGTTGTAATTCATAAATGGTCAAGGCAGTTGTGACACAAACGTCTTTGACATGATGGATATCATAAATTCTTTTATTTTTCAAAGAGCTTGTGTATTTTTCTGTAAGCTTTAACCTAAGTATACACATTCTCATCTGGTGCCCATTCTTTCATACTCACTTGACTCTTGCTCTTTTACGCCACCACAGCAATATTTTTGTCAAACCCCTTAAAGATGAAGGTCGATTTATTTTTAAAGATATGAAAAAGTTCACAGGCAGCTTGTCATCGACAAAAGTTCTTCTAATGTAGAGGAATTAATAAAAAATATTGACAAAATAATAAACTCTTAAATGAAAGCCTCCACAAGGGGAGAAAACAACCAGGTAATGAACAATCAAAGCATAAAAAGACTGCGGCACTTACAACAGGAAACACTAAATCATTGCCAGACGTTCAGCAGAAGACACAGAGGAGGGACTCAAAAACCGAGTGAATAAGGGGGAGAAAATGAACGGCTTAAATACACTGGCGGAAACAAGACACAGGTGATCTGAATAACTAATGAGAAAACACAACGAAGAACTTAGGCTAAGGGGAACACAAATGACCACTAGAGGCCAGGGGGCAAACTACAGGAGGAGCAAAAAGGCTGACAATTATGAACACTTTCATTCAACATTTTTTTTTTTCTTCAGATTGTGAGGGTCTATATGGTGCTAAAAATGATATAATGGGAAGAAAATTAGGAGTTTGTTTATTTTATTTATTTTCTTTTTTAGTGTGAAACCCTATATGTTCTACAGTAGATTAATTACACATGAAAAAAAAATATTTCAGGCCTCGTAATACAAATTACAATATCTCAAAATATTAGAACATTTTCTAAGATCAATCAAAATAGGATTCACAATACAAAATGTCTAAATTCAGAAAGTCATGGTAATTTAGGCACTCAATACCTTTTTTTTTGCCACTGTGGGTCGGTGCTGTGTGCTGCTGGAAAATGAAATTGACATCTCCATTACATCAGCAGATGGAAGCATGAAGTGCTCTAAAATCTCCGGGAAGATGGCTGTGTTGACTATGGACTTGACAAACACAATGGTACAACACCAGCATTCCAAATCATTATTGACTGTGTCATCACTTCAAGCAAATTGGTTTTTGGGCAAAATTTGCAAATACAACATTTACAGGTAGGACATGTCTGAAACTGCTCTGATTCAACGGTGGCTTAATACTAGGAATGCAACAGTTGGAGCCTGAAGATGTCAGTGCATGGGAAGGCTCTTAATGCATTTACTCCAGCCTCTCAGTCTTTTAGTGTACTTTTAGTGTACTGTATATGCCTAGTTTGCAAACAGGGGAGGGTGTTAACTCAGCACTCTTCCCCATGATTGTGTTTGTGTGTACTGAACTAACCTGATATATACATGGTATGTATACTGTATGAATAGTAATGTATTCAAATTGAAATATTGTAATGTTTTAAGATACTGATTTTTAACATTTTAAATTTTCATGAGGCCATAGTCATTGAAGTAAAAAAAAAAAGGCTTCAAATATTCCACTTGACGTGTAATGCAAATAAAAAAAATATGAGAGATCGTCATACTTAAATTGAATTTAATTTAAAAACTTTTCCATTATATAAACGTTTTTTGAGACACACAATATGATGCATTTCCAGTATAGACAGTACAGCAAATGTGAGCATTGTTTGAAGGCTGTGCATGTGTAAACCTAAGCAATGTTTATGTAGGATGTGGTCCGAAACGTTTCAAATTCCGCTATTGCTCTTAGAGCTGTAGCTATCGAATATTTTAGTAATTGAGTATTCTACCAAAAATGTAAGCGATTAATCGAGTAATCGGATAAAATGCACTTTTGCTTAAATAGCTATGTAAAATATGTGAGAAGCAAAGATTAATTGGTTTTCTTTTTTAGAAAAATCTACTTTTATTTTTTAAATGCATACAGCATTTTACAGCAAATTACAGTATACCCCTATCTCACCTATGCGGTTTGACTCGCAGTGAGATGCAGTGTTGCGCACCGTGAGCCGCCGCGACTGCCCGCCGATGTTCCGCAAAGTTCTGCAAGGTCCGCCAAAAAAAAAAAAAATGTTTAAACATGTTTTTAAGGCGGTTTAAACATATTTAATTTTTTGCGCAGAAAGATGGAAACGTAATCGCAGCGCCAAAACTTGCGGCGAATCATGAAGAACCTTACTTCCGGGCACCGCGTGAAACCGCGTAGGTGAGATAGGGGTATTAAAGTTGACTGAGATTAATTAAGTGCATTACAGCACCATACATTCTTATTTTAAAGCCTTTTCTCGGATGCCAAAAAAAAGGTATTTCAAATGACTTTAAGGATAAAAAAAATAAGGCACACATTAAAATTAATAATTTTATTTATTTATTTATTTATTTTCCCCCTAATTTAGTCGTGTCCAATTCCTCCCCGTCACTAGGGGGCTCCCACATTAAGGCTACTACTACCACTCAGCCGGGAGGGCCGAAGACTATCACGTGTTTCCTCCGAACCACGTGACGCCAGCCGACCGCATCTTTTTCAAACTGCTCGCTCGCGCACCGTTGGGGGCGGCGTAACACACTCGGACGACAGCGCTATCCACTCCCTCCGTTGCACGAGCTCACAGACGCCCCTGACTGGCTGTAGAGCCATGATTAATGTCGGAGCACTAAGTACCTCTCATCCCTCCCCTCTGAGAGAGCTCGGCCAATCAGCTCTCTCTAGACCTCCGGCTGCGAGAGGTTACAGCACCACCCGGGATTCGAACTAGCGATCTCCGGATGATAGGGCGTAAAATAAATAATTACACAAAAACACTTAAGTTGTGCAACTAAAAGATTCAAAATCTACATCGCAGACATAACATAAGCCTTTACTGACAATTTCTGCTTTCTTCTTCTCTTGGCCTTGCTGAAAATTTTATTGCTCCCTTCCATTTTGCAACCTGCAACAAAACGCTCCCTCAAATCAATACACAGCTAACTGTGTGCGTCTCCTTCTGCTTTGTGGGTGACGTAAGCGCTTCTTCTTCGTTGGTGTTTACTGGTGGCTTGCACCCGGAAGTGCGCTGTGTCAAAAGCGTGCTATCAACAAATAATTGCACAAAAATACAACGCAAGCTTTTAAAATTAATTAAACGAAGCTTCGAGGCAGAAGATTTTGCCTCGATCATTTTTTGTAATCTAATTACTCGAGTTACTCAAGGAATCGTTTCAGCCCTAATTGCTCTATTACCAAATACAGTCAAGTCCATTTGAACAATAACACTATTTTAATTTTTCTCCTTATGAACCCCCTTAAGGGATTTGAAATGGCCTGTTTTGTAGTTATTTCATGACAAAGCAAAGGGATAAAAGGTCTAAAACTGGGTTACCAATGTCTACTGAAGCTGTGACCCCGATAGAAATGGCAGGATGAATTTTGAAGTGTAAAGTGCTCCACATTTTGCTCAAATTCTGGAAAATGCTGCAAAAATGATAGGACAGGCCTTCACATTACAGCTGGATCATGGTGAAAACAAAAGCAAACAAAGGCAAATAAATTGAGTGTTCTTAAAGCGAAGAGTTTAAAAGCCTCACATTAACTGAGCAAGCTCTTTACTGAAAACAAAGCTGAACGCAGTTAATACCTTCGAAAACATCTAAATGGACCAAACTCAGTATTTCGTGATGGTCATGGGTTTCACACTTCAGTTTTGGCAGTCTTAAAAATTATACAAATGTTTATGATTGTTAGTCTTGTTACTACTTCTGAGCCTGTGACAATGGAGGAAACTGATTAAAAAATGGATAATTCAATATTTTTATTTGTTAAGCCCATTGAATTAAAGTCCAAAATTGGCTTCAGTCACATCTAGATTGCTTTATTTCAAATACACTGCGGTGGGTTACAGAGAGAAAAATATGTTTAAAAAAAAAACCGTATTCATGTCAAAATACTTATGGACCTGTCTGTATGAATGTCTTAGTTGCCACAGTGATTTCTTTAACCCACTTTGAATCAATGAGGAAAGGCTGTCTGAATGCAGCAGAGAGTATTAATGTTTTAGGCTGTCATCATCATACTTATCAGAGAGCTGAAATGCTTTCATGCACCAGACTTTAAAGGTGTGGAGATGTCTTTCAGCTTGTGTTTGATGCTGAACGTTGCAGCTAAAATGCAAGTGTTACATATTGACTTATATAAACTGCATACCTAGAAGACACACTTTAAAAAAAAAAGTGCAGCCTTTCCTGTTTTAAGGGGAAAAACTGATTCCATAATTAAATGAATCCATAATTTTTATTTAGCTCTGACACCTGCTGTAAGTCTCCCATCTGGATGAATTAATGCTCTTACATTCCGATTGTTTTTTCAGTTACTTAACAAGCTTGTTTTGAATGTTTCCTAAGGTCATACACTCAGTAGTAAATTGAAAGATAAGAATGACCCAATTTGGTTAATGCCACTATATTATTCACACATTTTGTTTGTTAGTTATAATATCACTACAATAACAGCTTACTTATCAAATTGATCAACATTCCAAAAAAAAATAAAAATTCCTGCTGGGTGTCTGTTAGAACAGTTTATAGCAGAACAAGGCATGGCTTTTCTACAGAACTATCAAGACCTGCAGGCATGTGATTTGGAATGTGTGATGCATGGCTTGAGTATCATGTCTATCACATTGTCAACCATAACTTATACTTGAGGAAAAATCCATGTGGAGATATTAAAATCCTTAGAACTCCAGCGGCACGTATCCGTGCCGGAAGCACAAGCGCGTGTGTATAAGCGAGTGTGTTTGTTTGTGTGTGTGTACGTGCGTGCCATGAAGCATGGCGACTTCACTCCTGCAAGAAAGTTTGGATTCGATTTTACTCTGTTTTTGTTATAATGTAAGGTGCGTGTGTGCGCATGCACGCGCTGTGTGTGTGTGTGTATGTGTGTGGTTGTGCGCGACATAAAGCATGGCGACTTCACTCCTGTAAAAAAGTTGGGATTCGATTTTACTCTGTTTTTGTTATAATGTAAGGTGTGTGTGGACACGCGTGTACGCGCATGCGCTCCGTGTGTGTGTGAGTTCGTGTGTGTGAACAATTCGTAAAAGACTAATAAATTATAAATCTACCTAGACAGTATTGTTTCTCATTTGTTTACATAAAAAGCAAATGTTTATGTTTAAGATTATGTGTTTATAATTGTAATTTGTGAACAAGGTTTAGCGTGTGTGTGTGTTCGTGTGTGTGTGTGTGTGTGTGTGTGTGTGTGTGTGTTTCAGCAATTTCCTTGAAAAGTCTGATAATAGATTAATTATTTACATAAACAATGTTTTTTAAATATGATTTTATTATTTTGTTATTAATTATATAATTTTTTAAAATTATATTTATTGAATAAGTAATAATTATAATTTTAGTCTAAAAGTAAGGTTTAATCAGTGTGTGTGTGTGTTTGACAACAATTTATTTTTTAAAAAATCTATTGTTTTTTATTATTTTTTAAAATAGTTTTCCGTCAAGTGTGTGTGTGTAGTTGGTCAAAATGAAATAAAATTTATTTTATCATATTGCCTGGGTTGTACTGAAAAAAAGGATATGACACACACACTATATTGCGCAATCGCTAAGCCTTGATATAATCATTAGAACACAGTGATGCAAAAAACCCTAAAACTGCTCTGAGCTTTAAGGGTTAAGGTCATCAGAGGTTGGAACTTTGCCATCCTTTTCATTGTTAATATGCGGGGTTACAAATTGCAGTGCATCCAGTCAGCAAAAGAATTGCCATTATTTTTCAGGACTTTCCAATTTCCTTTTAAATTGGTCAATATCTAGACATGCAAGCAATCATATGGCAGACACCTGGGCCACTTTACTTTACAGAATTATAATAGCAGTAGTGGTCAAAGGGTGCAGCCATGTATACCCTGATACTGTACCTCTCCTGGGTTTCGGCACCAGTTTGACACTCTCTTTTGTGCTCAAAGGGGAAATGAGGAAATGGAAGGCAGACAGGAGACAATTTAAAAAGCCTTTTATTTCATCTTCTTCTGCATTCCTGAAATGCTGTCTTATTCAGAGATACGCACTTCAGTTCAGCTCAGTTCTCACAATATGTCTCTTGCCCTTTTCCCTTGTGTGTGGCCATTTCACACTTTATCTCCACCCAACCACTCCTTGAAAGACAAAGCACTCATTAGCAAATCTGTCACGGGTGTAGGCTCACCTTTTGCTCTATTCCACCTTTACAAACCTGTGCTGGGATTTTTGCTAAAACCAGTCAACCCAGGTAAACAATAATTCCTTTAACATAGTTGAGTATATACCTAAAGCTGCTTAAAACAAGTTGCTTTACTGTTTGCTGGATGACTTTCATTGTTTCTCAACAGCCTAACCCTACAGGTTTCCAAAAAAAAAGTCACTTAACTGTAGCTTATAGAATAAGCCAAGTGTTATAGCCTCTCAATTTTGTTTAATATATTATTAATGTTGGCATGCCTCACCGATCTCTCTGGCCATAAGTTGCTGCTGGGACAGAAACATTCCAGACTATTTTCTTTCTTTCTTTCTTTCTTTTTTTTTTGCACTGGGCTACAGCTTGGATAATAAAATATGACAGCAACTTAGTGAATTTGGATGCAAAAAACCCAGAGGTGTTCAACATACACAAATCCTGTACTTGAGGAAAAAGTAAAAGTCCTCTATTTACAATCACATGTGCAAAAGTACAAAACTTCAAATTTAATTTATTGTCATTCAAATGGCCAATTTATATTTCAAATGAAAATACATAAACCTGAAAAAAAAAAAACGTTTTATTCTAAAATGCAACATTTTTAAGATATTGCAATATGAATTCAACATGGTTACGGACACTACAGATTTCTTTTTTCTATTAAAGCATTTACCAAAAAACTATTTAAGCAACAAATTTTACAGGTCATATGCTTTTAGCAGTTTACACCAAGTAAGTATTGATGCTTCCAGAAGCATACTTACTTTTAGTATCGATACACACAAAACATTTAAATAATTAACATTTGAAATTATTGTTATTTAAAGTGAGAAAGCATGATGCTGAAAAATGGCCTCATCCAAAACGGCCGAAGTTTTTAGGAAGCAAGATTGGTCACTTCCACGCTGATAATCTTCAGTGTAGCTTCTTTATCACACATTTTCTGTATTATACAGTATGTATAACACAAATGATTACAACAAATCAGCACCAATAATGTGTGTTCGGCTGTATGTATAAAAAAGTTTGAGCATGTGATTCATATGGGTGTGCAACCAATTTCTATGAAGTTTGCATTTCGCTAATAAGAATGAGGCAAATACAGTATCACCACTAAAAATGAGTAAAAATGCCTAAATGGCAATAGGCACAAAGCATTTAAAATCTCCTTTAACATGCCTACGTTTTATTGTTAAATGCATGTATACAACAAGTAAACATGACCTAGTTGGAGCCAGAGGATGGCACAGAGCAAACTACTCAACCACACAGTGACAAACCTTGCAAAAGAGGGGAGAGATCTGCTGCACCAATGGGATTGTAATCGTTTAATCAGTGTAGCCTATTTAATTGGCTGTTAAAACTTGTTAAAACTTAACAAGCAGGAACATGCTGCGAAGCATACTGGCACTTTTTTTCTGCCTCATGCACTGATTTTATCCCGTCCAAAAATTCAACAACTGATGCAAAAATCTGAATCCCCACCGTTATAACAATTATTATACAGCTGATAATTTAAGAGCTTTGAATTCACATGTTTTAGTGTGGCAAAATTCTCCATATTTAGACATGGCATACTGTCTACAGTTGCACTGTGAAGCATTACATTTAAAACTAAGTGCCTAGACTTATGTGTACACTTACACATCACTGATGTTGCTAGATTAAGCTTGCCGCAGTTGTGTACTTTTAAATACATTAAAATGAACACATCTTTTTTTGAGTCATTTACATTAATTCATTTCGTTCTTTTTTTATCAGAAATAAAATAAAATGATACATTTTCATCAGCACACCCCCCAACACCACATAAACAATTTTTTTTAAATATTACAATGCAGCTAAGGACATATTATGATTAACAGAATTGAGGGGTCCTTCTCATGAGTCTTCTAGTCCGAGTTGTTCGTTCTTTTTAATCTATTGCACTGCATAGTAGAGCGTCTATGGAGTCACTATGGCAGTCACGTGACAAAATGACGAACAATTCAGATCACGATTCGATGACTACTCATTTCTGTTTCCTGTACATAGCCTACGGAGGTTTTGGGATGCTTTGCGGATGCGTGCCCAGTAGAAAAAGAACTAATTACTCTCTGAGACTACTCAATACACAAATACACAATTAAGCATAATAACATATTAGCTGTACTTCATTACATTCCTCCCTTTGTGATGAGAATTGGAAAATTATACTAGTGATAATTACCTTTTGTAATAAAGTATGGAATATTCATATTTTTGTATGATATACTAGAAATAGAATAGTGTTTTGTACTGTGTGAAGGTTGGAAAAAATTTCAATGTAACCAAATCAGTATTCTTTTGAATTGTGTGAGCCTACCTAGTAAACTGGATGCACAACCTAGTGTGACAGTGAGATACAAAACTAAGGGCCGTAACATTGCAGGATACCATATGTGCACAATATACTCTTCATTTTCAGCTTAACAATTAATGAACTGTACACAACTTTTGGTTAGGTGCTGCTAACCATGTAAGCAATAAGCAGTCCAAGCAGTCAGGAGTTATGCTTACAGCTTACTTTATATTGGCCTAGGTGGAGTTTCTAATTTTGTTGAGACAATCATTGAGCCATATAAAATTCAGCCCTTGCTGTTGAATCCCATTCCACAATTTTGGAGTACATGTATACTATCCAAAGCATGTTTCAAGTGGACATACTGTGGATTAAAGTTTAGATTAAAGGCTTAAGTAAGAATAATGAGATTCATGAATTATGAGCCTCTTGTTTATGCAAACTCTGCCCAGTGTATGTGTGTTCAACTCCCCCACCACTTTCTAAATAGAGCTTCTAACAAAAATGTGTGAAATTTTTGTTGTAACTCCTGCGTACAGATAACTTAACTAATAATACTGACCTAAAGATGGTAAAACATAAAAATTGGATAGTAGTACTGGTTCATTACTGGGAGTGGAGCCATCCTGGTTATACAAAGGAACATTGATCTTATTTTTGGTAAAATGTTATAAACCAAATATATAAAATGGCTGAGACTGAAGATAGAATGAGGGAATCTAATCCCTTATACGCCTATAACCACCCCCGACTATGTCATGAATACATATTATTTGACTTGTGAGCTGCAGGACGAGACAAAAAAGGTGTCGGTTTGGTTTCTTGTACAGTAGGGAGTAGAGAAAGGTGGAAATAAGTGGAAAGAATTGGTACAGTGTTGGAAATTACATTTTGTTGCTCAGTAATTGAGCTTGAGGTTATGCTATGTCCATTTTAGAGCTTTCCTGTAGAAGAGAGAAGCAAATGAAATGAATAACATATTGACATTAAATGAAGAACAACTACATTTACATTTAGGCACTTGGCAGATGCTCTTACCCAGAGCGACTTACAAAAAGTGCTTTGAAGTTTACATCACTGGATAGATACCTAGGTGCCAGAACAGAAAAGAGTCTGGATGAATGTCTTCCTCAATCCCTGAGAGATGGTGGGACGAGGCGAGCAGAACAACTATTTTAATACTAAACCTTGCAGAGCACAGAGAGAGGAGAACTGCAGTTTTCACTAGTTCTTCCCACTTACTGTTATCTTTTGTGAAAGGCGTTCAAGTCAAACCGGGACTTTTGATTGTGCAAAATAAAGAACACAGTTGTAAAGATAAAAACTACCTTTATTTTTCTATATAAACCGCTTTCTGTCTGCTTTTATGCCTTCAACACTAGCCCCGGTTTGTTTTGAATGCCCCTCATAGCACATAAATACAATTTAGATCATCCAGCTTTCGTGACTCCACACTTAATAGTGTTAGAAGGGTCGGTAATCATAAGGGTTCTAAAGTAAGATATCTTTCCCATGGTTCATAAACATTAACTTTGCTAAAACATTGATGTGCGTAAATAAATAATATACAACACAAAAGTAGGTGTGCTATTTTTAATCTTTTCCCTTTTGGGGTCAATAAAGCAGATGATTTACTATTTACACGTTTGGTTTGGCAAAGGTTTTATGCCGGATATCCTTCCTGGTACAGCCCTTGCTTTTTTATTTGGGATTGAGACTGTTAATAAGGGTGTCCATCAACCCCAGCTGCTGGGTAGCAAACCTGGCCTTATGCGTGGAAGGCCTGCCACTGTGTCAACATCGCCTCGTATAAAACACTAAAGTTAATGATAAAAACAGCTCATCATGTTCTCATTTCTGTGTTTAAAAAAAACAAACAAACACCAGTTTGCCCTATTTTGTACCATGTCAGGTCAGACAGACTGAAATGGATGCAATTACAGTTACATGCTGTAATGAGAAAACAATCGAAAAATACAAGGCAGAATCAGAAAAAGGAACAGGCATAGGTCAGTGAACTGCAAACAGGACCAGAGGAGCCAAATACTCAAAACTCCAGATAACAAAACCACACCATCAATCAAAAGTAAACCTTAGAGTATCAAGCAGTGCGGCTGATGCAAAAAAAACATTTTATGTGTGGGTGGGGGGGTGGGGGAATGTGTAATTTATAAATTGCATGTATTGTATGATTGAGAAAATATGTGCTAAATCAGTAGGTGAGGGACAGTGATGGGTCATTTCTGAACAAGTCTTAATCGTGACTCAGAAGAATTAATAGTCTCGGAGAGTGATTCGTTCATTTTCGACTAGGCGCTCAAAGCATTGCAAAACCTCCATATGTTATGTACAGGAAACAGACATAAGTAGTTAGTTGATTCTTTTGGTCCGGATCATTCGCTCTTTTTTCATGTGACTCCCATAGACGCTATGCAGTGCAGTATACAGGAAATCCTAGTTTTAATCCTAGTCGTATGTTCTTTAGTCACGTGACCAGAAGATATCAGAGGTGAGCTGGGAGTCTGTTTATTCAAAATGTTACAACTATTATTTTGAGCATAATTTTTTAACATTTATGCCAAAAATAAATTGAAAACCAACATTTAAATAATTGTGTTTTGGAAATTACACTGATCTTAGTCCTGAATGTACTTATTTATGCTTATATTTTTAAACTCACTTTTGCGCGTTCAAGCTAATTTAAATGTTCGAACTCTGTCTCTTATGTGCGCTCAATCTTATAAAGCTACACTTGCACGAACTGCAGGAGTGTTAGAACTATTTTGCAACTTTTCCAGCCAAGCAGAGACCAGCCAATCAGAAACTAGAGGCGAGCAGATTTGGACTGTTTGTTTTCCGATTGATGCAGCTTCCAGTCGTGAATTCAAACTATAACCCGATATTTTGTTGAACACAAACAAACTATAGTACTATTTTTTTTTGTAGCCTAGTGCAAATTAAATCTGTGTGAACTCATGAATAAAATTTGCCTCATAAAAACATTTTATAGTGTTGAAAATGCATTCAGCATTTGTAAATTATACTAAGACTGCACACGCTGTATAATATAATAAAAGTATATTTTTTATTAACCACAATGTGCATTTTTTTAGTATTTGAAATTGGCCAGAAGTACAGTATAACCGCATGCTACTTCTGCAATAAGATGATGTTCATAGTATACAGTATTACTCATGTATTTGTAACACAGTAAAAAAAAACTGCTGTAATGTACTTACAATGCATTAAATATATACTTTACTTTTAATATACTAAAAGTTATTAATAATATACTTTTAATTTCATGAATTGCTGTCAGGTACAGCCATATACAAAGTGTACTATGTAGTAGCACTTTAGCACACAAAAGTATACTTAATACACTTAAAATTGTGCTTTTGGACAATTTAATTACAACTTAAATGCACTACAAAATTAATTCCAAAATAGTAAACTTCAAATATACTAGTCTTTTTTTTTTTCACTTGGGAGTGAATGTGAAAAGGAAGTGCGGATCAGGCAGTGATGTGGTATATCATGATGTTGTATAAAATGATAGCCATTACTAATTATTGAAATTCTTTGTATTTTTAATCTAGTACTGTCAAATTGACAAACCTGCCATTAACTGTCCTGTCCACTGCACCTGCAATAATAATAATTTTATTGAAATAAACAGAACAGTTAGTACCCATGCTTCCAAATGGGAAAATATAAGGGAAATGTACTGTACCATGGCAGCAAGATGGCTTCGCTCAGTTGTTTCGATTCTCACCTCGGGGTCTATGTACATTTCCTACCATGTTTGGTGGGTTTCCTCCAGGTAATTTTTTATTTTTTTTGAACAAATTCCCTATGTGTGGTGTGGCTGAAGTGTACTCGCCAAAACTGCACATAGGTGTTTAGAGCTTAGATGTAACTACAGAATTTATGCCATACTCAGCCAGTTTCAAGATATTGGGCTTGATATTAGCTTGAGTAAAAAATCTAAAAATATATTTTAAAAATTAAATTAAAAATTTTTTATATATTTTTTTAATATTAAGTTACATGCTACTGTTTGCCTGTTTGCTGTAATGACAGTAAATCACTCTGAAACTCACGATACATAATTTTCTTGCATTTTAATTACTATGACACCCTTACTAATTGCTATGACACCCACGTCTGCATTTTCTAATGTTTGTTTATATTGCAATGTGTGTTTTTTTTGCTCACATATCCTCTTGTCACTTTTTGTCTTGTTGTCATAGTTACCTTCCCCTGTTTTTAGGATGCCGGTGGATTAATTAATTAATCTTAGAATTTACACCCTCATGTGTCTTTGTTTCCACCCTGACTTGTTTAAACCAGTTTGTACCAAGAATTTTGATTATCAGTTGTCTCCCTAGCTGAAATTGTTTACTAATCGAACTGTCTTTGCATGTATTTTGACCATGTCCTATTTGTCTTGTTCGCTGAGTTTAAAAGCCCTGTATACCTGCTCTTGTCTGTGCCTGCCTTCCTGGCTGTAATTGTAATGGATGAATGCTTAATCATCTTATACGATGCCTGGCCAAAATCAATTAGTCATTTCAGGAGGATCTACAGTAATCATTGGCCTGCATCAAGCAAAGAAAACAAGTAAGAAGATTTAGAATGACTGAAATTGGGTCAACATCTTGAGTGCTGAACTGTCAACTGTCAAGAGTGCTGAACTGTCAAACTCCAAATGTTTGGAGTTCACAAACATTTGGAAAAGTTGCATTGTTAAAAATTAACAATAGAAATCCTAGCTATGGAAAATGGCATTCATATAGTATACACACAATGCAAAGAGAACTCACAGGATTGGGACTAAACAGTTGTGGGGCCACAGGAAAACCATTCATTAGTGAGACTACAGGTTATGGCAACAATGGATTTTTTTTCATATTCCAGGAGATGCTTTTGGGAGATGAGGAATCATTTTCACATATTAATTGGCCCCTGCACTCTTATTTTGTTGAAGCAGTGTAATGTACTAATGTTATATTTAAAAAGCACACAAAAAGTTACAAAACCATTACCGTAACGTTGAAATGACAACAATTCGGAACATGCAAAATGACAATAGCACCTCATCATAGAAGTGCATGATTGCTTGGTTAGCTACAATGCCAGTAATAGACCATAAATGTCCCTTTTCTTGGCTTCTGCATTCTTCAGTGAATACATTTTGTTCGCTTTTTTTTTTTTTCTTTTGACCCCCAGCCGGTAGTTCTGCTTGACTGATCATATGACAGAATCTATTTTTTTATTATTTTTTAAAGTCGTCTCTGTTGCACTCCCAAACAGTATTCATTACTATTCAGGTATTCTAACCTAGGCAGTGGGTGTGCATTAGGTTTCATAATTGTTTCTTATGTTCTTTTTTCATAGGTGGACAAGAACTAATTAAGTACCTTTACTTTCACGTATCTGTACTTGATTAGTTTTGTTAGTAGATACCTTTTACCTGCACTTCACTATACTCCACTAACCTAGTCACACTTTCTGCAAGCAGATAGAGAAAGAGGCTCTTTTATTTTGACTTAAAGGCTACCATGAGCTAATATAAGCTTGGTAATATTTAAGAATTAATAATGTAAAAAGTTACGGAAACTATATTAAAGGGCATGAAATTGTATTTGGCAAATGTGTTTCTTTTTATCTGATAAAAATATAAATGTGTATGCAAATTTACAAAAAAATGAAGCATGAATCAGGAGATGAGAAGCATTAAGTAAACAACAATAAATGAACAATTTTGTGTTATGATAAAATCTGAATATTCTTTTTTTTCAGGTAAATTTATTTTTAGTTGAGACACTTTTTAGCACCAATATCATGTTTTGGCTGATAGTGAACTTAATGTCCACTTACTTTGAGTGAGAAACTCCAAAACAAAGGAAATCCCTCAATAAAGCAAAACATAGGATACGCTTCAATTACCTCATATTCTTACCAGTTCTCCTTTAAAGAATTCCAAACACCACCTTAAAGGCTATCCGTTTTCAAGTTAATTGTTGCTTAATGATCCCTTAGGATAATTAGCTTGTCCATAAACCATTATGATCTGGGACAGATTTATATAGGTTCCATTATAAGCATATGCCTGTCCAGTAACATGCGAAATCCCATTTTATGCTCATACTTAAAGATTACTATATATTTTTTTATTTCATTAGAATATTAATTAGCTTACTTGTGTTAATGTGAAAGCTTAATAATGCACAGTACAATATAGATTTTTATTTCATGAATCTTTCCTCTGTGTATGCACAGTTTATGTACATAATTAAATGCAAATCTAGGTTAGGCTGGAAAGTTATATATAAATAAGCTAGCCTAAAATTATTTAATTTAGTTTAGACAGAGACTAAAAAATGTTTAACAGTTACATTGATAGTAATACATTATTGATAACTTGTGATCTAGAGAACACTTATTTGCTTTTCATTTTATTTTATAGCATTTCTTCTGTTATATAGTTATTTAAATAAATGTTAAATAAATAAATTATTAATAATAATAATAATAATAAATAATAATAATAATAATAATAATGTTCATCTCATACTTAAAATACCTAAATACAACATTAGAAACATGACCTTATATGGAACATTTTGCCTAGTCTAGATGTGTAACCAAATATCCAAATATACAGTACTGTATATTAATACCTTATTCAAATAGAACATAAAAATACACTACAGATTCAGACATGAATTAGAGACACACTAATTGTAATTTTATTTATTTATTTTTTAAAGAAAATCTGGCACAGGGTATTTGTTTCATAATGAAGGTGTGTCTCTCCAGGGTTGGGGGTTTGAATTATGCCTCAGGTCTTTGTGTGGAGTTTGCATGCTTGCAGGGTTTCCTCAGATTACTCTGGTTTCCTTCCACAGTCCAAAGATGTGTGATGGAGCTGACTGGTGTTTCTAAATGGTCCATAGTGCATGACTGGGTGTAAGTATGTGTGCCTGCATAAAATGAGAAATTTCTCTGGATTGCAGTAAGTTCATCATTATGTACACTAACTCATAATGGATGCTTTCACATCATAATTAAAGATAGAGATAAAGACTGTTCATATACAGTATATCCACATTGCTCCTGAATACAGTACATTTGTTAAAAGCCTATTCTCATGTTGAAATGTATACTGTACAGTTTATTGAGATGCACAATGGGTGATGGTAAGTCAGTTTATGCATCAGGTAGTGTGTACAATCAGAGTACGTCTGCCAAATGCCTAGATGTAATCTTATAAATCAATAAACACATTTTTTGTCTGATTTTTAAAAAAAAAAGCCAGTTTTAAGTTTTTGTTCTGTGAAGCCCTAATTGACCTTTTAATTAATTGAATTGCTAGAAACAATCAGTGCATACATTTTCAATCAATGCACGTGCACAAATAAAAACACTGTTAGTGGCATGTGAAGTATGCTCTTTAGTCTAGGAAAATACGGATGGCTGTTCATACATTTCCGCTTGCTGTTGTATTTTCAGTAGCTGTGTCTTATTTCCTAATCTTGAAGAACGCTTTGTAAGAGAGGTCTGATAGCCTCTGATGATTAGAGTGTAGTGAAAAAGTGAAGAATGCTCTGCAGGCTAATATTATGGTTGCCTTAGTGGAACTGAAGCTGTAAGATTGGGATGGGAAGTGCATAACAACCTCAGTGCCAAATTTAAAAGACGTACAATCTGCACGCGGGCAGCCAGGGAATGATTTAGTAGATGTTGCTGCATGACACAAATTCTAATCTCAAGCTTCACAAAACCAAACGTTGTTCATAATGTATGTTTGTTTTTCAATTTTGTTATGATGATTCATACAGTAGTATATTTTGATATCAATACAATATTTGATTAAAAGTAATTTTTAAAAAATCTGTTTTTAATACTGAATATATCTTAATTAAGTATTTTTATGAAAGTATGCTACTAGTACATTGATATTCATACACTTTGTACATAAAGAATAACTTGGGAAATAATTAAAATCATCAAGCTAAAATAATTTTTAGACCGTTTTCGTGAACCTAAGACTGATTTGACTGTACCCAAATGACCTTCTCAGTCACCAGATCTTAATCGAAAAGAGCACCTTTGAGATGTAGAAATGTGGAACAGGAGATTCGCATCACGGACTGCAGTAACTGTGTGGTGCTATCATATCGATAGGAACCTAAATAGATAAGGAATGTTTCCACCACCTTTTTCATTTTATGCCATGAAGGAATTAATGCAGTTCTGAAAGCAAAAGTGGATCTATTTAGTCATGGCTCCGCCACACTTACCCATATGAATGAGGCACCACTAATTTTGATTAGGACCACTTGAGAGAGACGTCTATTTCAACTAAGTAGTGTTTAATTATTAACGAATGGGATACATTTATCATAGCAGACATTTGGTATGAACATGGACCACACATTTTAAATTAGCCCAGTCTCAAATAATGCCTAATCATTACCTCATCAAATGAAATATATGCAAAGACACCAAGGGTTTTTTTTTTTTAATCTTCCAGATTTGTTGCTGGTATATTTACTAACCCCTCAGAATTCAATTCAATGATAAGTCTTTGTTTTGTCACACACTAATTAAGGTTGTCCCAAAATCATTTTTTACAACCTTAACACAAGTACCCTGATACAATAATTACATTGATACTTTAAAACAGGCCTTTCAAATCTGTTTGTTATTTACTTACCCATTGAAGTAAATGGGTGAGTAAATGACATTTACATGCTATTTTATGCAGTTTTAGGTTGTTAATTTCTAGGTGGTGGACACAATAAACAAGGCATTATGTATTTGAATTTAGAATGATACCTAAACTTGTCTGAACAGCCCTATGATCTATTTTGATGTGTAAGGCATCACCAAGCCGTCTATTTCATACTGAGTAGAGTTTGTTTGTGGTGTGACAAATATTCTCGCCCTGGGGGCTAATTGCCCGCTGATGCTTTAGAACATTTTGAACAGCAGAGCAGGGCCTATAGTTTGATTCTTGTTTTGTTTTATTTCTTTTTCTTTGCAATTTATCAGAAGCTTTTCCACATGGGGAACAGCAGTTCTGCTGACATTCATAGGCCTAGAATTCTTTTTTCAGTGATTTTATTCCTTAACATTCTTTCAACAGATTTTACCCACAAGTGCAATTACACGTAAAATAGTTACATAAAATTAAATGGCCACAGTTTATATATTAGGATGATCGCCAGTATGTGTATGTTAATGTATGGAAGACAGGTGAACAGTGTTCTCATAAGGAACCTTCTACAAATATTATATTTGGCATGTACTGTAATGTCATAACAGCCAGGGTTGGTGAATGAATCAAATGAACCACGGCAGTGAAGGTGCTGTATGCTACTACAGTAATACTAGTCCACCAAATAGGCATAGTATATAATTTTGTAATAATTTATTGTTCCACAATCCAGTGGTATACAGAAATGTTTGGGCTCCCCCATTTTTGAGTTTGGTTCCAATCAAGGTTTTTTGATCGCAGGAAGTTGTGTTTTTTTCTTCTGTGCTACAGTCATCTATTACTTGTTCATTAAAATTCTGAAACCATATCCAGATTTCTGTAAAGCAGCTTTTGTCTTATTGTTTACAAAATGTATACAAATAAAAATGAATTTAAATGGAATTAAACCTAATAAAGCCAAATTACACATGTTTTTACATATGTAACGAGCTGCAGAAATCACCCCATATACTGTATCTTCTTTTCTTTTTTAGAAAACCCTTGCCGCACTGATCGTTCTCCCTACAGGCATCTAATAAAAGGAGAACATTCTGAGTTGTGTTTACGCATTACCGTTACCAAAGTATTTCTTGAATTAAGCTGTTATACTCCTGTGCGTTTTTCTATTAAGTCCAAGCAGCCATTATTGATCAACAATTTGGTTTAATCCTAAAAAGCAAATTGAATCAGACAAGAACAAGGATTGGCGAACTCTGCATTAAACTATTTGGCTAGTTTGTTGTTATAGATCAGGTACCTAATTGCCCAAACAATATGATACTGCCTAGATTATAGAAAGAAAGTTAAAGTTGGTTAAAGATTAATGAACAAATGGAATGGACAGCTAGGCTAGTGTAATAAATTTGGTGAGGAGCTCTGAGCTTATCACATATTGTTGTGTCACGTATCACACATTGTTATAGCTCTTGTGTTTATGGCGGGTGGTCATAATTTTCTTTAGACAGCAAAAACATGTACAGTTTGAATGTTCAGCTTACTACTCACATGCGTAAGAATTCAGAAAACCATGTATTATTCATCACATAAATAAATAAATAAATAAATAAATAAATAAATAAATAAACAAATAAACAAATAAACAAAATGCACTTACTTTGTTTTTATAAATGTGAAAAAAGAATGTTCCTACAATACTTATGATCCTGAGAGTATGTGTAAATTGCATTGGAAGACTAACTGGCACAAGGACCTTACCCACAGCTCCTTTAAGTGCCTTAACTTGTAAGCTTGGGTCTCCATGGATCAGACTTGTTTGTTCAGCACATCCCATGCAAGTTTAGTCAGATTGAGGTCTGGGGGAATTTGGATGCAGGATCAACAACTTTGAAATCTCCCCTTGCTAAACCGCACACACTGCAAGCGCTGATGCATTGAGTGGTCTGATACCTTTCGATCATAGTCAGCACTGATTTTTTTTTCGTGCTGCACTGGCTTATTTGTGAGATCGAGCATGGCTTAATCATGGTATCACAGTTCCCTGATATTCTTGCAAATTTAATTATAGCCATTTCCCATCAAGGAGAGTCCCATCATGCTATAAAATTCATTTTAGGTTTGAGTTTAATATACTGTATCATGTCGAATTAGCACACTTTTTGGTCAAATCAGTAAATTCATTAAATTCTCCATGATTTTTTTTCACATTATGTTTCTGCTAGATTGCTGGCACTTTGCTATTAAAAGAGTACAAGACAGTATTTTGGAAAGTATTTGCCATATTTAATGCATGATGAAAACCACACAGCCTTAAATCACAATGGACTTTAATTTGTTTTCATTGCATGGTATAAAGGGCTTGACATCTCCATGACTAAAATCATTCAAATACTTTGAATAAGTACTGTAACAGTTTGCACAAAGGATAAAAAAAAAATGCTATTACAAATGTAAACAATTCTGGTAACAAATCCAAAAATGTCCTATATCATTTCCTGTTGTTTCCTGAGTGGAGGAGAACCTGTACATCTAGATGTTTAATATAAACTGAAGTTGAAAAATGCTGTTTGATTTCATTGAGGGTTAGTTTTGTGTGTTTGCTTGTATTCCAAACTGATTGTCATAGGATACACATATATATTAATACTATGTACTGGATTCTTTTGTGTGATGTGACTAAAAATAAGGGATGACTTGGTACAACCTGGCAGTGCAGGATCATATGCAGGAAAAGGTGCGAATGATGCATGTTATAATTTCATGGCTACAAGACAAATAATACAATATAAATATTGCACTTGTTTTCAAATTATAGCAAGGTGACATTTATATAATCATCAGGATATTTCTTTCTGCAGAGCACTCACTGGAATAGCTTATTTCCCCTAGCAATAATACAGCAGGTTGATCACAAAGGGGTCTTTCTGCGCTCAAGGGCAAATGATAAAAAATTCCTTTGTAAAAAAAAAAAAAATCCAATTAAAAGGCATAAGAAAGCAACTCGTCCCTTATTTATACACTCTGCTGTATGGAGCCTGTTATTTATTTTTGTTTATTAAATTTCCAACCCTCTGTATGAAACGTCCTATTTTATTTTCATGACCTATATGGTTACTCTGATCAGCACTTAAGTTTCCTCTTGTATGGAAAGAGCTCCTGTGTCTCTCTGCTTTATTTATGGATGCAGTGGTTCCCTGTCCTAAAGAGGTTTGTTTAGCCTCAAAGGAACAAAGTGGCTCAAAACGACTGTATACCCGGTTTGCTCCAACTTGGTCTCGCTGCCACTGACTGGTGGAGCCCTGTAACAAATTTTTTCTATTGTCCTGACTGCTGGAATGCAGCCGGTCTTGTGCTCTCACAGAGCCATCACTATGGAGCTTCTCTGTACTAAAACGAGGAGCAGAGGATTCTCCTGTCAAGCCAAACTCCTTTCCAGAGATCCTTCCATTTGCCCTTTTTGACATGTTGCTATCAGTGGATTTCATAGAAGTGGTAGTGGAGCTGTGGTGCCTCTCATTATGCTGTGTTTTATGTTCATTGTCTTCAGAAATGATGGTGTCACAGCTGCCATCTATTTTAAGGCTTGACATGTGCTTTCTTTTGGGTGAGCTGTCCCGCTTCTCTGGAATGTTTAAGAGTGATTTTATTTTCTTGGTGCTCTTTTTGAAGAAATGTGGCGATGATGCATTGGATTTATTCTGGTTGATGTCTTCCACTTCTAGAACTGTTGTTGACACGGTTCTCAGGGGAGGTTCTTGCCAAATAGTACGCTGCACATCATTGCTTTCAGCTTTTTGAAAGTCATAATGTGAGATGGATCTTTGGTCCTCTTTGAGGTTTTGGGGATACCCTCCATTTTTTGTATTCTCAACCACCGAACCCTTTTCTGTGTGATTTCTATACAGATGTTCATACAAGAGGCTGGGATTCTCTTTGTTGGTACTATTATATGTGTTATGCCTGGGGTCTGCTACACTGTGCCTTTTGTATAAGTTGTCTTGTGGGAGCTCAGGCTCCTTTACCTGAAATCGACTTTTAGCTCTGCCAAGACTGGCATATATTAAATCTCTTCCTGAGGCAAAACCTAAACTGGTTCCTGACCGATCTGGGATCTGTACACTCCGTCTCTTTAACATAAAGTCATCAGGTTGGACGCGATTGTCCATCAATTCTGTTTGGTTCCATTGTGTTGAAGGATAATAGTGTGGAACAGACTGTATTCCACATTGATCCTCACGGTATTTAGATGACAAGGAATCATTAGTGTAACTGTTGGGCTCTGAATCCTCTGGGATGATCGACCTGAACACTAACGATGACCTTAGACGTGAAGTCATTGTAGGAACAGGTTTGTTCTCCATCTCATATTGGTCAAGATAATCATATGATTCTCCAATGGGGGCATCATAGTTATTGAGGTAGGATTCGATCCTCCATGTGCGCAAAAAAGATTTGGAGGTATTTGCCAAACTTGGCAAGTTTTGCTGCATTGAGAGAACCTGCTTATCATGACCATGGTAGGACTGGCGGAAGTTAGTACTCCTGTTTATTAAGTTTAATCTGGAGCTTTCATAGGGGTTCTCCATAACGGCAGGGTAGTTTCCCCCATAAAGCCTGACGTCATCCGTGACGTTCCAGTTACTGGTGCCATATCGAGGTTGCTGAATCATGTGCGAGGGTTCCCGTCGCTCCCCTGCATAACTGTGCCGCTTGTTGAACTCCAGTGCGTCTTGAAGAAATCTGCTATGGTGAGGGATAGGAAGATCTTCCACTGTGCTCCTAAAGCCTGCTTGTCTTTCACAGGTTTGTCGATACACAGAGTCAAGTGTATGCCTCAAATGATCCTTCCTTTCAAAGTTTCTGATTGGATGACCAAAGTAATTCTCAGTTTTGCCATTCATCCTTCTGTCTTGCAAGATGTCCTGAGACTGGAACTCAACCGGGATATTGGAGCGGGCATAAAGAGTCCGGAACTCTTCATCATAAGACTCCACTAACCCACCTGTTATGACTTGAACCATATTCAGATGGATCTTTTCACAGGACCACATGAGACTGTAAAAGATGGTGTAAGAACATTTCAATACTTTACACTCAATGCAAACTAAACGAAACAAGAGAATTAAAATGACAACATGAATGAATTCAAAATAATTTGCAATGAATTGCAAATGCCCAGCTGATCCCATTTCGAAGTGCACATGTACACAGCCTTGCCAAAAAAAAAGGACATAACTGGAACTGCGTTCAGAACCCTTCAACACAATATCAAAACTTATAAAGATAGTGGTGAACCAGCAGCTTTGTGAAAAAGTGAAGCAGGTGATGTACACAGTTCTAAAAACTCAACAGGAAAAAACATAACTATGTGTAATAGTGAAAGTAAGAGCATTTCCATATGTGCACAATGTGATGAGAACTTACAACATTGGAACCAAACAGCCTCTTTTTAAAAAGAAAACCTCTTTTTACTGAGAGTAATCAGAAAAAAAGGCTTCAAATTGTTAGGGAACATAAGGATAAGGGATAAACGGAAAAGAGTCATCAGACTGACCCTATTCCAAAGTCATGCATAGTGCCCACTGCACAAGTGCTATGATCTGTGGTTGCTTCAGTTGATCAGGTCTATGTTCAGCAATGTAATGTGGCAATAAAATGAAGTCAGCTAAAGGTACTGAATGACCAGGGTATCACATCAGTGGAGTTTTCTTCCCTGATGGCACAGACATATTCCAGGACTTAAAAGATGATTCTGGGAGTATGAGGCATCATACGGCAACCACATTGTGTGCAGTAATCAAAGCAAAACATGTGTGAATCTTCAATTGGCCAGGCATTGTATATAGCTTGATGATCAAGTTCATTCACATGAACACTTGCAATTTGCTACTTAAACTAAAGTATTGAATGGAAATGATAATGCGGTCTTCATACTATTTTCAGGGTGAAATATGTTAGCATATAAATAGCGGTTTCCCACCTACACATGTAAATTGACGATCAACCCTGCAAAATCCTTGGGATTTGAAGTTCAGTATAACCAGGAATATGCGCTAAAAAGCCACTTTTGTTTTCAGAAGACACACATGCAGGAGGTGGTGAAAGGTGGTGTTTTATATGTTTGTTTGTTGCTTTTAATTTTTTCATGACCTCATGTTTTATTCATTATTTTTTTATTATTCCTGGGTGTGAGCTTTACTAATTGTGTATGCTACAGTATTTACTGTACTAACGTACCTGTATGATCCAAAAAACACTGTTTGGCAGTCAACTAGGACAAATTTCTGTCCCATGCCTCCGTGGAATTTGGCTCCGGATTTGCAGACATACTCGTGACCTTGCACTGTGCGCACCCTCATGTTCTGCAAAAAAAGCAAAAGTCATTTTTCTCAAAAGACCAAAGAAATGTTACTGATCTTCTCATTGGTTACACTCACAGTACAGTAAAGTTGTGGCAGTACAATGCGGGAAATCATGCTCATGCAGGTCAACAGTATATACAGAACATTAATGTAAAGCTTCAGATAAAGGGGAAAAATGTTTTAGTCAGTGGAGTTTAGACAGGATGGTGTAAAAAAAACAAAAGCACCCAGTGCGCAGCTGTTCTGCAGGTAGAAAGAACTTGCTGATGGGAGAGCACACTGTTATAGAAATAACAATACTAGAAAGCCAGTTCAGGATTTTAAAATCGTTGGGTCCATGATCTTATTGATTGATTGATTGATTGATTGATTGAACTGATCTATATCTTTATTCATCTTCAATATTTACCTGAACTGTAGGATTTCAATGATTATATGCAATGTGTGACTGCCAAATGAATGTCTTTTTCAATAATTGCCTGAATGTGCAGTCTGTGCAGTTAAGGACACAACAAAGAAATGAACTATAAATATTAAAAGTATGTCACTGAGCTTAATGATTCTAACAATGGACTAAAATAATGCAGGATAAAACACTATTATACAATATCTGAACAGAAATTGTCTTAACAATTGCAAAATTCACTTTTTTCACATTTGGTGCAAACATTTTTTTAGATCGTATTTGTACCTAAGAAAAACTTGTTTGCTGAATTGAGACACACTGTATGGTCCTGTAAATATTGCTAGCTATGGTATTTAGTGATAATAAATTCAATGTGCATGGATACAAGAGAATTATTTCACAATGATATCCTCAGTTTCATCCTTGTAGCACGCTCTCACTCATTATATCTAAAGAGTAGTAGATTTGTGGCTAACCTGTAAATGCTAACCTAGCCTAACCTTCTACTCCTTTTGTGGATTTGGCAGTGTACAGGAGCTTCTAATAGGTGTATTACTGTCCTCAACTGTATAAAACTATCTACTGTAGGTTAGCCACTCTTTACATTTTTGCATACCATCCTGTAGTTGCTGTATAACTGCTTTTTTAAATCAGATAGTGGTTTCTTATTTTGGCCAAATAATACCTGTCCCATGTCTTCATCACAGATGAAATGTTAATTATTTAAAAAGTGCCACCTTTGTCCCAACCAATACTGGCCGTAACTTGAACTGCAGATGGGCATTTTTTGGAAGGTAGTGAATCTGTTCACTTCCACTATTTTGATTTTGATTCAGGAGTGAAATGATGCACCCAAGTATCGTCACAGGTGACGATGCAACAAGAAAATCCTGGGCTTCACTGTGAAAGTGTTTTTTTAATTCACTGCACATTAGCAGCCTTCTATGCCATCAAAGGCAGTTTAAAGGCAATTCGACCTCATATTTCTATAAACACTAGGCAAAGACAACTATTTCAAGCATGTGTCATTTCTAAAATAATTTTATTGATCTATTGCTTACTTCTGTTCATCCTACTATAAAAAAAGTATTTTTTGTTTTTATTTTTATCAGTAATATGCTGACTTGTATGAAAATCTATTGTGTAGCATTTCTGTGAAGATGATCTAAATCGTTGTATAAAAGTCCAGCATATAATGTGGCAAGGAAAATCGAATCATTTTTTAAATGTATTTTTTAAAATAAGAAAACATATTCTGTATGAAATTATGACCGACAACTTCATCATTGAAAATCTTACATTAAACTGATCAATTCATGAATAAGATATCTACATGAGCAATGGGTGTAGTGTGCGCAAAAAAAGAAAGGAATGCCACTTACTCTGAGTTTTTGAATTTGGATGTCAAGGTTTGTAGCCATAGCGAAAAAGCTTTTGAAATGAAAGTCATCCAGAAGGATATACACAGGAATACCTCTGATAGATGCGTCAACTACCTCTTTAAAAATGTCTATATCAGTAAACACATCCATGGCAATTGCAATGACCTGTGTAAGAACAGAACAGATAAAAATAATTATAATTAGATAATTAGACAATTAGCAGGACATTTTCTATACATGCAATGCAACACCTCACAGGGCTGTTAATTGTTAAGGGCTTGGAAAGTTACTCAGAAAGGTAAAATCTTCAATAGATTAAGCAAAGATCTGACCCAGAGGGCCTCATAGTCCCACTACATTTCAGAATTTAAATTTTTACAGCCAGCATGTTTGACTAATAGATTAAGTGACTTTCTTTCCAGGATATGCTTGCCATTTGAATCTGATCTTGTATCTTACCAGAATTCCAGCTTTACTCTATTCAAGCTTCAACAAGTTGATGAGTCTGTAATACGTGGCATCATGCTAAAGCATTAAAGCACCACACCCATATTTCACCTGCATTCAGAAAGTAGGTCATAGAAAGTATCTAAATGTTTCAGTCATAACCCTAAGCGTAAGTGTATGTATACAAAGGAAATGCAAAGCAAATTTTTACATAATATCCTCACTTGCAATACACTTTGTTCATCTGTCAACACACTTTCATATTCCCTCATTAACAAATAAAAGTTGTAGGATGAACTGCAAGCCACGAATGCACTGCTGTTTCCTTGTTCGTCAGAAGTGAATCTTCATTCTCGTAGGGCTGCATTCAGGGGACCAAACAGGGGAAAGTCAGATGGAGCATTGTCATGCAAGATCACAACACCCTTGGATAGTAGTTGTCTGTCTTTAAAATTTAATCTTCAACTCTTCAATAAGCATCTCACTATAATGAGCACTGTTGATTGTTGAACCTTTTTTTCTAGTAATGTTCCAATACTGACCCTTGAGAAGCTCAGAAAGCTGAAAGCATCAATTTTCCAGCAGATGGTTGACTTCAAAACTTTTTCTTGGCCGGCGATTGAGGATTCTCTCTCAGGCTTGTAATGATGAACCAATGTCTCATCACCAGTAATGATTTTTGTTACGGGTTTGACGCACAGGTGGCACCCCAAACACATAGACAGGAGGCAAGGTCTTACTGAAAAAGGATCCTTTTATTTGGAAATGGGGAAGAAGAGGATTTAGGGAGGGAGGAAGGTAAAAAGGGGAGGAAATTGCTGCATGCTCTCTTGAACGATTCTATTTGCTGACTGGCCAACCGGCCCTTCACAGCTCTCCTTGGGCATGGCCACAGACAGAGTTTCTCGTGACATCCGGTAGCTGGGAACAGAGGCCTTAACGTAGACTACAGCTGCCTTCTCCTCCTCGGCAGCAGGGTCATGAAAGCTGGATCCGTGAAAGTGCCGCAGGACCTCATGCAGTCTTTTTGCAGCTGTCCTAAAATGCGGAGATCAAGTGGCGGCATTCAGTTCTGTACTGTACCTTTGAAGTCCATGGGGTGCGTTACATCACCACGCTCGCGTGTCACTCTTCTCTGCGTGACCTTCAGGACCTTGAGCTAAACTTCCCACCTCATTTTTATAACCCAGAGAGCCATTAAACGGGCCAGCCGTGCCCGTTTCCAGCGGCCCCAACCTGGAGTGAGCAAGGAGCGACAAAAGATCGAGGTGCACACCCATCACTGGGGCACGCTGTGACATTCTCTTAAAGAAACTTTCGCCATCCTTAGAGTATTGGTCCAAATTCTATTTACAGATATTTAAACGCTTCTGTCTCTGCTCTTCTGTGAGTTGTTTCAACACCAGGTACATCCTCAGACCACAACAAAAACTAATCACGTTGCTCTTCTCTTGTGCAAATCACAAGTAGGGCATCCATTTTTGTTCAGACCGCAGTTACAAATGAACCGATGTAACACACCTGCACAGAAGTGACAGGGAAGCCAGTAGCCTTGAACGGAAAGTGCTGATAAGACAGTGCGGTCAAAAGTTTTAATATAACCTGAGTACATATATGTATCCTAGCTTGGACAGTATTAAAAGAAAATGCTGCAGGAAAATGACAACATTCTTTAAGACTGCAAATTGTGCCCTGGCCTCAAGAAAATGAACTTGATAAAGCGATTACAGAAACTTGTTTCACATATAAATATACTAACTTGTTTATATAAAACATATTCAACCTCAGCGTAGTAGAAATTGTGGCAACACGTGACTTCACTGGTAAAGGTTTTCTTTCAATAGCCCACTGTGTTTCATTACCAAACTGGCAATGACAATTTATTATCCTCTCAATTTGAAACTGAAGTACTGACACTCATTTAATACTGAAACTATATGCAATAGTTCACAAACATAATTTGCAATTCACCACTGGAGACCCATTGTCTTAATAAAATGTTTGGTCTATTTAAACATTCGTCAGCCTAAAATTGCTTAAGCGCTTTTCTTACCTCAGCAGCAGGAGAAAGAATTTACACAAGTTGACAATTGAAAAAAAGAATTTTTGTTTTTGGTAAATTTGCAAATCAAATTCTTGGCATCACCTTTTGCAAGAATTGCATTGACTAGCAATGAAGTAAAGGCATGTTTTCAAATGGATATACTATCACAATGTGATACTATCTGAATGTAGACATTCATTCTTTAAAGAATCTGAGCAAATAACATCAAATTCATTGGTTATTTGTGGCTTTTCTTTAGTATTCATTTTATAAGGGCATTACATACTGTCAAATCACTTATCAGTTATCAGTAACCAGTGTATGTACAGTCACTCATACGTGACACCACAAGATTTACACAAGTCACTTGCTTGTGGCCATTTATTATTAACTATTCCTTGCATCACAACTACAAATGCATTTACACTGGTCTTATTTTGACTATCAAAATGATTAGTAACCACTTCAAAAGCAGCAAGGCATAAGGGAAAACAAATTGCATGCTTTTAAAGATGATGGTTTCATGAACGTCAGCAGATTGTTATCATTAAGAGCAGCTGGCTGTTTACCTGCAGCTTGATTCTTCTAATAGCTAATAAGCAGAGACATGGACTCCAAAATCTTTATATAGATCTAGTTATTAAGCCAACACCTTGTACAATCAGTTGAAAGCAAACGCAATTTTAAGAGTCCTTTTAGAATGGGTCTGACCAATATAAGCCTTATTGGATTCATTAGGTCAATTTAGAGTCGAGAAACAATGCTCCATACATTCACTTTAGTTCCATGTCTCTGTCCATGTTCAGCTGATTTAATCTTTAGTTGATTTTTTTAATGTATTAAACACATAATAAACTTTCATTTTTTCTCCATTTTATATTATGCTATTTTTAGTATATTACTTTCTGGGGGAAAAAAATAAACGTATTCACAATGTTATCTGTCTCACCTGCATCAGGGCAGTTCTTTAAGTGGTTTCCTACCCTGCTGTTTGCATATTTTCACTACTGAAACGTGCACTAATTGACTTGCAATCATTAATGTCTTGCAGCTGACAACAATTATTTTAACCCTAACTAACGTGATTAGCTTCCTGTTTAAAAAAAAAAAAAAAACATATCTGCATATATTTTCTGTAATTGTGAAAAACTGTATTTCGGAAGCATCATAGTATTGTCCTACACAAAACATAGGGAGATTAATGAAATTGGGTTAAGAACTGTCCTATGCATTATTAAAACTGTCAACTTTGTGAAAGAATTGTGGTCAATAAAAACATGAATGATCATAGATGGAGATCATTTAATCATGTGAAATTGCATCATTAACACATAGAGACATCACAGCTATGTTTAACAGTGAAATTCAAAGCATTTCCACAATGTGAACTTACAAGATTGGGACTAAACAGCTGTGTGGCCATAAGAAAATTATTTGGTAGTAAGACATCAGAAATTAGTCTTAAATTTGCTAGGAGCATTGGACTTTGGAGCAGTGGAAAAGGTCACGTGGTCTGATGAGTCCAGACTGGCTCTATACCAGAGCAACTGGTGCATCAGGATAAGAAGGGAAGCACATGAAGTGATGCTCCCATTATGCATAGTGGCTACTCCACAAGCCTCTGGAGGCAGTGGTATGATCTGGGGTTGCTTTAGTTGGTCAGCAATAAAAATGTTAGAAACTTAGCTGATGGCCCGAATGTTTTCTTAACAGGTGGATTTTCTTAACAGGTGGCACAAGTATATTACAAAAGGCAATGCCAAGAAAAAACTTCCAGTTTATAGTATATGAAATGCACACATACACATATGACTTGAGTCCTAAAAGATTTATGTCTTGATGTTTTTGAAATGCAGTATGTGTTAGTATGTGAAATGCAATATCTATTGAGCTCTCTACTTGAGTCCCTCATTTGTTGCAGTCGCCTGAGTGTGACAGATTACAGTGTTCAGGAGATGTCAGTCCCTTCGTGATAACCACTGAAAATTATATATAAAAAATAGATACCAGAATACACTCTGTCCTTAAAAAATAAAAAACACACTTTTTGGAAACTCTGGTTGCCTACTGTAGTGGGAATACTGCAGTATATTAGCCATTATAATATATTTGTAGCAAATCATGCTTTTATCGTGCTTCTGTAGAACCAAAGAATTTAGTCATGGGAAAGAGATTGTGCCTGTAGGTGAACTTTATCAGCATATCTGCTTCATCCAGCACATTCCACTGAATTTCTAGTGAAATCACCTCCTAACCATCTTGTTAAACATCAGGTGCTATGAAACACATACTGCTCCCTTAAAAAAAAAAGTGAATGAAGGTCACGCCCTGGTAGCACTACCCAAAAAGAATCTGTATGCATATGTTGTCGAGCAGGGTTCTCTAGTCACACCCAGGTGGCTTAGGAAAGGGTGTGCACAAATGAACTGTTCGTTGTGTAATTAATTTTTCTTTGTCTGACCTGATTATGTTTATTACTTCTGATGTGAAACTATTGCAAAAAGCTTTCTTTTCATTTTCATTTATATAACATATAGTGTGCTTCATCTCTGATGCCTTCTAATGACTGATCACAGTTATTGATTCATGTCAGGTAATTTTTTAAAAGCTGTATAGTAATGCCACTAGAAGACTTTTAGAATGATTTAAGTCAGAGTCTACTGCTTATATGCTCCTTTCCCTAGTGATAGGACAGGTCTGGTGTAATGTTGTGTGTTGACTCTTCTCTCACAAGGCAAACAGGGATCTTGTCATAATTCAGGCTGTTTAATAATGCAACATGCTGCTCAGGCAGTCAGTAAGACATGTTAAAACACATGCTGCTATTTGAGTGTCTTCTGTGCATTTATGTGATGTAATGCACTTTCCCTTAAATTAACTAGGTTATAATTATGGCGTAAAGCTTTAAGAGTATGACCATAAATGTCTCTGTGCTTTTAGTTATTATTTAAATACAAATTTAATATAGGACATTATATGCCAAAGTTTTTGACATAATGTTACTCAAACTCATGTTTTAAACACAGTTAACAGCCCGATTTATGTACATGAAGTTGCTGTTTTAGCATATCCTGTAACATAAAATGTAGTTAGCAACACTGATTTTTTTATTAACTTTTTTTTCTTGGAGAAACTTCAGTAAAAGCGGCATGGCCACTTTGACATTTTTTACATAGTATTTTGGTCTTCAATGAACAAGAGAAGACGCCTCTTGTCAGCCCAATAGATGCTTCAGTGCTCCAGACAATTCAATACGTTTTAGAGACCCCACTTCAGGTATTTGCTAAATTTCCTTACAATTGCTGCAGCTTCAATTGAGTGTCATCCTATATCTCTGAGAAGAAAATGGCTTGAGTTTTGATAGTACTTTGTTATTTTAAAGAATTAAGGATTGCTGTGTAGACACACACACACACAAATCAAATAACATTTATCACACTACAGTATATCCAGCAATGAAAATACTAAATTGATTGAGTGCTGCTTAGTATTTTACCTTATTGCCACAACGTGCAATCATCCATGATTATGACCATTGACAGGTGCCATGAACAACATTGATCTCCAACTATACACCAACATTGTGGTGCCAGACACCTCAACACACCCCAGAAGCCCTGCGGAGCCAGAACTGCCCTGGTGGCGCAACAGGAACCCAAACACCTGCAGTAGGTGGTTTTATTGTTACAACTGATGGGTGTATATGATTTATATCAGCCATTCAGCAAATCTTCATAAAGATCTCACTATCTACGTGTTCCTTTATTAAAAATATTAATAGAGATTATTCGATATTCATGCTGCTCCATTTAGCTTTGTAGATATTTACAGAAACTACAGCCAGTGATAATAGATGGCTTTATTTTGTTTTTAATGATTTAATTATTTTTAGCAGTTTTAGGCCACAGTTTTTTTGTTAGCATATATTGTTGGCTCAAATATTTGCAGGAATGTGGCAAAATAAAAATATCTGAAACTGCTCAAATAAGTTTACTTATGCTTACTTTGAAATTTCACTACATACTGTAGTCACGTGTAGCATAGGTTAAGTGTGATTGCTCCTTTACTTAATTTTGTCTGAGACTATGTTTATTTAACATTGGCATGTGCCACCAAAGTCTATGATCATGAGCTGCCGATATACATCTTAACTGAAATGCCCAAAAAAACACATGAAGACACTGGTTTGGGACTGTACTTCTGTGTCATGCTATCATTACCTGTCTAGCTTCTTGGATATTTTTCCTCAATACCTCCTTGATGTTGGGGCTATTTAACCTTGGTGGATGGTAAAGCAGGTCTATGTTGGTCTGTATTCTGTTGTGCATGACCTCTGGCCAACCAAGATCCAAGTCTGGAGCAGGAGTATCTGAATTTGTGGGCCAATATGTCCCTGTGGAGGCATCATCATCCCTGGCAAAGTCAACATCATCTATGTGTTCGCTGACAGGTAGCTGTTCTGCGTGTTGTGTTATAAAGTCAATCTCATCCTCAGAAAGGAAGTTTAGGATTTTCTCAGCGTGGATGAATTCTTGATATTCGCGTTTGCCACCATTGACCAAACAATCAATGGCTAACCTATAAGCTTCCTTATAATGTGGCAGGATGTAATCCTCAGAGCTGAAGTCCTCTTTCAAGGATGAGAGCATAGATAGATCGGTAGATTCCATCATTAAACCTGGGTCTTGGATCATCACTCGTCAAAATTGCAGCTCATCAGCCAACACCTAATCAAAGAAAGCATAAAGTTTTATGGAAGATGTTATGAAAAGTTCATTTTCTTAAGTCAGTCAGTCAGTTTGTTAGGTTATGTAAGTAAGCCAGTAACTTGGTCAGTCGGTCAGCAAGAAAACAAATGTTTGTATTTAAACTGTAGAACAATCACCCTTAACAAGCCCCACTGTTCATGCTCTATTTTCCATTCTGTTAACAGGTGAAATAAGAATATATTTCCATATTATTATAGTTCTCCTAAAAGGGTAAAATGACAAAGGTTTCTCCATTCTAATTTAAAATGTATCATCATGGAAAATAATGGGATGACAAAAGGCAACTGTTAAAGACATGCTTCAGTGTTATTGCCCTATGGCCACAGCAAGCATGGAAAACTCGCTCAGCCAGGTCCCGACAAGGGTAATTAATGAAATGCAGCTCTGAATACACGAGATGAAAAAAAAAAAAAAAAAAAAAAACAGTCACGCATTTGAAACAACAAACTCTACATAACAAAATGCTACATAAAGTCTACCCAAGAGTATAATCTGCTTTTTAAACTATGAAAATGATGCCACCCCTGATTGGATGTTACTAGCTAGCCCAGCTGTGAAGCCCACACAGTGTATTATTACTGCACTTTCTGCATTCTGTGAAGAGTTTTAATTACGTTATATCGATAAGTCATTGTTTCTCAATGCAAAGGGTTATTCAATGGCCAGTCAAACCCTTTAACATACTTGACATATCTGCTACATAATTTTAAATTGTCGATTTAAAAACATAATGACTGGCTGATAATTGCAGATAAACACATAGAGACAGACAATGACTGAAGGTAGCGAAGCCCAGTAATTCACTGTTGCATGCATGCTCTTCGCTACAAAAGATAACTACATCAAATATATAAAAATTACTTATGACTTGCTTGAAATGTCAGTTATAGGAAATAGTCATTGTTATCTAGTAAAACTTTTTTAGTCTATTAATTTCCAGTTAACATTATGTTACTGCCATGAAACTTTAATGCATTAAATATAATATAATATATAAGTTACTCACTTGCCATTTCTGTAACCATGCTGTATTTCCTTAAGACTTACTTGAGCTGTCAGTTACTGGAAAATCCCCTGAGTGTTGTTATAAGGCATTTCTATCCATTCTATCTTAAGATTAAACGTAACCTGTTAAGCAATGCAGGTCTTTACTGCTAGCAAGTTACGGCAGAAAAAAATTTATATATCAAGAACCGGAGATGTCACAACTTGAAAAGTGCTGGGAACAAGAATGGGTGGGGATTCGTAAAACTGAAACGTTCTCCCTGGCCACAGGCAACAGACCTGTTTGAGCCACTTTTAGCCACACCTCGATCTGTGTCTCCTACCTTCTTTATCTTTCCCCACCCCCTCCCTCCTCCTTGTGTGACAAAAAAAAAAAAAAAACAGATCAGAGTTCAGTTAGATACTAGTAGATAGATATCAGTATTTGGTATATTTCTATTTATTGTTTTTCTTTTTTCTTTTCCTGCCAGAACGCAGAGAAGGTAATCCTTATTCATTCCCATTAATTTCCTTACAGTACCAATGAACCACATGTGCTTTTCAAGAAAACAAACACTGAATAATCAATAAATTGAACATTGCATTCTGACTAAAACACATGTCCAAATGGTAATCAATGGGTGTGCAAAAACGGAGCAGGAAGTAGACAGGAAACAAAACAAAGTGTTACAGGAAGAAATGGTCATATTACACAGAAAATCTGATCAGATTGGTCCCTTCTCATGAATACTCCAAACAAACCTAGAAAAGTTAAACCTACTCAGCAGAGAATATGTGTGACACGAGTTGGTCTGAGCAGTATTGACAGATTAAAATGTATTTAAACTGACCATATGCATTATTCATTGGAGGATTTTCTATAAGCAGATAACCCAGCAGCATTTTTACACCATGTCACACTTCATAAAAGGTTTTCAGCTGCAAAACCGTAAAGGTAAATACATATACACCTTTTACTCTGGGTTTACTCTGGTGGCTTGTGAATGAATATGACATGTCCTGTATGTGGCAGGTTGTGACATGATGAGAATGTGGTTGCAGCATGGACAAAATACTAGGCTGTTATTATGAGGTAAAGCACTAAAGACTTGGGTGGACTACAGTGTTTCATGTTTTCAGATGTTATTATCATCACTGAAATGATATTTTCCATATTTTTGACTGTTTAAACAGTTTGAACAGTTTGGAGAAACACTTTATTTAAAATGTGTTTTATGGTACAATTGTAATTGTAGTTTTTATTTTAGAAGTGAGTGAATTGTTCCTTTTAAGACATTCAAAGTAAAAAGGTCAGTGGGGAAATATTCACCTAAAAGCTAAAAATAAAGGTTTACATAAATTTAATATGCATTTTAATATAAAGGTCAGGATAAGCAAATTTCATGACTGAATTACCTTTTAATGGTTACATAGTTATTCTTTTTGGTCACAAATTGTTAAGGGTGGGTGTTTCGAGTTTTGTTGCATCACGGAAACACACACACTTTTCTGTCCTTTCTTGTCTCTTCATGGACTTAGAAAAAAAAAAGTCTTCGTAGTAATATGTAGTAACTTCTGTATTTCTGTAGTATAGCAGATCTGCATATTTACAGTTTTGTGTTGGACACAGCAATGAATAGCAGTACATTCAGTAATCCACTCAACAAATGTGGGACAGATTGCAGAAGAAAGCTACTAAACACTTTTGTGGTTTGGCAAACAGAATATGACATTAGGTCATGAGGTCCATCTGAATTAAAATACTTCCTTTGTACATTTCTCATACAAAAAGTAGTTGAACAGGTGGTAAGAATGTTGGGTGTATTGTCTAACAGCAAGCATTACTCAGGTGGGTGTAGAGTTTGTAGACCATTTGAAAGTATATTATGACATATATACGTACCACAACTGGTTTCTTTCCCTTGAGCAAGTTGCAGCATTAGTGAGTCATGTGGGAATCTCATTGTCAGGGCAGTCATCGCTTGCTGGGATTCGATGCAGGCTATCTTGTGTTCCATGTAAGCTTGTTTGGACATGCACTTTGACTCCCATATTCCTTTAACAGGGCAAAATATAAAAACACTGATGGACGACAGATGATCACATAAAAGATTCTGAGGCACAAGCTATTTTGCATAGGTTATCTGCTACTCCCATGACAATTATAAATATATTATTACTATTAATGAAATATTACAGTTCCGGGATGAATATTAAAGATCACATAGTCCTTTCATTAATACATGTTTACACTCACTGGCCTCTTCAATAGGTACACCTGCTAGTACCGGGTCGGATCTCCTTTTACCTCCAGAACAGCCTTAATTCTTCATGGCAGAGGTGCTGGAGGCATTCCTTGGAGATTTTGGTCCCTATTGACTTGATAGCATCACACAGTTACTGCAGATTTATGAGATGCACATTCCTGATGCAAATCTCAAATACACAACATCCCAAAGGTACTCTATTGAAATCTTTATATTGAGATTATTGAGATCTGGTGACTGTAGAGGCCATTTGAGTGCAGTGAACTCATTGTCATGTTCAAGAGACCAGTTTGAGATGATTTTATCTTGGTGATATGTCATACTATATTGCTGGTCATACAGGGTTGGACATGGTCAGCAACAATAATCAGGTAGGCTGTGGCATTTAAACAATGCTTAATTGTTGTAAGGCACCCCAAGTGAGCCAAAAAAAATTTCCCATGCCACTGCACCACCACCAACAGCCTGAAGCAGGATGGATCCAGGCTTTCATATAATTTACGCCAAATTCTGACACTACCATGCAAATGTTTACATTTGACTAGACAACAATTTTTCCAAACTTCTGTGCAATGTTGGTGAACCGAATTCATTGTTCTTAGCTGACAGAAGTAGGAGCCGGTGTGCTCTCCAGCTGCTGTAGCCCATCTGCTTCAAGGCTCAATGAATTTTGTGTTCAGAGATGCTCTTTGTCGTACCTCAGGTATAACAAGATTTGATTTGAGTTACTGTTGCCTTTCTATCAGCTTGAACCAGACTGGCCATTCTACTGTGACTTCTGACGTAAATTCTGAGGCATTATTACCCAGAGAACTCATGCTCCCTGGATATTTTCTCTTTTTCAGACCATTCTCTGTAAACCCCAGAGATAGTTGTGTATGAAAATCCCAGTAGATCAGCAGTTTCAGAAATACTCAGACCAGCCCATCTGTCATGCCAATTCAAGGTCATGTAGCTTAGCTTTCTTTCCCATTCTGATGCTTGATTTGAACTTTAGCATATCACCATGACCATGTCTACATGCCTAAATGTAATGAGTTAGTGCCACCGACTTGTTAGTGACTTGTTCGGTATCCCTGTCAAAGCCACTGATGCCAAAGTTCTACCCATTTTACTTTGTGGACCGAAATCATTAATCTAATCTGGCTATTTACTGTATACACTACTCTCTGAAAATATCAAGACAGCAAGACTGGTTGTTGTTTTTTTTGTTTGTTTGTTTTTATACAGTGAAGACATTTAATTGTTAATTAAATAAAACAACACTTAATATTTCGTTGCAAATCCCTTTCTAGCAATCACGGCATCAAGCCACAGGCTCAGTTTTGCGGGTGAATTAATTTATTTTCATTCACACATGATAAGTCAAATTTGTTGAGGTATCCTCATGCCTCTCATCTAATCTGTCATCTCATGCACCTCTCATCTCATCATCATCGTCACCATATAATCTGTTCTCTCGGTCTGTTAAGCAATATGTGCTCTCCTGCTGCCTCATGTGAAGTCACTGCCAGTTTCTGACACACTTCTCCTGGTGGGACTCCTTTTACCCCCCCAACACGATTCTAATGCTCTCTTCTCTTGCTCTCTTCCTACATCTGGAACCTTCTACACATCTGATTTACCTTCTGCTGCTGTAGGTAATCTCACTAGCCGTGGCCGGTCAATACGGGGCGCAGAGGCGCCGCCCCCCTTAAAGTTAGGCAGAGAAAAATGCTCCTTTAACATGGAATTATTTAACATAATAATTATTTATTTTAATAATGAAATAGTCATTTAGTCACAATATTCCGCTGTATTTCTTAATATAATTTATTTGCAATAAATAAAAAAAATCTAAACTGTATTACGTTCATTTGTGTTCGTGTACGCGGGGCGCCGGACAAACGAGTGTCTATGTAGCAGGTACGTTTTTGAAAAGCATGTGACCTGAGGCTGAGCTCTGATTGGATTGTGTCAAATCATCCTTCTGGCGCAGCTCTGTGCGCCCTGAACCCTCCCACTTTTGTTCTTAGCGAATCAATATTGTTTTTAAATATTTGGGCTCATGTGATTGGACCATTATCAACGAGTCTTTTCCAGCACTTCTTATGGCAAGCGGAGCTGGCTGACGTGAGTCATGTGAGTCATGCCTTTATTTTATAGTAGTAGTAATGATGCTTAATCACCTGATAAATGGCTATTTACAGGTGAGCATTAAAAGTTTAATTTTAATTTTGTTAAAAAAAATAAAACCAGCCGTCACTGAATCTCACATGGACCTCATTCAAACAGTTTATGTCGTAAGTTTTTGTTGCAGTTTATCAGGATACAATAGAGTTGCCTATAAATGATTGTAGTCATAAACATATCCGTAAACCATTTCCCAAGATATTCACAATATAAAAACTAAATTTTTGTGTCACTTCTTGAAGAATTTTTTATAGGCTGTCATGGACTTTGAGAAATCTAGAATGCCATCCAATGGGCCAGAAATTACTCCAGAGTTAAAATCAATTTTGGAAATGGTGGAGGAAAAAACTGTAAATTTCGTGAGCTCATAAATTAGTGGTGTCTCATCCATGGTGCAGAATCCTAAAGTAGTCATTCTCAACTTCATATGTATTTAATTCTTATAAAATCCAATTACTTTTTCCAAGTGACCAACTATTTAAATAATGGTTCTAATATTAGACAAAAGCTGACGTACCATTTATTTTTGTCTTTCTAAATGTTAAACAACTGAGGGGTATTGGTGGGGTCCCATTTAGCTCCACAGAGTTAATACTGCACCGAGTCTCAGAAATTTGAACTACAGCATGCGCATGTAAGTGATGTCCATTAGGTCAGGAAGTCCTGCTCTCCCAAGCCTGCTCTACGAACATTTCCAAATATCTTAATCTATCTTATCATTTTATTTGTTTAAAGGCTTATTAAAATACAGCATCGGTGATATATTTCTAATTATCATTCAGTTTAAAGTTAGAGTACAAATTACTATAAATTACCTTCATACATACTGTAGACCAGTGTTTCCCAGAGTGTGGCCTCCTGGTGGGTCCTAAGGGTACTGCAGGGGGGCAGCTAGAGGTCATTCATAATAAATAAATAAAAAGTGTTTAACCTTCCAGTTTTGTAGATAGGTTAAAAAATAAGATATTTTTGATTAACTACTTGCATAAAAAGAAGCCACCAAAAATAATAATAAAAGCCATGGGATTTAAACGATGTGATATTCCTCATTTATCTTACTCTACAGTATGTGTTGATCAGAGTTTGGTTGGGCCGCAGAAAATGTTCACATTTCAAACTGTTCCACTGCCTCATTAAGTTTGGGAATGGCAGTAGTATGGTGTAAACCAGTGGATAAACCTTGTTGTGTTGGCAAATGAATGCCATTAAGCCCTGCTTCTACTTTTTGTCTTATACCTACCATACGTGGTCTACTAAAGGACAACCATTGTATCACTGACAGGTCATGGATGTGACATGGGTCTGCTCTTTGATGTGCGTGCAGTGCCACAGAATATCTACTGTAACACAAATTGCTGAAAAATTTGCCGGCTATAGTAAAAAAGTGTCAAAAATGCATTATTTATCTTGTTGAAAAGTGCATTAGAATGATCACTGGTCATGCTGACTCCTGGTCAATGCTAAAAGCACCTGCAACCGGCATGTGAGCATCAGAAGTGAATCATGGGGCTAAACCTTCTGTATGTGCATGTATGAATGTGGATGTTGCTTTAACATGTACCTCTCATTGTTGCATACGAAGTACACCCTATAATAGCAACAGTATTCTGTAATGTCAGTGGTGTCTTTCAGCAGGATAGTGCTTCATTACACAAAAATTATACTTTTCCTCAAAAGAAGACGCATTTTTAGCCAAGACCTTTCTGTTCTAAGAAGTATTGCACATACAGTGCACAGACTGTATCGAAAAAAGGCAAAGTCCAGATAGCAAACGTTATATTGATTGATTCCAAGGAACTACTGTAGGAACATCTTTAATAAAACAATTGCGGAAGTCATGAAGCATTATGGCGTGTAAACAGCTGACTTTATCTTAACCAAATACAGCTGACATTTACAACAGTTACAATATATTCTTCCTCTTCTTCCTACAATATGCTGGCAATATGCTATTTTGTAGTGCATATTTTGTTGTTTTTACAATCTGGCACTAAAATAGACTTAACTGGGATTATACTAACCTAAATCTACACACACAAAAAAAGAAAATAATAAAATTGGTTGTTGGGAGAACCAGAATTTATTAATTTTTTATTTTTGGACACAGCTGGTTAAGCTCTAAATAGGTTTTTTAAGGTTTAACTGGGATAAATAATTGCAAGCACCTCAATACCCCTAAAATTGTATGAGGCAAAATGAATCACTGTGACCCATAGGTTAAAGATGAGGTTGAGCGGCAAGCAAATAGTTGCAAAGAACCATGGAGGAAATTTGAGCACAGACGGCAGTAAACACAGAAATCTTATAGGACTTACAGCCATGGGAGGCACAAATCAAACATTTAATTAGCATAAGCCTGTCAAAGTCAGATAGCTTTGGGTATAAATGAGTAATTAATGAGATTTCAGCTATTTGCCAGCTATTTTCCCAGGCAAGGAATCCACTGAGTCTCAAATCTTTAAATCCACATGTGCTTCAAATATCGTAGTAATTGGGCCCATTGTGTTCGTTACTGAAAATTGATGGGCCTGAAGTTTGGAAGACAGAAAGACACAGCTACTCCACACTTCACTTTCATAGTTAAGTAATCAGGACTTATTGACAATGTGTAATGCTATTTGAAAAGTAAGTGGCTTTACTCAGAATTTGTGAAATGCACAGTTAATCCACAAATCTGAGTCAAGAAAAAAGAGGCTGTTTTCTTAATAGGCTATTGGATGGCACTACTGTGGGTGAACAAAAATGACAGTGAAATGGTTTAAACCTCACTGTGTGTTTTGTTCATCTAAAAATTTTCTTTTTTAAAATAGATTTCTTTCATCTAAATTTTTTTATGCAATTATAAACTTGAATGCAAAAGTAGACAGCTAGTAAAAGTCCATAAACCCCATTTGTGTGTTGTATAAATGCACAAAGAATTATTGAAGCAGTAATACACTGATTGGAGAAGTAATACTTTTGCATGTGTTTGGAAATAAATGTATCAGCATATATGAGGACTGTACCAAAAGTAATGCAAAAGTAGGCATAATAGGCACATATTGGTCGAGTAACTCTTTCTCTATAAAAAGGTAGACTATCGTACGCACTTCTGCATAGCATTCGGAGTTGTTGGTCTCCCACATGCTGTTTTTTTATTCTTTAAACGTCTCCATCCAACAAGTGCACACTGAACTCAGTGGTGTCGTCTCTGTAATTATTCTGCAGCCGTCGGTGGATGTCTGATAGCCTGCATGTTTCCTTTGGCAAGAACTCAATGAAGAAGGAACAGTAGAAAGAGTTATTATAGAGTTAGAGATATTCTACCAACATGTGCAATTTAAATGACCTGTGTTATTTAATATACTGTAAAAGTCATGCCAACTTACGCATTACTTCCAGTTTAGACCTTTAAGCAAGGAATTTTTAATTTCAATATACAGCAGAAATCATTTATGTAAAATAATGCTTGACATTAAGGATTTATTAAATACAGATACACACACTCATTCACACACTACGGACAAATTAAAACAGATTGTAGAAATGCATAGAAGAAAGCGAATATACAACATTTTTCTTCATTTTCTACTGACCCTTTAATAAATGCATTTAATAAATGAAAATAGAACAGCTTTAAAAATGACATGCATTTCTTATGCTTAAAATAAAAATTACACCAAATTATTTTGTAGTAACAATGACATTGAGCAGTATCAGGAAAATCCTATTTCATATACGTAGAATTCTAGAAGACCGTCCGCTGTCACATTTATTTCTTTTATACTCGGTGTAACTTATTTCGTGTGACTACCACAGTTTTTTCATTTTCACCCTTCATAGACTTTACAGAGGTGGGGACATGCTATAGAGGCGTGCCTCTTGGCGATGGAGTGCCGTGTTCCCTGGCCTGATTCATCATATGTGTTGAGCTTGACATACACGTCTCAGGTACCTCTGAGGAATCCCTCCCCCCTTCCAAGTCTCCTCTTCCATGAGCCTCATCCTTGAGGGACGACATCCTGCTGGCAAGCTGCAAAGCAAGGTCTGATGTTATTGATGAAATGCCAGCAATCAGGATCAAGGTCTAAGGACTCAGCTGCGATTTTTGATTACTTAGGAAAACCTATTGATTGCGCTCTGTAGTCAGCAAGTAATTACTGAAGCTCCACACTTGATTGATTGGCGCTTAAAGTAATAGAGATAAAAGTTATTTCAGGACAAATCATCAAGTTGGTTTGAATTTATGACCAAAAATGTCAATCTCAGCCGGTTGTGCTGCCCTGTCAAGAAAGTCTTAATATGAAGTATAAGTAATAAGAGTACGCAAGATCAATTAAGACTAGCTATAATTCAGAATGGATTTTCAGTGACACCTACATATAACCTTTTTCTGGAGTAACGGAAGGGTAATTACATAGTCATAATTATATGGAAAAAAAACACTTCAATCAGTTATTAATGTGCAGCTGTCACCACATTAGCCACAAAAAGACAAAAAAGGAAATTGATCTTATTTATGTTATAATGGTCATAGCTGCAAAGTTTCATGTTTCAAGTTTCATGTACGTACAAACTTTAGTCGAGGAAGTTTCATTCTCGAAGAGGCTGAAAGTGATGTACATGCAGGAAGAGGTTTCTATCGTTTTGGTTAAGAAATTATCTTTTGAACAAAAATGTAGCAATGTTCCAATGTAGCAAGCAGTGAAAGTAACACCATACAGTATATCTAGGCTTTGGAGAAAAGGATAAAGACTTGTGATAATAACAGACCATTACACAACTACTTTATGTGAAATGAATGAATAGCTTTTGAGACAAAAAGTAACACAGAATTATTGTTCTGATGATATGGTGCTGTATCTCCCCTGCGTAGGCTCTAACTACATACTGTATCCGACAAACATACTGTTAGCTCCTATATACTAACTTTACCTACAACCGTAGCCGAGACAGTCTTCTCAGACATCGAGAGAAACATGAAGGCACTATTTGTTTTCTTCAGATTTTCTACTACTGATGACTAAACTAACATTACCATGATATTAAAACCCAGTTAGTAGAAGCACCATTAAATAGGTTACCTTAGCTACTAATGAAACAATGAAGGTTGCAGGAGGTCCCATCATTGTCCAAATCTATTTCTGTAGTACACCTGATGTTACCCTGTTTTATGTCCTATTCGCACAGGATTAGTATTATCTGGGGACCTCATGCAATCTAGAAATCCCCACACATCTGAGTTTCATATAGTGCATTTGCACGGGATAAGGTATTTGAGATGTGTATTTGAATGTATATTTAAAAGTAAAATTAAGAGCGTTCCCATACACACACACAATGTGAAGAGAACTCAAAAGATTGGTAAACCTAAACTAAACACCTGCGTAGGTCTTAAGAGTTGGTTACTTATCAATGCGGCTAATCAGAAAAAAAAAGGCTTCAGTTAGCTGTGGAAGGCAGTATAATTCCAGCTTTCAAAAACAGCTTTTGTTCAAACATCTGAAGGGTTGCCAAATTAACATTGCCACAAAACATAAACTTTATGGTCATTTCTCATAAAAAATGGGCCATTCTTAAAACATACCTTAGGATGAAATGCAAAGAGTGAACATAAAATATAGCACTAAAGATTTAGTTTGTGTCTTATGTCTAGTTTATGTAAAAAATAATTTAGTTTCTAATTATTTTTACACACACACGTGCACGCACGCGCACACACACACACACACGTGCACGGACACGCACACACACACACACACACACACACACACACACACTTTTCCATAATTTCAATAGACCATCAAGTTTTACAATATATATATATGTTTAAAATGGTAGTAAGCATTTATGTTTAACCTGTATTAATGTTTATGTTTAACCTTTACAAACTGTTAGGCGCCATTAAATCATTCTAAATATGTTGTGCTTATTGCATTAGTATCCCAGTGGAAAGAAAAGAGCTTCCGAAAATTTAGTTTTTATCAAAAAGATTCAGTGGTAAAGAGAGCTGCTATATAAGGTCTTGTTCTCTTGACTTGTTTATTGATTGCTTGACCCCTGCCTGCACCTTGACCTTGATCCAAATTCACATATTTGTAATTTGCTTCATTGTATAATTATACACCTGTACTTCTGACCATTCCTGCTTTGCTGACATCCCCATTCATACCATTGTTTAATATCTGTTTAAAGAGCCACTGCTACACGGTTTGACATTGGACATTTTTGTACATCCTACTGTGCATATTTATAAGTCATGTGTATGTGTTTCTATGCAGTATACTTTGAAACACAGTGTTGGTAAGATACTTTATTACTGTTACAACACTGTGTGGCCTTGCATTTATGTATTGACCAAACTGGTATATACTGTATGTCTAAACATTTAGTTGTTTTTATTTGTGTGTGGGAGTGCGTGTGCATGCTCGTGTGCGTGTGTGAGTGTGTGTGTGTGTGTTTTCTACTAGTTTGCTTATGTGCAGTATATACAGTGGTACTGTGTATCCAATGCTTAGGCATTCAAGAAATCACTTTGCAAGTCAATAACATTTAAAACATCACATATAAGACTTTCCCCTGTATCTCCCAGTGGAATAAATTGAGGATCAAAGCATTCACAAAGTCTGGTTTGCTACACTGTTTATATGCTCAAGGCAACAATCCAAATTAATACAGGAGAGTGATGAAAAAAGTGAGACGAGGCTTTAACAGTAGATGCTTTCCTATATAGGCATTATGCATTCATCTACATGCTCTGGCTAATGCTTTTGGACAAAAGCAATCCTTCCAGTTATGGGAACAGGTAATTATAGGTGGATGTTCCTGCAACATTTTAACATTTTGGATTTTTTTGAGTTCAACAAATTATGAATATTTTAGAGTGCACATTATGTGTATCACAATGACTACGATGTATCCTGTATGTAAGCAAACATGCCACATTAATACATTTGAGTATATCAATAGACATTTGCATTAATATGTTTCCTATACAGTTGACTACGGAGCATAAAGGGTGGGCTTTGGAGTGAAATATAAAAGTCATGCGGTCTGATATGTCCGGTTTTATCCTGGTTCACAGCTGGGGGAGTGTCAGAGTAAGAAGAGAAGTGCATAAAATAATGCACCTAAAATTATGCATAGAGGAATTCAGGAGTAGGTTCCACTTTGAAATTGAATGCATTTTTGGGAGATTTCTTTTTATAGCACAACATGTTTAATGGTTTCGAACTGAATGCCTGACAGCTTTAGGTTAATAAAACTTTAATTTCACCACATAAAATATAGAAAATAAATTAAGAATTAGAGTCAAATCGTCCTGTTAAACTTTGACTGCAAACATGTTAGAATGTTTTTAGCCAACAGAAGGGAAGAGATCTAAGAAGACGTGATCTTCCCCCGGAACAAGTCTGTTCTGTTTCAGGGAGGCAGATCACAGAGATTTATAGCATGCGTTTCATGCAGAATTCTCGTTAAAAGGCTTCCTTCAAAAGCACTCCACATACATTTCAGAGTTCATGATGGTTGTCTGTTATCTCCCATTCCCTATGTTGTTTGCTGCTAGCTCTGAAGTTGAGAAGAGACCAATAGATCAAAGGATAGTATGGGTTGATGATGAATTGTATATTATATACAGTATGGGTGATCAGTATGGATGGCCTTTAGGGGTTAAACTAAACAGAAGAATGTCTGAAGGGCATTTTTTTTGTTTTGTTACTTTGAGACAGACTATAGCAAGTGATTGGATCTGCCCATAAGAAGAACTTAGACTTTAGATAAGAAAATTAATGGAAAAGCGAGGACCCCTGAGCTAATGAAATCTAACCCTGTAGCCTTCCCCTAATACTATCCTATTTCTCCATTTTCCTTGAACCTCATTTCCATTCAATTATGGGGTCAGTTTTATCTTTAGAAAGAGCGAGAGAGAGCACATCTTGAGGCATTTTAAAAGTCTAATTATTTTGGATTATGTTATGACATTGGTTTTATGGGATGTTTATAACCCCTCAATAATCAAACTAAACTGTGACCACAATAGGAAAAATTAAGCATTGTATGCAACATATCATTAAATTTGGAGTGGAGAAGGTTTCGGCCCTACAAAAAAAGCAGTAAACAGTAAAGATGATTTTAAACCAAGTATTATTTTTTTGGACTGGACAAATTCAATGTATTACAGACGATTTTCAAGGAAAAAGAAGTATGTGTGCTTGATTCAGGTGCACAATTATACATTATCTTTGATATTTAAAAATGGAACAGCAAGTATGAGTAAGAACCTGAAAATGATAAAGATTACTCTGTGCTCATGGCCAGGCTGTAGTGCTCCAAACAGCCATGCATTCCACTATATCAATCTTACATTTATATGACGCTTTGTGTGAATCTCTTCGATTTCAGTTCATGGTACTCAGGGAATAATCCTTACTTTAAAGTTGAAATTAGTATCAGACAGGAACCCAGGGGACAATATTTTAATACATTAATTTACATATTAAAGAGAGGTTTTGACATAAAATACTCTTGTGTATTTTTTTTTTAAGAAAGAGAGGAATAGTAATTAAAAAATAACTTTTAATTCTTAAAATGCAGTGCTTTTGAATTTTAGGTGGAAGTAACTAGCCATAACATTCAAAACATTAGCATTCCCCTTGTGCCGCCTGGTTGGGTCTCTCCCCACACCCTGCCCCTGGGTGGTGCTGTAGTGTTTGGCACCACAGCACACCACCTGCTGGGCCCAATGAGCAACTGGTTATAGTGCACTACTGTAGGTGTGCTTGTGCCTTTCCATCATGGCCAGCATTGACTTTTATCAGCAACTTCTGGGGAATTGGAGCAGACAAACTGGACCGAATGAGTGATCATTGGGTGTCCATGATCACGCTCCATTGTTGGTGTATAGTTGGTGATCAGTGTTGTTCAGTTCACCTGGCAGTGCTGTTGATGGCTGATCGGTGCACACATTCACATACTGTACATCCATATGGAAACCTAGCCAATGCCAATGACTATTAACATAACATAATGAATGCTCATTTAGCCAAGAACTAGAAGTTGGACGAAACCAGTAACGTAAGGAAACAACCCAGACAAACCCAAAATAAGATTTTGCTTAAAAGATGCTTAAAAAATAAGCATTCTGAAGTATCAATAACAAAGGTCTGAATAGCTGTACCTATTTCCTTAATATACACTAGTTAATACAGTTTAAAGCAAGAAAAACAGAATGAATGAATGAAGTACTGGTGATCTTACCTTGTACTGGTGATCAGGTGAGAAGCTATCTTGCTGTCTTTGATAGGCATTCAACAAACAACTTTTCTCATTGTCATCTAATCTTGACATAACCATGACTGGTCTTATAACCCCCGGCTTTGTCTGGAATAATGAAAAAAAAAAAAAAAAAACGTTTGAATGTGGTGGGTCTTTTTAAATGTACAATTACATAACTTATAGGTAATTGCTTTGTAAATCTTGTTTCCACTGTACTATTTTTGATAACCATGTTGTAATAATCGATTATCTGTGCTTCAGGTACATAACATTCATGATCAAGGAAGTCCCAAGTCTAGATCATTATCTAAAATAATTTTTCACACAAGTTAGATTTTTGCTTTTGTCATATCAGATCCTCAATTTTCATGAGCTTTGGATAAACAAAAATCCTTAAATGATTAGCTATGATGTATGGCCTTTTTCGTAACTGTTAAAATCGACATTTGGTTGCCTTTTCCTAAACCAATTATGATATTTATTGTATGGCATCTAGTGAGCTCTTTAATAAATGTAATCAACTCAGTGGTTATTTCCAGAAAAGCTCCTTTTTGCTGTTAATGGATAGATATTAGTATGCAAAAATCAGGATTAAAATACCTACCAGTGTTTTCTTTGTATGTGTAGGAGGTTGGTGTTGAAAATGGGCCTAAGAGAACGAGGGCACATATATCTGAATGAGTATTTGTTCATACTGGTGTACAAGATTTAATAACAATAATAATTAACAAAAAAACAGTCAGGTCTAAAGTATATGCTACTGCATTTGTGTCTCACATAGATATAAACACACACACACACACACACACACACACACACACACACACACACACACACACACACACGCACACACACACACACACACACACACACACACACACACACACACACACACACACACACACACACACACACACACACACACACACACAGTAGACTGATTTTGACTAAATAGCCCCAAATTACTTCAAATAACCTAGATTTACTTCATAATAGACCAAAAATTATTTAAAGTTAAATTATATAAAGTTATTGAAAGAGCACTGGTGCATATAAAATATTAGCTATGCAAACCTCTTCACTGAGGCTTATCTTCTGAAATATGTAGATCAACTATTCAGGACCATGCACATTTTTAATTTGCCACTCAGTTTTAGTGACAGATTTGCCACATTCATTTTCTCCATTCACAAGTGCTCCTGCTGGGAAGTGCATTTCATCTGAAAAAAGGCAGCATGAGTATAGGTGTTTTCAGTTGTTTTCAGTATCTGGTGTTTTTTTTTTCTTCTTCTACTTACTCCCTGTAATTTAAGATAATTATGCCATAAAGAACAAGAAGAACAGATGCAAAATCTGGATTTAAAGCTTTGTTGAAACAATGCACTTATCCATATTTGATAAACCGTTCCGGAAACACAGGCCATCTTATACTGTAATTAGTCTTCTGTTTTATGAGAATCAACTTTAGTAGGAAAACCAGCTGTTACAGTTATCAAGTGAAAAGTACTGTACTTTCATTATCATTATCTTTAGAAATGATCTTAACCTGGCCAGAGTGATGGTGGATGAAAAGCATACAACATAAGAGCACCAGTCCATCATTTGGCATCATCACCACACATTCCTGCTTTAGACAGATCTGCGATATGTTAACATGTCTGTCCTATTGGCACAGACAAGACTGGTGAATATGAAACCCAAATGCCAGTGAACATTAGAGCGGCAGCTTTTTTGGATAAAAAGAAAATCTCAATAAGTTTCAATGAGTTTATTTAAAATGTTTTACGATAAACTTGTAGTACAGAAACATTTTTTATCAACTAGTTACTTTTAATTATCATATTTGCACTATACTTGATGCTACTTACTATAGAGGAATTATGTATCAATGTTAAGCTTACATGAATTGTATTTCCAAATTACCTTACTAGAAATAATCCACGTAAAACATATTTGTGGAAAAATAGCAATGTTTGTATTTTTGCACATTTTTATGTTTAAATAAATGTGCCTTGAACTTGAAAAAATTATATACATGTTTTGGAAAATGTATTACCCTAGATTGATGAGAAACCATATACTGTATACTAACTTCGCTGACAATGAAAAAAGAAAAACAAATAGTCTTGAAAAAAGGAACATTTACAACTATTAATATTGTATGGTATATTTATTGAGTGTCATATAGCTGGTTAAATACTGATTAAAATATGAAATAATGCATGTTTAAGTGCTAATAATTGCCCATCATTGATAAAACTGTCAAATAAACTACTAAGACTACTTATGATAAATGATAATATAGTGTGATGGAATTAGTTTGATGATATTACAGCAGTATACCATACAATATTAATAGCTTATACATACAATATGTAGTAGTAGGCGTAGTGTGAGTATAACATAATATTACTATAGAGATTCTAAATAATTGTAGCATAAACCTTTTGGTAATTCATAGCTTGAAAATGAAAATAACTTATTAAATCAGGTTGGCCAAAAAAGATTCAAATTATTGGCCTGAATTAAGCAACACAATTAATGAGATTTGAAATGACTGGAATTGGGCTAAAAATCCTCCAACCACTAATTTCTGGGAAAAATGTGGGCATAAAAATAACATGAGTTTGGATGGAGAACATTATGTGATGATAAAAAGAACTCTCTCTGACTACCTGAATGTATTAAATGGCCACATTACTCCATGAATGCATGTTTTTTCATCCCTGACGACACAGCTATATTCCAAGAATCAAATTGTGAAAGGTGATTCTAGGCACATGAGGAATCAATTTCACACATGAGTTAGCCACCATCTCTCATTCCTTAATCAAAGTTAAAGGTGGATGAATGAAATATTTGAGGGCGCAAATGGGCAAATGTCATATATTATCAGTTACTGGTGCTTAGTAAAGAGTAGTAAGAAAAAAGACTGTTAGTTCTTGTAGAGATACAGTTTAGCATCCATTAAAAGTTTATTGTTTTTTTTTTTGTATGACTATGATGGTTGAATGAATAATTTATGTTTTTGATATTAGATCTTATAATAAGCACTTTTTTTGTTTTGTTAAGTAATTACTATTTACCTGGTACAAGTATGTATGACTAATTTATTAAACTAGAACAGAACCACTAGCTATAAAAGAAGGATAAAATAGGATGCAACTCATGCAAAGATGCAAAGCTGTTGTTATGTAACCTATGATAATTCATTTATCATCATTGACAGACTGTAAACATTACTATAAACAAGGAAAATACTGTAAACAGCAGGGTCTGTGCTTCAATGACCACCCTTTCACCAATTTGTCATTGCATTAATTCATAATTGTACTGAATTAATAAGTGGGTGTCTGTCTGTATAAATGAATGCAAAATAAATTAAAACCCATTCTCCAAATTTATGGGACTTTATTCTATTACATTTGATAATTTTCAGTAATATTGCCCAAACATTCATAGCCATGCTGAGTATATACAGTATGCAATTCTGACCTCAGCTTACAAAGGTAAGACATTTTTACAAGTGATATTAATAATACAGTGTGGAATAAATTTATTTTATGTAGTATAAACAGATCCAGACTTCTTCTGGATAAGACATGGGTCATGTTTACATTATAAACATTATTGCACACTTGTTGATGCTTATTCATTATGGTTACTGACCCCATCTGCCATAAGTGTAAACTGATGCTTAAAATGAAAATAACCTTTTTTTTTTTTATTTTACATTTATTTTATATATTCACAATTCACATGCATTAGCTACGGTAACCCTGCGTTTACACCGAACGCGGCAAGAGCGCCAAAGTTCGCTCTCGCCGCACTGACGTAGACCGAACGCCTGTCTTGCATTTAAAGGGGCCGCAAAGCAATCAAGCTTGATCTTATGGAGACTGACCAAAATGTGGAAGAAAACAAGAAATTGATTGATAGAAAGAACTGTATTGTAGAAATAAACAAATTATAAGGCATTTGTGTGGTGTGGCTTCTGTTCATTGTGAATTGCTAGTCTAATTGAATCTTTTTTATTATTATATTATATTTCATATTATATTTAAACACCAAAAATTTCAGACACCTTTGTCCACGCATATTTTTTTTTATTAATGTCCCTGTACACAAACAGGGACATGTCATAAATAACCGGGAAACCCGCTACCGCAATAATTAACTTCTCCTCCATTTTGCTTGGGAACTAATGTCGGCGGAACAAAAGTTTACAGGATTGCATTCCGCGGAATCCGCTCGAGCGGAGGACCTCTACTTTTTTATTGGTTGCCACTCAACCGCGTCATAGCTCATTGCCATAAAGTTGAGCTGATTTCAACTCCCTTCGCCACTCTCGCCGTTCTCAACGCCGTCCTCATTGAAAATGAATGACTTCTGGCCGTTTTGCCGCTCTCGTCGCATTTGGTGTGAACGCAGGGCAACCATCAAAAAGAAGTATTACTTCTTTATACTGTAGTAAACGTTATGCTTTTAATTCATTTAAAGGTATCATTTTGAGATACTGTAAGCAAAAGAGACAGATTCAAAGTTTGTTTTTGGTGCTATTACTGACACATGGATGGATTAGCATGCTACATGTTCAATATGGCTCACACCAATATTTTGGACATGTCCCCAAACTAGAACAATGGCAATTGCTTACATCTTATTTTGGAAAAGTACTTTCATGTTTATTTAGAAACAATTTGATCCATATCACATTCTTGGCAGAAAAAAAATCTGAAGTCCCAGAAGTTTAGCCCACAGCTAAACCCCAAATACAGTTTGACCTCTGCAAGAGGGGCAAAAGCTATAATTGGCTCGAGAGGCAAGGATTTTCACCCCAAGTCACAAAGCCTTAGCATGGATGCTTCCTTCACTGACTGGGGAGCAGAGTGGTGCCGCATAATAACACATCAAACACTCGATACCTAGGGTGGAACTTATGATATGGAATTTTCACCTCTGCAAAGAATTGAGCTAACAGCCCAGTTGTGGTCAAGAGGCCCTGAACTATTAAAGCTCTGGGTTCCTGAATAGGAGCCCCCTTAACCCTATGTGCTCCACAAGTTCTGTATCCTAGCTGACCCTGCACTCATACCACAGCTTCTTAAGTGGCATATGCGAAAAAAAGAAAAAAAATTCACTGCACTGCACAAGGGACATGTGACAAATAATCGATTACATTTTTAATTTGTGCATGCGAACCACGCAAGAGAATGTACTGCTGATCTCAACAGTTAATTGCTGTTTACAGAACCACAGCACAATACAAATGAATTATATTAGATTTTGATAATAGGAATACAATGGAACAGTGCTTCAAATGTATTTGGCATGTCTAAATACTGTATAAACTTACATATTTAGTTTCTCGTCCTAAATATCTTGGGGATGGTGATGGCGTTAGTTTCTGTGGGCAAAGCAAGAAAAAACAAGAAATTGTAGACTGTATTCCCTTTAGCTAAACTGTTATTGATTTTGTACACACCATGTATTATGATACATTAGTTTTGTTAACCTTTGTAATTATTTATTCAGATTAGATTAGATTTGGCGCTTAATTACACTGCTGAATGCAAAGTGTTGCACATTACACACCCTTGTTGACTCAGATGCCACAGATGTCGCACTGAGTCTGTTATTATGGCTTGAGGTAACCTGAAAGAAAATGTATAAGCATGTAAACATGCCTACTACAATTTAGTACGAAACACCTTTAATCCCAGAAATAGTGTAGATGAGATGACTTACTGTTTGGTTTGTGTCCTTTAATACTTCATCGATCACTTCGTACAGCTCTGCGGACTGCTGTCGGAGCTCAGCGGGGCTGTACATCTATGTACAGTATAGAGCTTACATTTACATAATACCACATTTTTATTGCATCTTTAGGTACTTTTCAGCCTATTGCATTAAAACATTTGTTCCAATTTCTTTCATTTAATCTACATAATTAAATTTAATATGAAGAAATGAAGGGTGGCTCAAAACGTTTAGAAATAATGCTATACTGTAAATCATTAAGTAAAGCAGTATGATTCTGATGTACCTGAGAATGAGGATCCTCCCATGCAAAACTGTCACTAGGGTCCAAAGGAGTATTATTTCTACTGACTTCATCATCGATTGCCTTTAATATAAAGAATAGACATTAACATTGTGCTTAGAACCAAACGAACCACAGTCCAGAATACAGCACCCAAAAATTCTCAATAGTGGTTACTGTTAAATCCATAATGGAATTTTATCAGCATAAGAAATAACATTGCTGTTGTACCTAATGCATCCAAAATTATTTCACACAGCTAATGAATAAACTGGTGAGCATATTTATGGCATTTGTGTGAGTATGCATAAGTTGTCAATTTCCTTTTTTTTTTTTTTTTGTGGTATCGACATCTTATCCTTGTTCTGCTAAAGCAGGGCTGTTCAAATGCAGACCTGGAGGACAAGAGTCCGGGACAGTTTGTAAAACACTTGTATAACACGTACACTGAACCTGGCAATTATTTGATTAGTTGAATCAGCTAAATAAAGCTGATGTGCAACAAACATTTATCATTTAAAATGCAAATAATTCCTATTTATTTATGGGTATTGATATTTAAATTCATATAAGCTTCTAGTAGCATGTGACCTGTAAAAAATGGTTGCTTAAATTAAAGCAATCCACACTGGCATGCAAAATTAAGAACCATGTCAAATTTCTGTTTTTTGCAAATTTCTGCAATTTATCATTTTCAAATATGACACTTTTTCAGGTTTGTCTTTTCATGTGAAATCTAAATTGGCCAAGTTTCATCTAAATGACAATTAAGATCATTAAACGATTTAAATAATAAAAAAAAAAGATATGGACACTACATATACAGTAAGTGCATGAAATTAATGTGTATGCATATTTACAAAAAACAAAGCCTGGATGAAGTATTAAGTATTATGAAAAATAGTGTTATATGATCCCATCTGAAAATTCTCCTACTGTAGGATTTTAAGGACTGATATCTTGTTTTTGCCGTGTGTATAATTTCTGACATTAAAGCCTTATAAATCATATAAACCCTGTAAGGTCAACTGTAAAACAATTATAAACTATTAAAACTGGTCACATTTTTCTTTGGAACTGTAATGTTCCTTATGCTGCTTTAATATTATTTTTAAGTACTTAAAGACGTTGTTTAAACAATGTTTTAATGAGAATTTCTAGATGTACCCTAAAATAATGCATTATTTATCTTACAGTGTGTCAACAACTTCATTGGTCTTATCCATCAGACAGAACAGTCCAAAAGGTACTTACAGTACAGTAAATGGAAGAAGCAATGGTTAGTGGTAGTACTGATGAGATCAGAAAAGGTTATAACTGTACAGTTATTATGCAGGACATTCACATCTGTTTTTAAGAATAACTAAAATTCACAACCTGTGAAGTATCTCACCTGCTGTTCCAGAAGAAGTCTATTTGTTGGAATAGCAGCAATAGCCTTGTAAGTAGACTTAATCTTGTGTGGCTGTTAGAAGGGAATGATTGGATAGAATGTAGTACAGAAAAATAAATGAAATGGGAACTTCAATACCTACAGAAAAAAAATAACGTAGGTCTTAAATATAAATACATCTGCCAAATTAGCATGCATTCATGCATTTCGAGCCATTAAATAGGATATATAAACCTGATTTCCTGCTTGTGAATATTAGGTTCCTCTGAAATGTGTGGGGTCTTTTTTGGGAAAGATATTTGCATGTCATAGTATGAATGCCTCTCTTATTTCATGCTCATTACATTACAAAAATAGTGTGCAGCAGAGCCTCATGTGTGAGAAGATGTGTGTTTTCTTTTTGGTTACTTACCCTTTTGCTACCCCTGTCTATGGAGTCTGGAGTCTGACTGTCCCTTAGGGATGGAGTAGGCGAGGAACTGAGTGAGTAATTGGGAGAAGGGGAGAGGTGATGATAGGGGACTGATGGTGATGGAGACCATGTGTAGCGATCTGATGTTGAAGTGCAGGAGTTTGGTCTTGGTGAAGGGTGGACAGGTGAACCAGAATATATGTTGGAGAGATGGGTGAGGCCAGCAACACTTGGGGAAGGAGAATTTTGAGAACTGAGACCTGGGGATGCTGAATGAATTTTTTCTAATTCTTGGACGATTTTCCTGTTGTTTCGCAAATAAGAATCTAGATTGACATCTGTGTACTTTGAGCTTGCTGAAGCTTGAGACTGTTGACTGGATTTGTGCTCGGGGATAGAAGGTTGTTTTTGTGACTTCTGTACAAGTTTCAAATGAGAGAATGACGTCTCAAAAGGTTTTGTGTTTCTTACAATTGGAGAGGTCTCATTTGAGTTGTGTCCATTTGCTTGAATTCGAGAGTCTACATAGGATTCAGAAGAAAAAGTCATGGAGTCTCTAGATAAATCAACATCTTTATGGGGCTGTTTGAATGTATGTGATAGAGGAGGCTCGCATGGAGAGTAACTTGACATCGTCAAAGAATTTCTACCTTCTGGGAAAGAAATAATCCTACTTTTGTCTGCATATGAGATAGAATCAGTTGCATCTGTTGTTTCCATGACTGCTGGTGAGAGAATTCGCTTTTTCTCATCCTTGGGTGACACATGCTTTGTCTTATCTGTTATATCTGGCAGTGTTGGTCTTGCTTTGCAACTGGGCTGTGTACATGTTTTGCATCTAGACAAACAGGACTTTGACTGTAACCCCACCATGGGAGCTACATTGGAAGCTGCTGAGCAGGCCACGCAGGAGGACATGTTAACTTGGCTAATGGGCCAACAAGGAGAATAGGGCCTCTGCAATGCAGAAGAAAGGACTGGCAAACGGCCCTTCCTTAAGATGGCTGTTAACAGTGACAGCTGTGTGGGTGGGGGCCTATGTCGGGCTCGGGTGGACAATGGGCATGGTAAAGTGATATGTTTGTTGCAACCAAGGGTCTGGCAGGAGGTAAGTGGCATCTGCATTAGGCTGGATGCTGGGGCAAGTGTATGACATTTGATTCTCCTTACTGATGGAGTAAAAGCTCCTGACCTGACAGATGAACAGGGGGAGATAGAACCACTGGGAGATTGGAGCATTCGGAGTGCAGACCAGCCTGTTTCCTGCTCCCAGCCCTCAGAGAGGATGGACTCTTTAGAAGAGAAAGGGGATGTAAAGAGTTCCACAGAGCTGACTGGGCTCAGGACCTCCTCCTCTCTTTGAGACCCACTGTTTAAAAACAGACCTGAGCTACCTATAGCTTCTGTGCTTTGACTCCCTAGCTGAAGGGTCCTTGGATGTTTATTGCTAGCTGGGTCCTGGGTGCTAGACCAAGGCTTTGGAGTAGTGTATCCCATTTCTTCTGGTGGAGGCAATGGAGCAATAGCTGACTTGGTAGTAAATTTCTGCTGTAAAAATGATATAAAAGCAACAATAAACATTTCTTCTTTTCTTTTTACCTTTTATATTTTTTCCTTTTTCTACATTTCAGTTTGCTACTAAACATTTCTGTGCTACATACACATTATCTCATTTGAGAACAAATACAGGTCAGTATGTAATGGTGTCCTCATAGATATAGTTTCTGGACTTTTGTTTTTGAGTTAGAAAAACAAAGACGACCTTGTGCTCACCTGAGTTCCAGAGTGGTTGGTTATCTCTTGGGGCTCCAGGTCACTAATGTAAACAACCTCAGCTTTGTAAGAACCATCATCCATTATTTTTTCCTCTGCTGCCCCATGGTCTTCTGAAGCCTGCCATGTGTACAGAATATGTATCGTTGCAAGCAACCAAATAAAAATTGTCTGAAGAGCAGTGATTGACATTGGCACTAAGTGACTCCTATTCCACCCACGCTTAGAGAACTCAGCCAATCAGCTCTCTCTAGACCCCTGGCTGCGGGAGGCTACAGCTTCACCTGGGAATCCAACTAGTGATCGCCAAAATAATAGAGCAATAACTTTATCACTACATTACTCATGGCCCCTAACCTGTTATAGTCTTTTGAACTAGGGTAATTGATCATTAATTGATTTTGTGTGTGTTTGCATGCGCACATCTACAGTAAGTGTTGACCTTCACAAATTTTCCCTTCTTCATCTTTTAAATTACTGAATAGATAAAGCAAGTCTACACAAAACATCAATCTAATGAAATCCCACTCAGGCAATTCTAGACAACACACGAGGGACAGAATTTTGCTGTTTGTATGTATTACTGTATGTTCCCATCACGTGTCTTTCTGGCTGCTGGCAGGCTCAATTTGGAGCTGGCTGATTGCCATTGTTATCCTCTGCAACAACATGTGCAGACAAGTTAAAACTAACATGCATGCACACATATATACAGTACAAACACGCACAAAATGTGCATAAATTAACTTAATCTTTGGACTGTGGGTACCAGGAGAAAAAAATGGCACAGGGAGAACATGCAAACTTCATGCACACAGGCCTGCGGCAGAAATCAAACCCTAAACCCTGGAGGTGCAAGGCTAACCACTAGGCCACCATGTTGTTGAAAATGGATTCTTTTATAATTTGTACGTGGAAATGAGCTACGGCCAATAAGTCTGAGGTTGAAAAAACGTTTAAACACACACACACACACACACACACACACACATATATATATTTTTTTATATATATATTTTTTTTATTATTTTAGTAAACATTGAAAACAGGTTCCACACATCCAAACACCGGGGTTAAATTCACAAAGGATTACAATGATGTGGTCCTGCATAACAATGCTTACCTCACTAAATTTACTCGACCCTTCCTCTGGCAGGGATTTAGCTATGTTCTGTGTAGGCAGCTTTTTGAGAACTGGCGGGAATGTAAAGGACTTGAGCTTGGTTGCAACTACAATGGAGATCTGCAAAAACAAAATCAAATATATATAAATTATTATGTCAGTCCATTCAAAATTTGCATTATTAATGCTCAAACCTTCTCAGAGCTTTAGACAGCGGAAACAAAGAGCATGATGAAACAAATCCTAGGGGTAGAGAAAATTTGTTTTTCGTTTCAGTAATAACACAGAGACACAAAACACGCAACCTAAAAAAAATAAAAATACAAAAAAAAAAGCAGTTTTATGAAATTAATTAGAATTTTTCTCCTTGAACACCTCAAGCAGTAAAGACTCTGCAGGATCTCGGGCTTAGTTTACCTTGAACGGTTGGTAAAACACTAATCAAGGGTTTGTGATTGCAAAGTGACGCCTCAGACACACTTCATTACAATTCTTCATGATTTTAAAGTACGGTCTTGGGTTAAGCTTACAGTAGCTCAATACTGAGGCAATTGAATAATCACTCTTGGAATAAAAGAGGTTCAGACAGAGAAAAGGTGTCTAAATAAACAAACCTTCTCCCAACAATGGCAACAAACCCCAAATCAATAGCCACCCTTAAAGAGACAAAGCAGAAGCTGCAAAATATATGGATGAAAAATGTATCTACTACTTGCCAGAAAGACACAATGTCAAATTCTGGATTATTGACTTTACACCATACCATCAACAGATCATCTCTAAATTGTCATCAACTTGAAGTGACAGGCATTGACCAACCTTTGGCTCAACATGAAAATGGTGATTTTTTAAATACATTTTGTTAGCTGGATGAGAAGCAGTTGCTAGGTTGCTTCTTGTATAAAAAGGCACTTTTAAAAAGTGTTACAGAAGGGTATTTCTGTGATTTCATCATAGGCTTTTAAAGCACTTTGTGGTTATTCAGGCCACAAAAAAGCACATAACTGGCTGCATTTAAGTATTCAAACTATTACAGGCTCTATAATGGCACCAGTGAATCTGTCCTCACCTCTATAGCAGTCTAATTTGGTTTTGCTACTAATAAGCTGAGCAGCAAAATAGTGTCCAATCATCTTAAACACATATCTAAGATACATATTGTAGGGAGAAACCTTCTCAGATATTGTCTAGATCCAGAAAGCAGCAGGAAGAAAATAAATAAATAATAAATACTGACACCCTTACATCTCAGCCACAACATACTGTATTAGATTTTTTCCCTTCAGGATATGCTTCAGATCATTGTGTAGCACACCACCAGAGAAGAATACGTTCTTTTCTCATTTGATCGAACTCATGAATGCTTAATTTCTCCACACAAAAAAAAGAATGTACCTGTTGACAAAGTATGTGTGATGTACAGAATTTTTGTGCTACAGTTGCAAGAAAAATGTGCACCTTTTGGAATATTATGGTTTCCTGCATTAAAAAGATTATCCACGAGAATAAAAGGAAAGGTGAGACCAGCGATGATCTACAGCTTGAGACAATGGCACTGAAGAAAACCCATGAGACAGAGATGCCTTGGGGGTAGCAGAGATGAAGATGTTGAGGTTCTCTTTGGGATTGACAAGGATGGATAGGATCAAGAATGAGTCCATCAGAGGGACAACCCATGTTAGGTGTGGTTTTTGAGGTGGTTTGGACATGTTCAGAGGAGAGATTGTGAACATATTGGTAGAAGGCTGCTGAGGTTGGAACTGTTAGGCAGGAGGACTAGAGGAACACCAAAGAAGAGAGAGGACATGAAGGTATTTGTAGGATGCAGAGGATAGAGTTGCATGGAGGAAGATGATTCGCTGTGGCGACCCCTTAAAGGGAACAGCTGAAAGAAAAAGAAGAAGAAGATGGTTTTCTGCATTAATTTATCTTAAAATGTGATATGATCTTCATCTACGTCAATGGTATTGACAAATATAATGTGGCAAAAATAATAACACACACACACACAAAATAAAAAATAAATCTGATCATTCATGTCTTTATTGAACACACACATTCAACATTGAAAACATTAAAAATAGTGGGAAAAGTAAGGGAACCCCCTCCCCCCAGGAAGCCTGCTTTAGCTCTTTCTTATTCTCTTCAAGTCATTCCATAGCATCTCTATTGGGTTGAGGTCTGAGCTCTGACGTGGACACGCCCAAAGGTGGATTTTGTTTTTCTGAAGCCACTTCTACAGTGTTTCAGCTGAAGTACAGACATTCTCAGATTATCCTCAGAATTCTTTTTTTTTATACACTTGGGAATTAATTTTCTCCACCAAAGAGGAGATTTATGGATTATGGAGTATTAATGTGCTCTTTGGCAAACTTTTGACTGTGTTTGAGGTTGTTTCTTCAGGTCATTTCGAATGGGTTCCTACTTTTTGGTAAAGTAGCCAGTGTCCCAAATCCATTTTGAAATCACTTTGTAACCCTTTCCAGCTTTAAGTAAATCGACAATTCTTGATCACAGATCATCAGAAAGCTCTCTTGGGCAATGCATGGATCACATAATCGTATTCTTCTTGAATGGAGCCAAAATAGCTCAGTCAAAGTAACCACCATATGTAGTTACAGTATGTAGTTACCATATAACATATAAAAAATATAATACAGAAAAGAAAGGAATAAACAAAACCTAAGATAGGAAAATATTGTTTTATTTTTACTGCCCCCCCCCCCCCATACCACCAAAAAAATAAAAATTAAAATTGAAAAGGCACACATTTGAAGGGGATTTTATATACCACTGTTTTTTTTTTTTTTTTTAAGAAAAGTAGAAGTAGCAAGAAAAAGTATGTGAAATCTTTTGGAATTTATTGGTTTTCTGCATTAATTAAAATGTATTTGATCTTCATCTAAATCAAGGGTATTGTGTAGATTTTCTGTCCTTTGCTTTGCTATCTGCCAAAAAAATCTATGTTTTATATAGATTTTTTGTCACATGGCATTATCATTATCAGATTTTTTTCAATCATGACACTTCATCAAATACTGCTAAGAAGATGCAGGAGTACTTGAGCCTAATTCAATCCCCATCATAAAAAAGGGAGTTGGGGAGGGGGGGGAATCCCTACCCCTACCCCCTTGACAATGATTTTCTTTGAAGAGTGGACTGTGGGATGTAATATTAAAAAGTATTCTGCTACAGAAATTCTAATGCATCAAAGATTCATCTCAGTCGTACAGAAGGTTAACTATGACCATTAAAATAAGAGCAAATGAGATGTTTATCTCGAAAGATTGTTAAACAGAATTCATTATAAAACATTTGTTATATAAATCTGCATTATTACACGTTCCAGAGTTAAAACACAAAATTACAAAAATATATTTTTTATGCTTTGCATAGTGATCTAATACAGTGGAAATATTTGGAATTTGATAAATGACTCTTCAAATAACAAATGACAGGAACAACTTTGGCCAATAGTCCATACATAAATAATGCAAATGTGCTGCAATTTTTAATAATATCCTCTAATTATGTTTTGACATTTTGTAATTTTGCCATGACACAGACTGTAGATATCGTGGCATCTACTTCATCCAATCTAACCAGCTCATTGGCAGCCAACTAAAATAAAATGTGTCATGATGCCATTTCCTTATGCTGTATAAACATTAACAGTGTAACTGTTACACTAAGCTATTCTATTCAGTTTGTAACCATTCATTATGCTGTTTTGTAATCGTTTATATTAATTCTTTGCCACTTCACAGCAATAACTGAATTTTAAAAGGAGAAAAGTCATAAATCTTATTTTTATACATAGCCACAGAAGGACTAGACACCAAAAAGTACAGTATTTTACAAAGGGGTATTGCAAAGGCATTTTACTGACACTTATGGAGCAGCTAAAGGGCTATGACATTTGTCACAAAAAAGACTTATTTAAAAATAAAAGGGCATTAATACTGTAATAGCTCGGCAGTACAGAAGAAATAGTCAATAGGCAACTTGACAATTTGAATTATTCTTATTCAGCTATGAATCAGACAGGTGATGGTAACATTACGTCATCAACATAGTGTGTAGGAGAACTGATTATGTTTTGCCATTTGAGAGATAAGGAAAAGGAATGATTTGCTGATATATACAGTATAGCCTAGAGGCCCGCATATAAAAAATTTACACCCAAAGGAAGGCATAAAAAATGTTTGCACTACTATAGCAACTATATAATAGAAATTGTGAAAGCACTTGTAACCACAACTCTTCCGCTAACTTAACTAAATGTCACAAAGGAATAATAGATGGTGCAGTTTGCCACAAAGACAATTCTCTGGTATCTTTTGAAGATTTGTTGATTAGTGGAATTCTTCATTGCAAACCTGATGAATCAGGGCAACGTTAGTAAATCTGTCACATACTTGATGATTAGAAGCCTACACAGAACAATTATTATAAAATGTCACTGCAAATTCAACATTATTATTTTTTTCCTGAGATAATGAGTAAAAGTTGAAAAATTATTATAAGCATTTAAAAAAAGAATTTCTTTGTATGACAATTATTTTACCTATTTATCTACAAGGGACTTGTGGTGACATTCTTTGCGAAATAATTGACATTTAAGACTTTAAGCGCACTATGAGTGATGAGACTCTTGGGTGAATTAAAACATTTGAATGGTGCAAAAAGTATTTTGTCCATGATGATCGTGACTGAGCCCACTGCAGTCATTCCTGTGAAAAATCAGTAAATGGAACGTCTGCTCCTTGAAAATGAACAGATAAGAGATACACCTGTCTGTGGGAATTTTACCCATAATCATGCAAGGACACCACTTAAACATTACAGTAGCTTGGCTGGGAATTATTGCCACATCCCCTTTACTGTCCTGACCTCAGTCCTATCATGGCTCTTTTGTACTGAAGAAACTTTCTACCTTAATGGTATCAAAGCTCTGGTGAAAAACGGTAATGAATGCATTAGTTTAGTAAGCCATTATAGAGATACCGTAAATAAAAGTATTTACTTTCACAGTATTTACACAGTCAGCTGTGTTGATATAATTTTTAACTACGTACTCCTCCCAAGAAATAAATAACACACACACACAAAGACAAAAAAAAAAAAAAAATCTTTTACCAGACAATTATTTTATCTTATATTTACCAATAATATCAAAATCACATTTTCCCATATGATTATGAAAATCAGTCAGTAATCCCAGCTCTTCTTGGATCTATATAATAATTAATAGATGTGTCATGCAAATTCACCATGTTTGCCATTCACTCACTCACTCATCGTCTATATCGCTTAATCCTGTATTCAGGATCAAAGGTGTGCGGAGCCTATCCCAGGAGGCTTAGGGCACAAGGCGGCGTACACCCTGGACACCCATCTCTGGGCACACACACATATACACACACTCATTCACACACTACAGCCAATTTGGGAATGCCAATTAATCTAACCTACATGTCTTTGGACTGTTGGAGGAAACCAGAGTAACTGAAGGAAATCCACCAAGCACAGCGAGAACATGCAAACTCCATGCACACAGAGACGGGAATCAAACCTGGACGGGAATCGAACCCGGACAGGGGAGGTTCAAGGCGCTAACCACTACACCACGGTGCCGCCTGGTTTGCCATTCAACCATATAAATAATAAGCATCGCAAAACATATTTCTCAGATCATACCACTGCCTTCAGGGGGTTGTACAGTGGCCACTATGCATGATGGGTGTATCACTTCAGGTGCTTGCCTTGCACCCATCTGGAATCTGGACTCACTAGCAATTTTCTTACATATACATACAGTTTCTTAGGTGTTTTCATGGGAACCTTTTACAACACATTAATATATTTCCCATGACCACGGGATATTTCTTCTGATGTGGATATGAGTAACAAGAAGCTGCTTCTTGTGTCAGTTATGGTTATAAGAATTGCTGCCCATTAAAACACAATAATCACTGCATTAATGATCCAATCAAAGGCACTTAAATATTTGCTTATTTGCTTTACCAAGAGCATAACGTTAGACCTATCCTCATCCATTTCAGATTTCTTTAACATATCCTCTACAGATAATGTCCTATCCAAATTATACAGAAAATGATCTAAACCAGATTTACTAATAATCCTACTGACAAGACAGCGGGTGGAAGTCCTATGAACTACACTCAGTGCTTATTTCTTGATCCAAAATTAAGACTAATATCAGTAATCTGCAACTCATACAGTACAATAAATCCACAGTATGCTGCATTGGGCTTTTCATATTAGACTTACACAATAAACTGCAGATAACTATATACACAACATTCAAGCTTGAACACCCATTAAACATTTCCGTCATAAAGTTAGCAACCTGATATCGCTCTGTTCATATATCACTCTCACCTTAACCCCTGCACTTTGTCTGTGAGAAGATATATCGGTAACCATTAGTATCCAATATTATTCACAGCATGAACTAGAAGTAAAAAAACAAATCCATCATAATAATGCCACTGGAGAAAATACTCATGCATCATATACTGTATCAAGCAAAAATATCTGCCTCTATCGAAGAAGCTCAACATGGACATTTTCATAAACTATCTACAATTACTCCAAAAACCAACAGTTTCCCAAGTGCACTGAGATCTGTACCACACTACCCAATCCATACATATCAGGAAACAAATACACACACACACACACACATGTTGTTATAGCATATCATTTAAATTCGGTGAGTCCTCATGCACTGTGGAATTCATGTGAATTTTATGCAGTTAATTAAATTGTTCACTAAAGTTAAAGATGATAGGTACAACACTGCCATTATGCTGGCTTTGCATTGTGAACAGTTATTACTGTATGACGGGATGAAGTATGAATACCAACTCAATTCCTAAGTCAAATATGTCCTTATTCTTAATGTTCTGTTTAAATCTTTACTAACGTGATGGACGGATACTATGAGCAATCTTTAACTCAAGCCAGTGCTACGGAACTTTGTAACACTTTTACTGCTCATGACAGCTTGTCATATTTTTGTATGAAACATTATATAAACCAAAACAATCATATCTTTTTGGGAAAGGTTTTAATTAATTTATCAGTCTTATTGAACTTACTCCTGTATGGACACTACTTATTATGTCCCAGGATGATTTAGAGAGTTCTGTCTGGAGGACGTGCCTTGAAAAATACCCCCATGTTGCCCCCTGTCCCGTTCGTTTACAGTGTAACCACAGGAACAGAATGCCTCACAAACAAACATAAGCTAGGGAAAGTTACAGAAGACACTCTGTACTCGCCAGGAGATCTCTTTCGCACTCCACTCTGTGTCCGAGATTTAATAACCACATCTATATTAGGGGTAATATCATTCCCCTAGCTTCCATTCCAGGCAGCACAACCAGGCAAAGGCCTATTTTTCCTCAGTCTGCTGTTTGTAAAAGGTCTCATTGTGACCTTTCCCTTGAAGGCAGAATGCACATGTCACCTTGACTACTTGATAAGTGACTCACTGTATATTTCTAATGACTAAAATGAAGACAGTTTGCTTCATAGCTGCTCATACATCCTAAATATAGCAATTTAAAAATGGCTGACATTTCTCACATGTTCAATTTTGAAAGGTGGCGTATTCAAACAAATTGGTATAGTATGTAGAATGGTATAACTGCAACACCCTGACATGCCAAGCTTCGTCCTCTGCCAGTGAAAGCAGCTATAAAAATAGTGCAAGTCTTTCAAATCTGTCACTCTTAGTTTCAGCTAATTCTGTTTTGCGTCCATATTTTTTTTTTTTTTTTTTTTTTTTGCAAAAGCAAGCACCATTTTGAGTACATTCACTGAAGTTCAGCAGGATATTATCCCCCTTTTGGCCCAAACTCCTACTGCTAAGGTTTAAGAACATGCTTTAATTACTTAAAACAACACAAAGCATTCTGGGAAATAAACAACAAAGCAACACAACAGTTCAAACCTGCTTTGAGTCAAAGCAACATGATATAAACCTGGAGATATTCTTATCAGCCACACGCACACTGGGAGAGTGTTACACAGGTGACAAAGTTTCTTATGAGAATGTTGGTTCCAGAGACAGTGCAACCAAAATGTATAGGGCACTTAAATGTTAATGGCAATTACCGAGCTTATTAATCAATGCCAATGTGGTTTCAAGCCAAAACCTTTGTAAAAAAAAAATAATAAATAGAACAATAAATAAAAAAACCCAGAAGTAGAACCAGAAGCTTTTAATTTTAAGATCTAAAAACTCTTTACAATAGGTCGAGCACTTCACCCAAAATCCAAAATAAAGCAACTGAACAGTATGTGAATGAGAGGACAGTGTCAAATACAATCTCCTAGAAAAGAAAGTAATCCCCAGGGTTTTGTGTCATAAAAGCACCTTGAACAGACAAGGCATGTGGATCATGACGAAACAGAAGATGTGGCGTGCCAAGATAAGCCCCTTGTGGACCGTACCACTGACAAATGGCTAAGGTGACTACAGTAACATGAGGAAGTTGAGAAAAGGTAAAACCGGGAAAAGTGTAGAATGACTGGTCAAGTTCACAGCAGTAAAGCAAACAAATCAGGGTTGTACAAATGTCCCACAAAATCCACGAAACTGACCGTGCAAATAGAAGCACATAGAAAATCAGTCATACTTTAAAAAACAACTTAAAACATTATGCCCAATACTGCTCTGTATTAAAAACAGCTCTGACCGCTGGAGTTATGACTCCACAAGATCCGTGTGGGTGTGCTGTGGGATCTGGCACAAGGACATTAGCAGCAGATCCATTAAGTGCCATAAGTTGCTTTCATATTTCAAAGTTGTTTGTCCAACACATCCCATGGGTGCTCGATCAAAAGATCCCATGGGTGCTCGAAAGATGTAAGGCCAGACCAACAGCCATCGACAATTGTTATGGTTTAAGGAAGTGCAGTTTCTAATAAGATTCTCTGTAATAGTGTTTATGTCTCAATAGTATCTCCCAATAATGACCACCAGGACCCTGTCTCACACATAGCTGCTTCCTATTCAAAATAGATCAACAGAACAATATAGGGTTCTTATTAACATTCTAAAGTACAAGCTGATTGGGATATACAGTATATGATTTTCAATTTCCCCCACATCTCAACAGCAACAAGACTTTTCCAGTAAGAAAATAAAAACCATAAGGTTTCCTATACATTACACATTTCTTTATCTTCTAATAACGACCCAGCAGGCAGGAACGTCTGAATAGCATTTACATACTGTATGTTGTCATATCTGAATACCAAAGTCGTTATTCTCTCTATGAATGCTTAACTCAACTCTGAATCCAGCCCTGGATATTTTACTTTCTTTTAGGTGTTTGTCACTGTCTGTTTGAAGATACATGCAAATCTCCTCCCGAATCTCAGTCCCGCATTAACTGTACATCACAATTAATGGCAAAGAGCTTAAAATATCAATACTGTATTTTTTTTTTATCAGCTCAGTGAATAGAATGGCAGATTTCAGAGTTAAAGCAATTTTTAGCCAATTCAAATTACTTCTAATAAAAATCCTATGAATCATATCTCACATGCAAAATTGTCATCCAGATTGGTTACAAGAAAATCTTGTAACCAATGTAGTGTGAGAAGAAGGATAAATCATCTTTTAAGCCAAAGAAAAAACTTGTTCCCTCAGGAAAGCGATGCAATTTTTTTTCACCATGTAGTTTGAACATTAAATTCATTTACGCTCCTCAAATACTCCATCTGCAATGTTCTCCATCTACCATATCAACTGTCCCAATGCAATCCATAACATAGTCACTGATACTGAAAGCAATCAATAGATCCACCTGAAATTCAATTAGTGTCACAACCCTGTGGACTGGTTAATCTTTCCAGCCAGAATGTCACTGCTCATGGGGAGCACTCACCTTTCCTAAGGCCCCACGTGGCTGTTCCAAGGCCATGCTGTTGCTTGTACCGAGAGTTTGTTTGGACATACAGTGCTGTGCCTACATTGCATTGCCCTTGCTTCTCGGCAGCAAATGAGCTGGGGACTCTTGCCGTCTAGATAACTATGGGGTACTGTAGGCTTCCATTTATAGGTTCACAAGAGCCGCAAATAGCCTGCAGATGGCATTCAGCCCTCTACTTGTGCATAACAACAATGATTCACTGAATATCAGATATTGGTTTATGGGAACTTCAATCTCTGTAAAGGTTTTTTTCTCATATATAAAGCAGTAAACAACTCTCACTTTTAAATGCATTTGGTAATGTATTGATATTATTAAAGAATATGGGCACATTCGATTTATAGTATGTAAACAAAATCTGAAACAAACTCTCAAACATGTTTGTAGATGTGTATACAGTTTTCATGTCTATTTTGACACTAACAAAGATGTTTGTATAATTTTCTTATAAAACTCCCTGGTTAGGTATACAGTAGGGAGCAAGGTTTTCGGATATATTTATAAATATAATAATTGTTTACACCAACACATTCACAATATGAGTATGACACCCATATTGTGAATGTGTTGGTGTAAACAGTTAAGGTTTGCATGTACTGTATGGCTTTTCGGCAGGGAGTATTCAAAAGGCACCTTTATATTCTGTATATTATAAAATACTTAGGTCTGGTCTGATGGCACAGTGGTGTAGTGGTTAGCCCTGTCGCCTTGCACCTCCAGGGTCTGTGTTTGATTCCCGGCCAGGTTCGATTCCTGTTTCTGTGTGCATGGAGTTTGCGTGTTCTCCCCATGCTTGGTGGGTACACTTTAGGTTAATTGGTGTTCCCAAATTGGCCGTAATGTGTGAATGAGTACTGTATGTACTGTATATGTGTGCCCTGCGATGGATTGGCACACCGCTAAATCTCCTGGGACAGACTCCAGGCCCCTGTGACCCTGAATACAGGATTAAACGGTATATATGGTAAGTGAGTGAGTGAGTGAGTACTTCTGGTCTACTAATTTGATTGATTGAGAAACCTTCCAGTAGTACTAATACTGCACATTTTTTAACCAACATTCCCCTGTGTATATAACTCTGATACAACATCGTCAACAGACATAGCATGAGATACTTACTACAGGAACATATCTTCTGACTTGTCACATGTTAATTAAAAGAGAAGAAGGGATTTCTGTAATTAGTTCTACTCACAAGAGTACAGGAAGACGTGTGAGTGACTGTTCAGAGAATTGCAGTCTACTGCATAAGAACATTTCATAACATACTCAAATGTACATACAGTACCCAAGACTACATATCATACTGCACCTAAGCAGATAAGAGTACCTGGCTTCCTATAAAAGAAGATGCTAACCTTTACGGTTGACGTTTGAATCCTGTTGTGGCAGTTAAATGAAAAGAATACACTAAACACTTCACACTTTCACTTGATTACTTTGAGTCTGCTCTGATTTTAAGAGGTTTGCTACAACCTAAAAGTTGATCCCTAAAAGTAATGCTCAAAAGAAAATATACTTCTGCTTAAAATACATATAAAGATAAATGTTTTTCAACTAAATTGTTGTCTGTACTATTCTAAGTACAGTATGTTGTACTGTATGTGGATTGGGTTTTGTGCTTTTCTTGTCAAAACACTTGTCAATTAAAAAAAGGTCGCAGGGCACAAGCACACACCAACTCACCCAATCATATACTATGGGCAATCTGGAAACACCAATCAACCTATACACCAAATCTTGTTTTGTTTAGCTGTGATTTTTTTTGTGTCTGTTTTTTTTTTTTTCCTGCCTAAACTTACCCCAACGTAGGAAAGTTAAATAAAGGAAGAGGGAAAGTAAGTTAATCAGCTGTGGGAAATGTCAGACCCAAGTTGTCACAGACATGGACTGTCCTCACTGAGTACTGCTTGTCCACAACTCTGAAAAAAAAAAAATAATAATAATAATAATTTTTAAAGACAAATCAATTTCCCACTTGGTTTTCATTCAGTTGCAGTAATTTCATCCTCCGATATTCTTCTCCCACGCTCCACCCCTTCCCGCACTTCATACGAGTGAAAGCAACTATCTGGAGCGGATGATGAACTCTTGTCCTGGCACGCGTCTCATTCCTTGTACCATCCACACCTGCCCCCGTCCATCATGTGTGTGTGTGTCTGAGTGAGTGGGTGTATAGATAGACACATTGTGACAGTGTTACACTGCCTTTGATGAAATTTTACCGACAGCCACCATCTAGCTATTCTTGTGGTTCCCATGTTCTTCTCAAAAACTTAACTTGCACTTACTTAGAGAGTCAGAACAGAAACATTGAATAAAAAATGACTTTCAGCGTGAAAAAAAAAAAAAAACATTGAATGGTCTTAGACCGCAACAGTTAATTAAACTTTTGGTTTAACTTTTGTTTAGTAGTTTATCTCTGTGGTAAAAAAAAAAAAAAAAAAAAAAAAGTACAGATCTCTGCTTTTTTTGCCCAATGTGACATACGGTAAACTGTGACATTCAAGTTGATGATCAATCTGATTGAGATTTTTGTCATGTTTTTAAACTTTTTTTTTTTCTTTTTTGGCAGTGTGGCAAGGAAAATTATCCTGTTGTCATTAGGAAACACCTTTGGCATAAATGTTGTACTTTGGTTGGTCTGCAACAATATTTTGGTACATGTGGTACATGTGAAAGTAACATCCATATGAATGCCAAGATCCAATATTTCTCAGCAGAACATTGCCCAGAGCGCCACAATGTTGCTTGACCAACTTCATATTAATTAAGAGAACAGGCTAACTTGACTACTTATTGGCAGTTAATGATAGCCGATTAGTGAACCTTTAAAGTTTTTTTTGCTGATAACCATCACAAAATAATTTTTAAAAAGAAAGAAAAAGAAATCTAGTACCTCACCAGCTTGTCAAATTAGCAACTTTTAGAATTAGCAGCTAGTGACCTGGACATCACACATCTTCAGTCTGAGGAAGTGAAATAGATATGTGCAAGACAACAAATCCTGACAGACTGGCACTTGTATATATAACATGTTGCTCACTATTTGATGAACCTGTCCAGTCCACCTCAGCTGGGATATCTGTTTCCACTCCACTTATCTCCTTCTCCATTATCACACATAAATTGCTCTTCCCAGTAACAAACCCCATGCTTCCGCAACATGCTTGTGTGTACACATGTTTGTGCGGTGTGGAATTGCTTGTTCTGTAGCTAATATATTTTCCAGTAAAAAATAAAACCTTTAGGGCAGTACATGGACATTTTTACCATGGTATAGGTTCAGTTGTAGTATAATTGTACCATTGTACCATAGTGCCTGTACCATTGTATTTTTGACAGTACCATGGTATTTATTTGCTGATATAGTACATGTGCCACACTATAGTTCATGGAAGCCTACTTTATTAATTACCATAGTACTTATTGGTTTCCACAGTGGCTACCAAAGTTCAGCAGGTACCCAATGTTGTATGGGCACAGAGGTGGCGTTACCATTGGGCAAAAGTAGGCAAGCGCCTAGAGCCCCGAACTGCCAGGGCCCACAAGCCTAACTAAGTAGTTTTAGCAAGCACTTTTGTCTAACATTTAAAAATTATTCAAATCCACTTGCTGGAAAAGCATTGTAGGAGTGTAGCATTGGAAGGAGAAAAAGAAAGCAGTCAAATAGCAGGAGAAATACATCAAATGAAAAGCATTAAAGGAACAGAAGAAAAAGAAGACAGACAGACAGAGTGAAGAAGAGTACGACACAGACAGAAAGGCAGGGATACAGATAAGAGGTCATCATATTAGTCTTCTTTTGTATTACTTGTGTCACTCCATTGACCTGTCATAGGTTTTCTTATTTTAGTGAAACAGCACAGAAGACAGAGGCCAATCATCAACTATTAGTCTGCTGATCATGATGAAATACAAATGTATCTGTATCAGATATGTAAACTGACAATGAGTTACATTCTAATTGTAGAAAAGTGTTTGTGCATTAGTTAACCTGATAATGTTTTGTTGTTGCTGTTTTCTACAGGGCTGTTCTAGACCTCTGGATAAGATTGCTGTGGGAATACGAGTGATGGGATGTTTAAGGTAAGACTGAATGCAGAGGGCATGAATATCCATGTTCGCCTTGAGCCCCCAAATTGCTAAATCCGCCACTGTATGGACAGGTATGTTGTATCCAATGTTGTAAGGAACCTATACCATGGTAAAAATGTCCATTTACTGTCCTTAAGGATATGTACTACAGTACATGTACACACACACACACACACACACACACACACACACACACACACACACACACACACACACAATCCAAACGCAATCCAAAAGCACTCAAATAAATAGCATGATTTAAGTATTGTGTAGTAACATTGAATAATACCATAACAGATAACATGGCACTTCTGATGTTATTAAATAAATATTACTGTCATGGTACATAAAAATTTATTAAAAAATTTAACAGTATCCTAGAATGTGTTCTGAAAACCCATGTACTGTACAATAGTCCACGTAACATATGTACGATGGTACTGCCAAAAATACCATGGTACCTATATCATGTTAAGGTCTCTTATAGGGAAAAGGAAGAAAAAAAAACAATGTTAATATAAGCGTAAGATAAAACAGATAACAAACGATATGGATAATTATGACATGTACGACATGTACAATATGACATGGATAAAGTCATTCAGTGGATGAAAAGGTGAGGTGAAAATCATAGGTTTTAATTTGCTTTTTAAATGGGCCAGTGTAAGCTCGTTGTGTAGGACAGGACACAGTACACATTACTGTATATATTATATACATTAAACTCTGACACTAGAGCCCTGTGGTGGCCCAGGCCGCCTAAGGATGGAGTCAGGTTTCTTACTTTTAAACCTCATAAGGTTTGCTCTCATCCAGGTCTTCAGGCCAGTCCAACAGTTAACTAATGCAATAAATGTCAATCTGAGGGAGGGGTCAGTGTGTATTTAAATTAGCATATTATCACATAACAATGAAGTCTTACATTATGTTTTACATTATGATTCCTATAATAAAGATTATTTGATGAATTTGTTACCATTATCAGACTATGTCCTTCTCCATTTAAAATAGCAATATTAACAAAATAAGCCAACATCTTAACTGTTGATCTTTATATGCTAAATAAATACAAAAAACGGTTATTTATTCTATGACTTTATTCCATTCCATGACAAATCCACATGACTTAGCAGAAACAAAACGACCACATGCAATTCTATTTAATTAGAGGTCTAGGTCAGATTTAGTCCTTCTTTGCCTGTTGTTATTTATGTTATCCATGTTCCCATCTCACAGTTTGAAAGTGTTCCCCTTTTTAATCTGGAGCGCAGCAGTCCAACCGTGAAGCATGATGGTGGTGACATCATGCTGTGTGATTTTGTAACACCCTCAAGGTTACAAAACGGTATGAAAAAAAGGAAATTATGTGAAGTCATGACCTGAATCCCACAGAAAATATTTAGACTTAACTGCAAAAGAGTACAAAGTAATATGAGAAGCTTATGAGAAGCTAGCCCAAGCAATAATGATTCTGGTTAAGTACAAGGCAAAAACATCAATTTAAAGTGTGTATAAAATTCTGACATTAATTCTGAATGAATTAGTTGTTGTACTTTTTGTTGTCTTTTTTTAGACCGTTGTCAAACAGTTAGCAAGTCTTATGCAAAGTTGGGTTTCCCTCTATGGGCTCAGTACTAAAGTAAATAAAGAACTATGAATTACTCAAAGGCATTACTCGAAGATGGGGAAGAGGGGTTTTACTTTGCTCATTTCTCAGATAACACTTGTTTCACATTATATATGATAAGCAAAGTGAAATAAATCTGTCTCCTGGCTATTGTTTTGAAATGCTGTAGATAAAGTACAGTAGATACCCTGTCTTACTTGATTCATGAAAGGTAAGTTAAATAGCAATAGTTTAACCTTTAAAAATCTAGTCTTTCCTAATTTTGACAAATCTGGCTAAATCCGGCTCTGGATATAAAAAGGACAAATCAATGAAAAGGATAAAACTGACATTTGATCTTTTTTCATGCAATACATTTGACATAGTAATAGGTAAATAGTTTATTAAAATTCTAACACCTTTTTGCAGCCTCACACACTATTTCTAGTGGGGTGTTAGGCACCCATCCTATTTCTGTGGTTACTGTAGGGTGGAAATTAAAATAGAAAAAAAAGAATGAAGATGAAAGAGGAACTTTTGAACAGTTATTTTTTATTAAAACCACTTCCAGGTGGCTAATAATTCAAGGGTGTTGTAGATTGCAGCTTTTGTCAGAGCAAATTTATGTAACACAGAAGTAAGGCATCATTAACCTACCGTTTAAAAATTAAACACCTCATTGTTAAAAACACTGGAGAGAGTCAAAAAGTGGGCGAGACATCAAAGGCACAACAAGTAATTACACAAATCTTACATGGACAAATGATGTTGCACGGTTGGCACAGTATTAAACAATGAATATGCATGACATTATTATTATACGGTTCTAGTTGAACTAGGATTAAATGATACAAAGCAGATTAATACTAAGACCACAGATTGTCAACCTCTATTTTTTTTTTTACCTCCTGTCTTAGTTTTTTTCATTCTCATTTCTCCTATCTGTTATTACGGTATGTGTGGTGTCACTGTCCTTCCCTTTGTCTTAAGCAGAACATAATCTTATTGGCAATATAAGCTTATTGCATGCAATCCTAGTTATGCTTGTTACAAGTTAGACTGAAGTACAGTGACCAAATGTAAACAGTGGCTAATTTCAGTTAATAGTAATCAGTGCAGATAGCACAACTTCAGTGGCGGCTGGTGGTAAAATTAAACTTTTAATACTCGCCTGTAAATAGCCATTTATCAGGTGATTATGCGGTAACTCACATCGCATCCAGTCAGCAGCTCCGCTTGCCGTAAGAAGTGCTGGAAGACTCGTTGAGAATGGTACAATCACATGAGGCCAAATATTTAAAAGCAATATTGATTCGCTAAGAACAAAAGTGGGAGGGTTCAGGGTGCACAGTGCTGTGCCCGAAGGATGATTTGACACAATCCAATCAGAGCTCAGCCTCAGGTCACATGCTTTTAAAAAATGTACCTGTCTACATAGAAATGTCTGGCACCCCGCGGACACAAACACAAACGAACGTAATACAGTTTAGATTTTTTTAGTTGCAAATACATTATAGTAAGAAATACAGCGGAATATTATGACTAAATGACTTTATTTCATTATAAAAATAAATCATTATTATGTTAAATAATTACATGTTAAAGGAGCATTCTTTTCTGCCTAATTTTAAGGGGGGGGGGAGGGGGGGCACCCCTGCACAATTTATTGGATGATTAAATTTTATTAGGTCTTAAATACCTGTTTATTTTGTCATTTTACCAAAACAACACAACTCTTCATCTAACAAAAAGACATAGGCCTTAGAACCAAAAATCTTAAATTAGAACTTGAGGTAATTGTTTCCTGTATAATTTTATCACTCCCTCACATGGTTATGGTGGAATTCTAGCCCATTCATCTTTACAACATTGTTTCAGTTCTTTGACAGTTTGGGGGAATTTGCTTATGCGCAGATCTCATTAGATCTCATAAACCTCGACTCTTTAAAATTTCAGCCATTCTGGTCCTGTTGCATGACACAATTTTTAATAAGCTTCAGCTGTCGGGCAGATGGCCTCACATTGGCCTCGAGAATGCTCTGGTACGAAATGGTCGACTTATTGGCTGCAAGGTGCACAGGTTCTGATGCTGCAAAATAAGCTCCAATCATCCAGTGCCTTATCCTCCAGCACCGTGCTTGACAGTGGGTATGAGGTGTTTCTGCTGAAATGATGAACCTCAGTTGTGCTTCCATATTCTTTTTAGACAGGAGATGTATTCTCCTGGTAACATTTGTAACATCTGTACTTGTTCAGTCTTATTCTAATTGTGCGTTCATGGACTTTAACATTTAACAGGTCATTTAACATTCTGTTACTCTAAATTCTAATTCTTTTTGCTATACACTGAACACATTTGGATTTGAGATTAAAAAAAGATGGAATTCTTTATTTTATTTATTGATATTTTTATATTTATTTATATAGATATATTAAATAACTTAAAACATTGCACCTTTTGTTTGAACCCACACATTTTTTATCAAAATTTCTGATGTGTATCAGAAATATCAGAAAATACTATATGACTGACAGGTGTTTCTTGTTTGTATTAAGAATCAGGAACACAGTTGGCCATGCTTTCACAGAAGGAGGGGTGGCATACTTTCTCTAGCCTATCAGCAACAACACCAGCTCACACGCCTGCGAGTTCATGCAAGCGAAAGTGAACAGATTGCATTTCCCTCTCAGTGTGTTATGCCACCCCCTAATGTTGCACGGCCAGCAGTATGAACTGCCTGGCTTCATGTGTTTCTAACGAAGCTGGTGATAGCCTTCACCATCCCTGGTTGGTAGCTAGTTGATGGGAGAGAGCTGTCTGACAAGTGGGAATTGGCTATGACCAAATTGGGGGAAAGCAAATCAACATGAATAAGAGAGATGGGAGAAAAACATGCTTTCAAGCTGAGAAAAGAATTAAATATGTTGGCCCCATACAGAATTTAAGAAACTCAATGAAATTGTATTGTATTGTATTGTATATGTAATTTTATTTGTATAGCACTAAGTTCGAAATTTATGAAAATAAATTAGAACATGTACAGATAAAAGTATAGACTATAGACTTTTAACAGACATGACTTAATAAAACTTTGGCAGATGTTTGGTAGATGTAATTTAATTCGGTTTAACTTTATTAATTATGGGTTACTTGTGTTCGCGCGATCACAATAGCAAAAATAAAATAATAACAAAGTTTTTTTTTTTTTTTTTTGTCCAGAGGGGCAGCTTTGCCAAAGAGGGTTAATGAGCAGTTGCCCAGGCAACCATAGGCCTGCCTTGTGCATGCCCACTCCTACTAGGCAGTCATATTGACTGAACTTGTTGTTCAGTCATGAAGACATTTGCCATTATGGCCAGAAGCTTCTTCAGTTGCACCTTGTAACTGAAAAATCTCGACTACTTAATCAGTGGGTGAGACTCACACTTAAGCTTGACATGACCACAGGACACAGAGTTCAATCACCGGTGAGGAAAATACCAGGATGATGTTGCAAATATAATGAGTGCTACTGCAGACCTCAGTGATTATTATCAGCCATTTTGACATAATGCAGATATCACTATTCTTAAGGAAAATTCCCATGTTATAGCAGCATTTTATATTAGCTTCCATGCCATTAACATTAGCTAAGCCTTTGTATTTACCTAGCATTAGCTGAAGACATTGTGCTATTTCAGTGATGAATGAGGTTATTTAAAGCCTGGGGTCACAATGCAAATGAAAAACAGAAAAATCCATAATAAGGTACTTTATTCTTCATCTATATAGGACATTTTTCTCATTTATTCTCATGTCTTCATCTCCTACTTGTTTGCTTTGTGTTCTGTTCAGTGACGAGACTGAACCATATGCTTGGTTATATGTTCCAATAGGAAATTTAAACCAAATGCTGTGTTCTAATGGCAACAAATGACATCATTATGCTAAAATAGTGTGAAATTGCCCAGCAAGTATGAGTTTCCAATTGGTAATTTAGTTTACTCATACCCCATAAAACTCTGATGGAAACAAGATGGATTGCCTCCCATCTTGGATTGCGCCTATGGTGTATATTGGCACATTTGCCAATATTGGGCAAATTGGCCCGTTTGACTGGTGTACTATCTACAGAGTATTCTTAGGGTCTAGTACTACACTGACCTCTGTGGACTCTGGTGATGATTAAATTAAGGGAAGCACAACAGTCTGTTATTAACATAATCTAAGACCAATAATAATCAGAGCCGAGTAAGTTGCATTTGTACTGTAAGTGTATTTTCTTTGAGTTTTTTTGCTCACAACTTCCATGTGTGGTCTATGAGGTTTTTCTGTTTATTCTCACTATCTCCCCAAAAAGCTGTTTTAATAACGGAAAATTACAGCAAACTCACACAGAAAAAAAGGCAAAAAGTGTTATGGTGACCACGAAGTCTTTTAAATTACAAAGATGGTTGAAGATCATGAGAAACATTATAAGAAATTCCAAAACTCTAGTTATCAGCCTCCTCCTCTACCAGTTTTAATTTCAATTCATACATGAGTACAGCTCCCAATTATAGTGCTGTATAATGTCTTTCGTACATCAACCAACTGCATTTCTGTCAGTCATATCCTAAGGTTTATAACATTATGATAATAGAAGACAGAACGACACAGCAGCTTCACATACAGTGCATGCATCTCATGCCTCTTGTACACAAATGGCTAAATTTTTGGGAACATTTAATTTCTCTGAATCACCACATCCAAATCGTATGATGTCCTATTTAACATGACATATCGAGGACATTAAGCGATGCATACAGTAGCTGTAATTTATTTCTGTTGGAGTGACTACAATGCAATAACAGAGGGTAAATGGGCTTTCCCAGTTTCAGAATTTAAAACACTCACAGCAGCCACTGTTACACAGGAATGATCTTTGCTTCACTGATCTGACAAATGGCCTGACAAAAAAAGCTATGTGACTGGCTCATCATGACAAGGATGTGTTATATAGCAGTTTTCAAATTAAACATGTTGTTATAGACAAACTTGCCAAGATAAAAGTAAAAAAAAAAGGCATTTTGCTATTATTTTGCTAAATGTTTGTTTTTAATATATTATTAAATATTTTTGTAATTACCCTAGTCAAATAATTTGTTAAAATCAGCATATGTATTTTTCTCAAAACAAGAAAATCTATTAACTATGCCAGACACTGGCATGTCAACATAGCCTTGTTCAGACCCTTAAAAAAATAACCTACCATTTTTATGGGATACAGTATGGCCTTTTTTTTAAAAGGTCATAATGACATGAATATCATTAGAAAGGCTGCGAGCTTCATATAGAAGGACATTTATTATATGGCCCAATAAGCTCCTGTAAAACCCATTAATTCAAATAGAATTCCATATCCGGAACTGGCATGCTGTAAAGACATCAACATGATTGACACAGGTTTTTTTTTTCTTTTCTTTTCTTTTTTTTAGCTTCTAAAATACTTCCACAATTCCTGTAAAAAAAATAAATAAATAATGTAATCTGATGATAAGACAGTGCTGCCACTCCAACACACATACAAAAATAATTTTTTTAAAAAAAAGAAGAAGAAGAAAAAAGAAAAAAATCCTTCATCTTAATTAGCAAAATAATAAAGTATTATATTTCCTGGGGCTACTGGTACAGGAATGCATACCAGATACAGGTACCAGTTTCAATATATATACAGTTAAAAGTAGTTAAAAAGTTAATCCTATTTGGAGGCAAATATGAAGTCACCTAATTTAACCCTAACATAACCTAATGATTTACTTGTTGTGCTTTTAATTCAAGTTCTAATCTGCTAATATGACTTATATTAATGTTCATCCAATTAATCTATTTTTCTTTATATAATCATGAAATGGGACATGGTGGCTCACTGTTGCCTTAAACTCAACTCTCACATCTGTGTGTGTGTGTGTGTGTGTGTGTGGTGTGTGTGTGGTGTATGTGTGTGTGTGTGTGGTGTGTGTGGTGTGTGTGGTGTGTGTGTGTGTGTGTGTGTGTGTGTGTGTGTGTGTGTGTGTGTGTGTGTGTGTGTGTGTGTGTGTGTGTGTGTGTGTGTGTGCCTGTGCCCTTCACGGTGTGTATGCCTGTGTCCTGCAAAAGGTTGGCAACCCATGCAGAGTTTATCCAGCCTTATGTCTTGAGCTCCCTGGAATATGCCACTCAAACATACACATTGGTATGGAAAATAAATGAATGTATGACTATGAAATTTATGCTAATTAAATATCCTTCTCAAACACAGACACCAAATAAAAAGCAATATGTCAATCACTGTGCTGTTCTAGCCACATTCTGTAGGTGCGACTTTAGAATACAGATGCCTGATAAGATGTTTCGAGAGCAGAAATTATAACCTGAAGCACTAAAGCGATTCAGCCACTGGGAGGCTGAATATGCAAATTCTTAGGTGCTATTGAAATATGTTCTTAGACAGGTTGTGTATATCATTATGCCAGTCGTGTTCAACATCCAGGAGTATTTAAATGCCTGAAATCAATGAACACCTTCACTGTTTGGCAGATAGTTTTCATTTTTAACTTCAGCTAAAAAAAAAAAATTATATATATATATATATATATATATATATATATATATATATATATATATATATATATTATATTTATTTATTAAAATGAGATAAATAGTTTTATTTTCATGGTATGGTTATTTTGAATTGCTTTATTTATTCATTCATTCGTAATGGACATTACCCAATCTTTTCTCGATTGAGGCCATTGTTTAGGTTTAAATTTTGTTGGCTTATTTGAGGGTAAATCTGCAAAATAATTAGACTGAATAGTCTAATGTCAAATTTTCTGGTATTGGACAAGACATAGTCGCTTGTCTTGAGGTATTTGTGCTGAATATGAGCTGATTGATTTTACCTGAAGGCAGAATGGAGAAAAATAAGATTGCAGAATGGCTGGAGCCTTTCATGATTCAACTCACCTCCAACGGGGTGTGATCAAGATTAGAGTGGACAGCAATATATCTCGATTGCAGAGGCTTAAGTGCCTCAGAAAGTATAGGCACTGGTGGGCCTTTTTTCTTTTTTTCCGACCCCAAGCAATTTAAAGCAGTTGACCCTCTCCACAGTACCTCCACCACTGTAGACAGGTGTGTGTGCTGCACTTGTTTCTCAATGACTTTCATTTTGCTAATAGAGAGACATTGTTGTTCTGGCATCATTCTGTCAGGACTCTCACCTTCTTGTAGACTTTTTTTTTTTTACAATCAGGCCCATTATGATTTTATTTGATTGTGTAGTCATACTGTTGTGTGTTAACAGGGAGTACAGCAAATGGCTCAACACACTGCTCTGTGGGGTGTCAAGGTTTCACTAACTTTTTTCCGTTCCTTCTTTTAAGATTACACCATATAGTGACCTCATCATTTTCTGGAAGGTCTTAGCATGTGTGAACACATGGACAAAGTGCATACTGTTGATTCTTACCACCAATGATGGTTATTATAAAACCATTGGTGATCATATCACCAAAGTTATCAATATCTAGACTGGTGCAATGATTAAGCGCCTAATTAAATGTATGGTCTATGAGGTTATCATTTCTTGTTCTCCAGATATCTAAATTTTATTCATGTTTCAGTTTCATTAGCCTATTTGACAGATTTGTTAATGAAAGAACAATCAGGCAACAATCAGCATTCATTTGAATCTAGCATAGCAGATACTTTAATAGGGGGTCATAACAATACAGAATCAATACATAATACATGACCAATTAGTCAGTTCTGTGCTAACACCATTGAAACCTCTCATCTTATTAAAATATAACACTTATTAAAAGCAAAAAGTGGAACCAAGTAAGCTTTGAAGAGAATATTAATTGCTGTTTATTAACCCAAGAAGGGTGAAACTTCCAAGTCCTTGCTTTTAGCATGAAAGTGATTTTTTCTTTTCTTTTCTTTTTTTTTTTTTTTTTACATTTGACAAGCTTATGAGATTAAATGCCTAAAGGAACCTTTATACCGTATATGCACTCTTCATGTGCACTGATCTCTTTACATAGAACAAAGATATTTTGTTCTTAAAGTTATATACTATGCCTACAATGTCTTGCATAACTGCAGTTTAAAAATAATTATGCATTTGAAGTGTTTGAAGCAAATGGGGATGGTGTATGCATCATGTTGAAGGATTTTTTTATTTATTTAAATGATCTCCATCTGATGCAACACTCGAACTTCCCATCATTCCGCGACAATGATTGGATTCTGCTATCGTGTCCACATATCTTTTTTAATCTGTTTCTTTCCATCTTTTTCCCCACTGGCAAATGCTGATGTCAGTTGTTGCCTCATCAACTCACCAGCAGATTTGACATTAATAATAGATGACTAATATCTAAAGAAAATTTATTGGTGCAGATATATATGACAATATCATATCAAATGTTCTACATTTCCATACTAAAGAAGACAATTAAAGCAGACACACAATAGCTCACAAGCCCATATAAAGTTTTAAAAGAATCTGACCTAGTGTGAAAGATGCAGTAAAAATGGGAAAATCTGCAAATACCCAGCTGACAAGCATCAGTATGTCAGACTGTCTATGTTTTATGTGTCAAACCATATTTTATTTTTTTCCCCATTGTATTCTTTTTTAAAATTTCAGGCTCACTGTGCTATAATGTGCTCACAATGCTAGACATAGACAAATATTAGACATTTACTGTTGATAAAATCAAGTCCCACTATTTAATTTCTTTAACAACATCCAGTTATTTGGTAATTGATTTCTTAACGATCCATTTTTATTGTTTGCTTGATATATTGATTACCATAATTATATCTGATTTATGAACCTAAATCCGTAGCATAATAGGTTTGGAGCCACATAAGCAGGCACAGACTCTAATGTAGTTTGATGCATATTGAATTTCAAAAGAAGAACAGATACATATTTCATGTGTTTGTCAAGAGATCCAAGATTCATCCTGCTGTCAGGTTGCAGTATCATTGCCCATCAGCAGGAAATCTTCAAACAAAGGATCTTGTAGTTTTATGGAGGTTTATGAAGTCTTTTAGATGCAAATTAGGCAAAGGTGATGAAAGTGCAGCAATCTGTCATTTACAGCACACCATGTTAAAATGGAACAATATTTTGGAGTCCCATTCAAGCTGTGTGGTTGTGCACAGCATGCTCATTATAACCAAGGGGAATAACTGATAAGCTATCACATACTTGCTGGCATAATAGAAACTTAAGTGTAACATAAAATGGATGTCTCTGACATCTAATACCATTTCTTAAAAATTGAAAGCTACTTTACCTAAAAATAAATGTAGACCTAGGGTCAACATTTTTGTAAAAATGAATAGAGTTTTGTGTTTTTTTTTAAAAAAAAACAGGGAGCCCTAAGTACCTCTCATCCCTCTCTTCTGAGAGAGCTCGGCCAATCAGCTCTCTCTAGTCCTTACAGCATCACCAGGGAACCGAACTCGCAATCTCCGGATGATAGGGCGAGTGCTTCACCCACTACGCTCTATTAAATTGCAGTGCATATAATTTTTCTAAATGCACACAAGCATGATTCCCTTAAACCATTCACATCGAAATGTAGAAAAGTGATCTCCATCAGTGGCATATGGAAGAGACCTGCTAGCATATATTAAGTAGCCCTATATCTTTACTGTTATAGCCACATGTGGCTAAGCATTAAGCAAGTCATAGAGAAGTTTCTTGTAGAGGGCATTGAAAAGAAAATGTAATCATTTCATGTAAAGGAACCAACACCAAAAATAACTTCTGCAGGGAAAGAAACATTGCACTTTTTATCATTTTAGAAGCAGATCAGTTAATGTCCATGTTTGTTTGTTTGTTTGTTTGTTTACATGTTTATTTTAAGGTTCGTTTCTGGCAAATGAATTCATTCATATTCTTTTGCTCAGTACATTTCCAGGAAGGTGATACACACTACTGCTCAAAAGTTTGGGATCACATGCAAATTTCTTTGTTTTTGTTTTCTACATTTTACAACAATATTGAAGATTTCAAAACTATGAAATAACACATGTGGAATTAGGTAATTATGTAACAACAACAAAAACAGTGAGTTGTTATTTTAACACACGGAGGTCAGTCTTCCTGGAATAGATCTTGCAAGAACAGTGTTGTCAAGTGCATTTGCAAAACCCATCAAGCACCAGGATGAAACTGGCTCTCAGGAAAACCTTCCCAAAACATACCTCTGCTGCAGAGGAGAAGTTCGTTTAGAGTTACCAGCCTCAAAAATCACCAATTAATAGGATCTCAGATTAGATCCATTATCATCGTCAATTAACAAGCTACAGTTAGTCCAAAATGCAGCCGCCAGGGTTCTCACTAGGTCCAGAAAATATGATCATATAACCCCAATATTATCATCCTTGCACTGGCTACCTGTTCAGTTTAGAATTAATTACAAAATAGCATTACTTACGTACAAGGCTCTAAACGGTCTAGCTCCCACATACCTAACCAGTCTTCTGATACGTTACAATCCACCACGTTCCTTAAGATCAGAAAACTCCGGACTACTGGTAGTTCCCAGAATATCAAAATCTACAAAAAGAGGTAGGGCTTTTTCATATTTAGCTCCAAAACTTTGGAATAGCCTTCCTGACAGTGTTCGGGGCTCAGACACAGTTTCCCAATCAATAATTTAAAAGTAGACTCAAGACGCATCTCTTTAATCTGGCATACACATAATTAATTTCTTTACCTGATACTCCAGTACATCTATCCTGAATGGCAACCACGCTAATTCTTTTCACCTGCTCTTTATTTTTCCACCCATCCCGAGGCATCTGGAGATCGTGCCAGCTTCAGTAGACAGAGGCCGACCCTGCGAGGACCCAGAGGCATCCAGAGAAGGACCTGCTCCAGCTGGATTCTTCTTCATGTTGGTTTGGAAGTACACATGCTGCTCCTGAGCTCCCAGTGATCCAGACCCCCATCTGCCCTCTGCACCTTCTGACTCATCCCTGAGCTGAACTGGACTTTGTGTTAATTTAAATTAACTTCTGTTATATAGAACTTTCATCTGCATAACACACATGATGTTGTTATACAAATTCTGTTATCTGTTATCACCCAGATGAGGATGGGTTCCCTGTTGAGTCTGGTTCCTCTCAAGGTTTCTTCCTATTGCGGGGTAATATAGTTTCTAACTTTTGAGCGGTAGTATATAAGAAAGATTTTGTCTGTACATTGGTCAGAATATTTAAATTACATCTATATGTTTCATACATTGGAGGACCCAAAACCAGTCTCAGAAAAGTTTCTGTCTGTGTCTCAGTCTGTCTGTGACCTGGAGTCTATTACAAGGGACAGGGGACACCCTGAAGAGCGTGCCAATCCATCCAGGGCACAAGCACTCACATCCTTACTCACTGACTGAATTTGAAAATGCCAATTAGCCATAACTGGATGTATTTGGACTGTGGGAGGAAACCAGAGTGCCTGGAGGCACAGAACCAAAGGTGTGACTCAGACCCTCAACCCTGGATGTGCAAGGCCATGCTAACAACTGCACCACTATGCCACTTTTGGGTCCTTGGGCAAGGCCCTTAACCTTGTGTCCATATACAGTAACTAGTTGTTGGGTTAACAAAGCCCCATAAAACAGAAACGACAAAACTAAATGTGTTGAACAGCATGGGAGGTTTGAGGTTTTCAAAAAATAATATATTTAAAACTGAATTGATCATTGCATGGGCTATGTTGTATATAAAAGGTAATAGCACATAATGTACCTAAAAAATATAATTGGATGGTTAATTATATTTGAATTTAATATGGTAAAACCTTACGAACACTGAATGTCTTGAACAACATGAGAGGAAAAATAACAATAAACAATTACAGAAAATGATGGTTTATTTTCAGCTGTATAATAATACAGTATTATATTATGAGAATATTATATAAAAGAATTTTCATTATAAAAAAGAATATATTCCAAACTAAATTGATCATTGTATGAATAATGTTACATAGAAAAGGACGTGGCACATAATGTACTTAAAAAATACAATTAGATGGTTAATTATCATTAAATTTAACATGCCAAAAAAAAAAGGTTTATCATGGACATGTTTGCTGCTTTGAACATGATTATCATTTTCTATTTTAGTTAATTAAGTTCTGACACCCACATAGAAAGAAAGGACAATTCACTGTATTTTAAACAGAACTAAGGTCTGAGAGTAATGCTGATGCTGAATGCAAGTTACTGAGCATCCAGCCATTAACTGTATCTTACATCCCAAAAAAGAAGATAATTCATTTACACTCATCATGACAATAAGAGAAAAATGAACACAACCAGAAGAGGTACAGTGCCATACAGGGTTACGTCTACACTGCCTGAGAGAAAGTGAAGTGGATATAAAATGTATAAAATGAGTGTATTCACATTTCCTATCGTGGATAAAAAGCGCTGTTTAAGTCTGAATAGATGTGATTATCAGGATTATTGATTTCATCCAGGTCGCTAAGTGTCACCCCATCCACGTCTTCATCTGAGGTAGAAGGATGAGTCAGAATAATTCGAGGTATCTGAAGACACAAGGAGTCAAGATTTAAAAAAAAAAAAAATGCAATTATGACATCAAGCAATAAACTGCAATAATAAACAAAAGCAATAAACTGTCTTAATTACATTCACTCACTCACTCACTCATCGTCTATACCGCTTTATCCTGTATTCAGGGTCATGGGGGGCACGGACCAGGATACACCCAGGGCAAGGTGCCAATCCATCGCAGGGCACACGCATACACACACTCACAGTCATTCACACACTATGGGAAATTTGCATACGCCTAATATGCAGGTCTAAACCGGAGTACCCAGAGGAAACCCACCAAGCACGGGTGGAACATGCAAACTCCATGCACAGCCGGAAATCGAACCCGGACCCTGAAGGTGTAAGGAGACAGGGCTAACCACTACACCACCATGCCGCACGGTCTGAATCACAGTCATGTCAATGCCATGATCATTTTGCTTTCAAATCAGTTGTGCAGCGGTGAATGGATATTGAGTTAAGCATAAATTCATTGTGCTTAAATTGACTGTGATTTTATTTTGGAATATTTGGTATTGAAGTATATTTTTTAAGACTGATAAAGAACTACGAATAGATTTTGTGCATGGATGGGTTGTGGAATTAATAACAAAAATAATCTGAGGCACGGGTTTCATTAGTAAATAGAATTTCCTTACTGTCATAGTGTGCTGCCTAAGCTCCAGGTTGCTGTTTTTTAAAGATTTGTGCCAGACTTTTCCTGGCGTTGTGCCATGTGCCAAATCACTCTAAACACAAAATGAGAGTTTAATTTTATTGTAATATAATTTTAGATAGCAAAGAAAAATCGTTTTAATACATGGTATCAACAAATAAAGATCATGTACAGTATCATATACTGTATGTAACAATTTTACAGATTTGTACACACCAAGCCTTTCCCATTGCAGACCACAGCCTCAATCCTGTTTGCTATAGAGCAATGATGTTCACCAATCAGACGCCCTGTTTTTGAATGTTCAGGTTCCTGGGTTGCTTGATTCTCTGTGGGTTCTAGTCTCTGTCGCAGCACTTTTATCTTAATACAACTGCCTGCCTGCCGCATGGTGCTGACCGCCTCATGATGGCTGACCCCCTGCATGTCCTGTCCATTGACCTATGGGCAAAAAGATGAAATTAGATACAGATTGGGAGGCAAAGAAACTTTGCCTACTGACCCTGCAGGTATTAAGCTGAATTGAGAAATAAATCAAGAGTGGCGGATATTAGACTTCTAGATTGTTCAAGGTGGTTTCTTAGTCACCATCTATGTGGTGACCTTCAATGACCAGCAGAGAAAGATCTTACTAAAGTGGAATATACAGTTAGTGCAACAATTCAAATATTAAACACTAAAATGTAGTTGGTTCTTTATAAAATGGCATCACCTCTAGTACTCTGTCTCCAATGTGAACACCTGCCTTCTCAGCTGGCCCTCCTCTGCTTACTCTGGAAATGAAGATCCCCTTGAATGGAGACAATAATTAAGATTAGATTGCATGTTTTTCAATTACATTCAGATTTAAATCACTGCTTAAGCATCTGACAATTTATCCAAATAAATTATTGGTGAATAATCAAATTATTTTTTGTTTGTTTTTTTGTTAAGTTTCTGTTAAACATAAATCAAGTGATTTTTTTTTTTTTATCTGCAATTTTATTTAGAATTGTAGAATTCCTAAATCTGATTGTTTCATTAACAGAACAGGCCAAGTAGCACAGCCTGTCATAATATGTTCTTCTTTATGTAGTAACAAGAGACACAGGTGACGACACACAGGGACTCCCAATACATACATCCCAAGACAATACATCTGTAATTGTTGATAATGTGATAAGTACAGTATGTCACAAAAGTGAGTACACCCCTCACATCTCTGCCAATATTTACTTATATCTTTTCATAGGACAACACTGCATACATGACTCTTTGACACAATGAAAAGTAGTCAAAAAATTGACACTGCTATACAAACTTTACAAAAAAAAAATATTTGCAAAGATGTGAGGGGTGTACTCACTTTTGTGACATACTGTAATGTGTGCTGAAGGAGCCCTGACCAATATTGAGTGAATAAATGAACATACTTTTGTTTTTAGAAAGAAATGTAAAAGTCTTTAGAAAAGAAAAATATATTTAAAAAAAAAACAAGTTAATAAAGATTTAGGAAGAGAATTGTCATTGCGAGTAATTGAATTACTCTGTATATTTATTTTTATACGTGTAGCATTATTTTACTATGACTTTGTTTAGTATGTTATCGACTGCAGGCACTAAATGTTTCTATCACTGCCTTCAGTGCTCACTAACATGATAGTCACGCTTGAATAAGTAACATTAGTTTAAGGTTAACAGTAACCTTTGAGAGAGTGCTAAATGCAAAGTAACTCTTTATTAGATAGAGTCATAGCTGGCTGACCCACCATACTGAGAATTAGTGATGAAGGGCTGTGGTCAGACAGGTAACCTTGAGAGAGGTTGACAGAACCTTGACAGAATCTAAATGAGATTCTGAGTGACCCTTGGGTACTTGGTTACCTGTCTGACCAAGAATTAAAAAAAAAAAAAAAGAACCCAAGAGTAACTCAGAATCTGATGATGAGATGGTGGAGGTGGGAGAGCCTCACAGGGAGACCAGAGAGACCACGGAGGAGCCATTCTAACCTAAAATCACATGACTGGGAGTTTTCCAATAAACACCCAAAGGACTTTCCACCAGAGAGAAGCAAATCAGGCAATGCCATGCATTACCTCATTAGTACCATCCCTATAGTCAAAAATGCTGGTGCCATCATCATTTTGTGGGAATGTTTTTTTTTCTGCGACTGCGACTGGAATACTAGTAAGAATCAAGAGAAAAACGTATGCAGAAAAACTGAGATTGTGGAGATGCTCTGACACAGTTGTATATCCATCACACTTTGGCCCTTCTGGAGATGTTCATCTCGTCCACACAATTCACATCTCCTTCCTCACATACTACACCTGAAAAAGGACCTAGAAAAACTTATTAGAGGCAGAATGGGTCAACATAACATAATCTAAGTTTTGAGATGCCTCAGTGAGTTTATTACAATGGTGGCGAAAGCGGCATGAGCACAGATCATAATGCCAAAATGGATCAGCTGTTACAGGGTGTGACTCAGGACCGGAAAGGGCCTACTAACCTAGTGGCCCACTGAGTTTTCACAAACCTAGGCCCGGAGCAAGACAACCTAACTAGGAAATGCGACCCCAAGATTAGATGAGAGTACTGATGCTGGGTCAAAAGGAAAATGCTTTCTTGCACGGATTCACTATCTTCTGTGTTTCAGCAGCCAGTCATAGGATGCCTGTGTCCAGATCATTGAAGAAAAAGAGCAGACTAGCACCCAGCCACTGCCAGCTGCCTAATACTATTGTCACACACCATGCCAGAGAACGTGAGCTTCTGGTCGTCCTCTGAACCAAGGTTGTGCACACATACCCACTGGGCATCTATGCACCTGCAGTACCCTATGGATAATAATAATAATAATAATTATTATTATTATTATTATTATTCTTTCAGTGCTGGAACTGGAAGGAATGCTCCTTAGTTGACAGGCTGACATGACTACGTCATGTGTTCAGATATCCAGAAGTGGCTCCCCTCAGACAAGCTACCTCAAGAAGCATTGCCAGGGAGCTTGTGCTTCTCTGCAGCTTGTGCTTCTTTTCTCTGGACTCTTTCCATGCAATCCATGAAACACCTCTTTGGATTGAGACACAGGGGCCTTGTTGCCACGATAAAAAAGGAGCAAATTGACTAGGACAGACCAATTGTCTTATTATTTTATGTTAAACAAGATAAGTCTACAAACGCTTCCTCAAACAACAGAATTCTAGCCAGGGGACCATATGCTAATCCCCAGCATTAACTGTAGTACTCTCTCATTCCTGCGCAGAGATTCTGCCAAAGGCACTCCCAACTATTTTTGGGAAGATCTAGCTGCTGACCGACAGCTTGTTGGATTTAAAAACCCCAAAATATATTAAAAATTAAATTAAAATGAACTATTACCCCTAGGTGCATTACCTTTGTGTGTGTGTGTGTGTGTGTGTGTGTGTGTGTGTGTGTGTGTGTGTGTGTGTGTGTACTGTATGTAATACAGTAATATGTTGGAAAGAGGGACAAGTGGAAAAGAAAATAAAGCACCTCATCGTTCTCCATATATGGCAAGGAGCCCCTGCCTCCTGCAATGCTGATGCCCAAACCATCTTTCTGGCCACCTATTTTAATTAGAAGCTGTTTGAAAAAGAGGGGGAGAGAGAGAGAGAGAGAGAGAGAGAGAGAGAGAGAGAGAGGGGGGTAAATTTTACATTACAATGTACAAAATTATTAATTACATTAATGTACATTCACGATAGAAATGACATGACAAAAATTTTGCAGCATAAAAAACACATGTGATTTTGATGAATGATGCAACATGTCTCTATTGATGTCGTACTCTTAAAGGCACTTGGGAGATGCATGACTTGTGTGGATAAGACTTTTCTGACAGAGATGACTGACTGATCCTTTTTGAATCTGCATGGTACTTGCTATCCTGAGAGGGAGGGAGAAAAATAGATAGAGAAAGAGAGAGAAAGAGAGGCACAATTCAATTACTACATAATCCTACATCCCAGGTCAGAAAATTTGTTTGTTCAATACACCAGAATAAGGCAGAATAAATAAAAAAACAGGGTCCCTAGTTTGCGCCTGAGCTCTGATTAATGCACAGTTCTCATCTGTTAATACCTAGTTTCTTGCTTTGATATTTCTGCATTTGAAATTTTCTTTGGATCAATAAAGTATGTACATACAGTACAGACCAAAAGTTTGGACACACCTTATCATTCAAAGAGGTTGAATTTGTATTATGGCAAGAAAAAGGCAGCTAAGTGAAGAAAAACGAGTGGCCATCATTACTTTAAAAAATGAAGGTCAGTCAGTCTGAAAAATTGGGAAAACTTTGAAAGTGCCCCCAAGTGCAGTCACAAAAACCATCAAGCGCTACAAAGAAACTGGCTGACATGCGGACCGCCCCAGGAAAGGAAGACCGAGAGTCACCTCGGCTGCGGAGGATAAGTTCATCCGAGACACCAGCCTCAGAAATCGCAGGTTAACAGCAGCTCAGATCAGAGAGCAGGTCAATGCCACACAGAGTTCTAGCAGCACACACATCTCTAGAACAACTGTTAAGAGGAGACTGTGTGAATCAGGCCTTCATGGTAGAATATCTGCTAGGAAACCAGTGTATCCTGTATACAGTATACAGTATATGTATGTATGTAGGTGGCACGGTGGTTTAGTGGTTAGCATTGTTGCCTTGCACCTCCAGGATCTGGGTACAATTCCTGGCCAGACTCGATTTCCGTCTCTGTGTGTATGGAGTTTGCATGTTCTCCCCGTGCTTGGTGGGTTTACTCCAGGTACTCCGTTTTCATCCCATAGTCCAAAGATATGCAGATTGGTCTAATTGATGTTCCCAAATTGCCCACAGTGTGTGAATGATTGTGTGTGCCCTGCGATGGATTGGCACCCTGTCCAGGTTGTACCCCATCTCATGCCCTAAGTCTCCTGGGATAGGCTACAGGCCCCTGCAACACTGAATACAGGATAAAGCGGTATAGAAGATGAGTGAGTTTATGTATGTATGTATGTATGCATATAGGTATGTATCTACAGGGTGGGCCATTTATATGGATACACCTTAATAAAATGGGAATGGTTGGTGATATTAACGCCCTGTTTGTGGCACATTAGTATATGTGAGGGAACTTTTCAAGATGGGTGGTGACCATGGTGCCCATTTGGAAGTCGGCCATCTTGGATCCAACTTTTGTTTGTTCAATAGGAAGAGGGTCATGTGACACATCAAACTTATTGATAATTTCACAAGAAAAACAACGGTGTGCTTGGTTTTAACGTCACTTTATTCTTTCATGAGTTATTTACAAGTTTCTGACCACTGATAAAATGTGTTCAATGTGCTGCCCATTGAACTGGGCATGGATTGTCAATGCAAACAGGACGTTAATATCACCAACCATTCCCATTTTATTAAGGTTTATCCATATAAATGGCCAACCCTGTTTGCTCCCATCTTCCAACAATATGCTGGTATTGGGACTGGTTACTCTACACTCACTGGCCACTTCCTTAGGTACACCAAGTACAGTAATAGAGACATATGTTCAATGTGTAAATTAATGTATAAAATGTCCAAAGTCTGGTATATTGTATGTGTGGGGTGCAGGAGAAATTAGTCTACCTTACCGGTTTCTCTGAATCAGTCCGGGAACACAGTGACAGAAAATGGCTGTCCTGTAAAGCTGTTCTGATAGTGAGTAATCGTAATTGCAGAAATCCTCAACGAGACAGAGTTCACGGCCCGAAACAGCTCTTAGACAAAATGTTCGTTCAAGCATGCAGTAAACATCATGTCTTCCCAGGCTGACCCCACTGCATGACCAGGATTCTCCTCGCGATTTGGAGGCGCAGACTTGCCAGAGTATAATGTGGAACCAAATGACACCATCTGTGTGTTTGTTTTTTTGATGCTTTACATTATACAGTATATTTTTGTCAAAGGTGTATACGGCTCACTCGGATTTACATTTGAACGTTTTACGACTTACGGAACGCAACTTACAAAATGGCTTACGAACGTGATCCCAGAACGGAACTTACTGTACTGCGATGGCCCCCCTGTTTGCTTTCAGAACTTGCTTAATTCTTAAACGCATAGTTCAAAATCCATAAACCAGGCAGGGTCATACACAGGGGCAGATCCAGACACAGGTGGACATTACACTAGCAGTTCCACATATCCCATATTCAATCCACAGTAACATCTGGCTCCAGGAGTATGGGTCCTGGGTAATCATGCACTGAATGGCCATGCATGGTAGGCTTTTTCAATTTGGCTGTTTGTCTATAGATGGTAAGCAAAGAAAAGACTGGGAGTAGAGCATACATGTTTGTAGAATGCAGTCCAGAATTGAGCAGAAAATTAGGTCTCACAATCGTAGACGATGTTTATAAGAATGCCATGAAAGCGAAACACATAGAAAGTTAGTAGCTCTGCCACCTCCTTGGCTGAGGGGAGTCCAGGGAGAGAAGTGAAGTGGCCCACTTTAAAGAAGCGATGGATGATGGTGAGGATGCAGGTGTTGCTGTCTGAGTCAGGGAGCCCTGTGACAAAGTCTAGTGCAATGTGAGAAAATGGTGTACGAGGGACATCAAGTGGTCTAAGAAAGCCTGCTTGGGCTTTGTTGCTGGTCTTATTGTGAGCACAAATATCACATGCACTGATCAAGTGGTGAGTATCGTCTCTGGTAGAACGTATCTCTGAGAGAGTACAGCCTCCATTCCAGATTCAGAAGTGACCACCTCTACCACAAATTGAAGGGAAGGATCTGGTTGGGTGAGAATGAGCGTGGAGGTTAACAGGTTCTTCAATTCAGCTAATAAGCTTTCTGTTTAAGCGGATGAATAAAGGAGAACCATGGTAGAGGTTAGAATAAGGGGGGGGGTTGGGGGGGGGCACAAAGCTGTCATTTTGGATGAAACGCTCATAGAAATAGGCAAATCCAAGGAAACAATGAAGGTACATTTAAGTAAAGGGTATTTTAACTTTGCCTGGTCAATTTGGATTTTGGATGCTGTGATGATAAACCAAAGAAAATAAATGTTTTACGATGAAATTCATTGTTTTTTTGCTTTTACATGTAGCTTGTTCGTAAGGAGTCTCTGAAGTACCTTGTGCTTCTCTAGGGAATGGGAAAAGATCAAAATGGAAAGGTCTGCATAATCAGATTGAACAGCCGAGAGATTGCGTTTGAACAAATGTCAAACAAGATGCCAGACACAGGGGACTCCATTTCAGAATTGTATTATCAGCCTAGTCAATGTGTCAGTTGTGACTGGTCAGCCAGGGATGTCGAAGAAAGAAGATTTCTTCTGATTTGTTACCTGATACTCTAAGCATCATTGGAACTGTGTGCTGAATGATGGATTGCAAGGGAATGTCATCTAGGGCCCAAACAGTCGAAGTGTTGCTAAGATGTTGTAATCCAGTAGCAAGAGTGTTCAACTCCGGAAACCAGAGAAAGAACAAAATCCATAAATCAGGCAAGATCATACATAGGGGTAGATCCAGACACAGGAGACACTTCAAGAGACGAAGGTGAAGGACAAAATTTGAGAAGCAGGCAGGATCATGCATAGAAAGGAAATGCTAGAGAAAATTGCATGGGTTTAAATCAGGAGACACACTAGGGAGATACTTTCTTTTCATAGCTTTTGCTTGTTTGTACCGGATCACTTCCAAGTGAGCCGAATCACACAGAGAATTGCTTTGACATGAATATGCTCACCGTATGAACCACTGATATAAGGCAGGATTGATCCATGCTCTTATATTGTTTATGTCACATTCTGATCCTACCATCTGAATGTTGTAGCAAAAATCAAGAATTATCAGACTAGGCAGACCGGGCAGTGTTTCTCTAATCTTCTACTGCCCAATTTTGGTGAGACAACATAAAGGGGTTGGACAATGAAACTGAAATACTGTCCAATTTAGTGTTGGAGGTTAGCCTGGTGGCCAATCTTCATTGACTGCACATTTAACCAGTACGATCAGAGCGTGAAGGTTTAACTAGCAGAGTAATAGGACAGATTTGCTTAAAATATTGTAATGCACACAACATTATGGGTGACATATCAGAGTTGAAAAGAGGACAAATTGTTGGTGCGCGTTTTGCTGGCGCATCTGTGACCAAGACAGCAAGTCTTTAAGGATCCACAGCATCCAGGGTAATGTTAGCACACCACTAAGAAGGACGATCCACATCCAACAGGAGTAACTGTGGATGCAAGAGGAAGCTGTCTAAAAGAGATCCGGGTGCTAACCAGGATTGTATATATAAAAAAAAAACATAAAACCACAGCTGCCCAACTCACTGCAGAATTAAATGTGCACCTCAACGCTCCTGTTTCCACCAAAACTGGTCGTCGGGAGCTCCACAGGGTCAGTGTACATGGCCGGACTGCTATAGCCAAACCTTTGGTCACTTGTGCCAATGCCAAACGTCGTTTCAATGGTGCCAGCAGGGAAAATCTTTGGCTGTGGACACATGTGCAACATGTATTGTTCTCTGATGAGTCCACCTTCACTGTCTTTCCCACATCCGGGAGAGTTACGTTGTGGAGAAGCCCCAAATAAGCGTACCACCCAGACTGTTACATGCCCAGAGTGAAGCATGGGGGTGGATCAGTGATGGTGTGAGCTGCAATATCATAGCATTCCCGAGGCCCAATACTTGTGCTAGATGGGAGCGTCATTGCCAAGGACTACCGAACCAAGTCACTTAAATCACCTTTTTCCCCATTCTGATGCTCAGTTCAGCAGATTGTTTTCACCAGAACAATGTTTCATGCAGAACCAGAGCAAACATTTGTTTGTAAACTATTGACAGTTGAAAATGTTTAACTTAAGTGTTACAAATAACTTTTTTTTTGTACTTCCTGTCCTAATTCTTTAATTTATTTGCATTTTCTACTGTGCACACACACACCTGTCATCAAGATGATCTTGAATGTGACAACCCTGTTTCCTGTGCCATCCTACAAATGTGAGTTAATTAGGAAGGCGGAGTATGCCACCAACCTAAACCAGCATGAAGAGTACTGAAATATTGAAGGACCTGTTGCTTCCAACGCCACATAAACTAGCAAGCTAGCTCTATGTTGCCTGAAACTGGTATTGTTCAAAGGTATCTTTCTTTGAACATGTGAATTTGCAAACCTTTCAGTAGTTTGGGGGTCTAAAATAAGTATTTATTATCTTCCTGCTTTTTTTTGACATTGTTTTTATGACTTTATGAAACATACCACCATATTCACCCAGAGCTTCCTTAATTTTTGGCAGAGATCTTCTACTGTTGATGGGAGAATGAAACAACTTCATAAAGTCTTCAGTGGGGTTAAGGCCAGGACTCTGTCGTGGCCAATTTATTGTATGTGTAAAAATTATTGCCCAGTTTCCAGAACCACTGTTTCACAATTTGAGCCAGATCAATCTTGGCATTGACGTCATAGAATTGTAGAGTCGGAGAAGAAAAAAATTAATTGCTTGATTAACCTGGTCAATACCTTCAGAATGTCACCTAATTTAATTTCATGGCCACATAATGTTACTGAGTGCAGGCATGACCAATTGAAGTAACAATAAAATTAAGTCAGAGCAACCTGAAAGTTCAGTATCATACTTTAAGATGTTAATACAGTCATACATTGGAGGGTTCTTTAACCATTTCTAGTAATTGTAATATTTTCTTTGCTAATTATAAAGAAATAATCTGACTCTCCTAAATAGGTTTTTTTTTTTTTTTGCCAGGGAGTGTATTTGTAATCATTTTAAGTGTATCTACATCTGTAAATAGAATAAAATAATATAAAGCTTTGTGTAAATGTCCACAAGGTTATGAGATGCTGCAACCTCAGTAGTGTGCTGTTGTACCTCTTCATATTCTTTTTCTGGGCTCGAGCTGTTGACTGGGAAGAGGGTGCCATGAAGCTTGTTCTTCCCCAAAATCCAGCAGAGACCAGGAAGATCCCAGATGTGGCTTTCATTTCTCCTGGCTCGGCATCTCTACAAGTGGCAAGATAGCATATTCAGGTGAGGAATTGAATATTGTGATTTAGAAGAGCATCATCTTTTATTTTACACTCACCTACACCGAACATATACATTAGGTGGCCAAAATGACAGTATGTGGATACTTCAGCCTTGATCACCCCATTCCATGAAGTTTTCCATTTCCATATTGCTGTTATACAGTAACAATCTTCACTCTTCCGAAAAGGGTTTCCACTGGATTTTGGAATTTGTTTGTACTTTGTGCTTATTCACCTATTCACAACCATGTATACATCGAGCATATTGGTGCTACAGCAGAGCTGCATATTGGGGAAATCCTGCATAGACATTTTACCAGAATGTTTTTGGCAAGTGGGACGTATACAGAAAAGCTGGACGAAATGCAAACACAAGAAGAACCTTTGAAACCCCGCACAGACAGGAACCCGAGTTCAGGACTGAACCATGGAGCTGTGAGAGGCAACACTCAACTGAAATTAACATGATTTACAGTTTTGGTTTGCTTGATTGTTGACATTAGCTATTATTTATATATTTGTTTAAAATGCTAGCAAAAAATAAATAAGTTAAATAAATCATTCATTAAAGGGGGGCTACGCGTTTCATTTTTATGAAGGGATTTAATTAATTGCATCTTCTGATTTAAAAAAAAAAAATTTATCCATCTACATTATAAGGGCTCTAATGTGTAAAGAGGCGTCAGCCCTGGTAATCTGGAAGTGAATCATGCACACACTTGAAACCGTTATTCACTTAGGCTTTTGGCACAAAAATAACACCGTAAAAATCTTCACATAATTTGTTTGAGGCTACGTTGTGACTGAGGTTACCACGTCCCTAAAAATTAATCAACCAATAAATAAATGACCATGATAAATAACATAAATAAATGATAAATAACATAAATAAATCCTGATTTTATCTTAAAAGAGCATATTCTATATGAAAAAAACTTTCATCATAAAAAATTTACTTCTCAAATAAAAACTTTTAATCACAATTTATGAAGAAATGACTCCCACTTGCCTGTAGGAGTAAAGGGAGTTTTCATATGATATGATGAAAGCCCCTGCACTGCCCATCAGCTACTGTTGGGCCATCAAGCAAGGCACACATTGAAGAATTTCATTCTGCTGTATTGTGTATATGTACAAGTGTCTTCTTCTTCTTCACTTAAAGGTGATACAGATACAGACCATAGCAGTGTGATCAGTGAATAAACAAACAAGATCAAGCACAGCATAGAAAACTGTACACTCATTTATTTGTACAAGGGAATACATTTCAGTGACTTAACAAATGAGCAGTGTAAAGGATTTTTATAAAGTTACATTTTCTTTTCTAGTAATCCGTACTTTGGGCTTTCATTTCATAAATGTTTTTGTTTTATTGCCTTTTTTTTTTCTTTAGTTTGTTAATTTGTATAAGAAGTTTGTTAATTTGTAGTTTCATTCATCTCATTCATTCAGGCATTTTTTATTTATTTATTTGTAGTTTCATTCAGTTTTTTGTGTCATTTTTCTGTGTTAAGTAATGACCATTGTACAAACAGTAATTACAGCATGTAATACTGTGTATGTGACAAATACAAATTTCCATTTGTTATAGCTCTTTTAATTTTTCTGCATTTAATTTTTTCAAGTATCTCATTATTAATAATCAAACACATACACACACATGAGCAACCTGGGCTTCCAATTAGAATATCAGAGCAAGCTGGGCTTCCAGAACACCTCAGCAGTGCCACAGACTGTCCGTGCCACACCGCACTGCTGCAGAAATTCATGCAAAGGGAGCCCCGTCAAGGAAATCAAGTGCTGTAAAAAGTCCAACATTTCTGTGTTAATTTTCTTTAAACAGTATTAAAATTTTCTGTGAATTTGGGGTTTCATTAGCTATATGACAAGCATCAAACTGAAAGAAAATAAACACTTAAAATATATCAGTCTGTGTGTAATGAATCTACATTTGAGTTTCACTTTTTGAATTAGACCACTGAAATAAAGTTTATCAACTTTTGAGTTGCAAAAGTTTGAGTTGAGTTGTTTATCAAATTTATTGAGATGCAATTGTGTGTGTAGAATGATATCTATCTATTTATATATGTATATATATGTATATATAGTAGTATTACTGCCACAATGGTTCTAATAATCAACTCCTATTTTATCAAAGTTCCCCACAGTGAGCAACAAGAGCTAATGAATTTTAAGGTCACCAAAATGTATAAATATAACGTACTCTAGTTGCAAGATAAGAAGAAAAATTACATAATGCATTCGATATCATTGAATAAAATCACCTTGTAGTAGAGAAAGAAAACAATGTAAAGAACCTAATGATGGTATAAAGACCACAATGTGCACTGATTTGATAGAATTACTTTATTGTATCAGTGGTTAGAAGTCATAATAATAAAGACCTAAAATCTATTTAAGATCATTTTTCTGTGCAGCTTTATCATCAACATAAAATATAATAATGAAAAGATTTTTGTTTTTTCTTTAAAAAAAAAAAAAAAATCAGCATTTCAACACCTTCGTCTCTTTGCAGTGAAAAATAAAATGCAAAAAAGGAGTCTGTAGTGTACCATAAAATGGACAAGCAATAGGAGTATAATTTAGGAGTGTTGCAAAAGTGCACGGTATGTGTGTGATTCTTTTTCCTGAAACTGCACTTAAAAGGAAACTGCCCACCAAACCCTATTATAAAACCAAGAAAAACTAACTAGGTTTATTGTACCGAGTCTAACATCCAAAAGTGGTGCTGGTGCTGATACAACACTCTTTCCAGTTACAAGACATGGAAATGTTCCATGCCACATTAGCCCTTATGCATATTTAAATACAAAACATGATTCTTTTAATTGTAGATTTCTGAATATGCACACCTTAAAAGTAAATATGAAACCATCCACGCACCACCAGCGAACCCATTTGCTGTATAAGACATTAAAACATGTTGTTCATTTGCTTTTGTAAAAACCACAAATATGTTTGCAAGAATAAAAATTCTCATTGAGTAAGAAATATGCTATACATATTTCTTTTCTTTTTTTTTTTTTTTTGTCCCCTCCAGGTTTAACACCTGAGCTGCCACAAGTACAAAAAGTATTGATATTCACAAAGGTCTATACAACAATTTTTTAAAACAAGTAGGTCCAAAAATGACTGGGCTCAATGTGTCCCGAAAGACTTGGAGAAATAAGGAGAAAAAAAAGCGAAACATCCACCCAGTGCTTAAAAAAATAAAAATTTTAAAAATAGAATGTAAATATATATAAAACGTATATGATATGTATAGTCAGTATAATTGTGGCTTCTGTCAGCATTTAATAAAGTATAAGACTTAATGTAGTGCATCTACCTATTTGAGGGGGGAAAAGCCTTAAAAAGGACTGCGCTGTAAAATAATAAAAAAGTGGATGCATTCCTGCACAGGTTATTGCTCTGAGCATCGTAAAAAGGCACCTATCATGGAGGTCTTTCCCTGATTCAGGATCTAAGGAGATGAAGGAGAGAACAGGAAAGGAGAGTCACATTCGAGGGAGAGAAAGCAATGGGAGAAGGCTGGATGAGGCACATGTGGGTAGACGTCATGGGGACTGGGCCACTCCAGAGGTAAAAACTGGTCACACAGATGTAGTCACTCGGTCCACAGTGTTATTGACCTCGTTTTTGTTGGAGTCCAGGCCTTTGGCAGCGTTCAGATCATTGCGGAGGTTCTCCACCACCTTCTTCATGGTCCTCAGCTCCCCGGGGTGCGGTGTGGCCCGTCGCAGCAGGGTTCCCTAAAACAGAGCAAACCATCACTAGAGGGACACTAATTATAGTTATAGGACTCATTACTGCTATTTATCACATTCGATTGATCATTATTGCAAAATAGCTTCTTTTTTCTTGTTAAAAAAAGTTAACAGAGGCTATAACAGAAGGTTATATATGCCGAATGCTGCATTTAGGGCTGTGTAGATAATGCATGGTGACTATTCATAGAGGCTACTGGCTAAATCCCCCCACCCCCAAAAAAATTCCCTGATTAAGTGTCTGAGGGATGCGTGTTAAACTAACAAGGCTGATCCATGCAGGCCCCTCCTAGCAAATTACAGGACTTAAAGGATCCGCTGCTAGTGTCGAGCTGCAAGATACCACAGCACTCCTTCAGAAATCCAGGGGGAGAACAGGTGTAACGATATTAAAGTGGACATGGACCGCATGTATCTGCACTGTGATTTTTTAATAGTTTGTATTCTACTGGTTGAAAACTGCCTCAACGATTCTTTATAGACTTTATTCTTTTCTTACAACTGTAATACATTTTTATCACAACACAGAACAGGGCTACATTTACAGAACAAGGCCATTTGGCTCACTTTGCTAAACTAATAAGCTATGATCTTTCCTGGTTCCCATCAATGAACTCTCAGTGTGTCATAGTAGAAAATTATGGGAGAAAGAAGAGAGGCCGTGCTGGTATAGATATATAATTAACAACTGTGATTGACTTTTTGGTCATTAAAATGGGTCTCAAGTCTGTGTATCGGGGAAAGAAAAAAAATTATATATATATATATATATATATATATATATATATATATATATATATCATACACACACACACACACAGGTCGGCCATTTATATGGATACACCTTAATAAAATGGAAATGGTTGGTGATATTAACGTCCTGTTTGTGGCACATTAGGATATGTGAGGGGGCAAACTTTTCAAGATGGGTGGTGACCATGGTGGCCATTTGGAAGTCGGCCATCTTGGATCCAACTTTTGTTTTTTTCAATAGGAAGAGGGTCATGTGACACATCAAACTTATTGGGAATTTTACAAGAAAAACAACGGTGTGCTTGGTTTTAACATAACTTTATTCTTTCATGAGTTATTTACAAGTTTCTCTTTCTTCACAGCCATTGACATTGTCGAAGAGGTTAACACGTGATGAGCGGATTGAAATTGTGTTGATATCTGGTGAACGCAGTAACCAGGTCATTGCAGCAGATTTCAATGCAAGACACCCTACGAGACCACCCATCTCCCATGCTACAGTTAGCAAACTGCTTGCTAAGTTTCGTGAAACTGGTTCAGTGTTGGATTTGCCAAAATGTGGACGCATGAAAACTGTCACTAATGAACAAACATCAGTGGCTGTCCTAGCTTCATTCAGCAAGAGCCCACAGCGTAGCACTCGCCACATGTCACTGGAGTGTGGCATTAGTCGAACATCCCTTCGGTGGATATTAGCTGCACACAAATGGCACCTTTACAAACTCCAGCTACTGCAGCATCTCAACGAGGATGACCCAGATCGGCACACACAATTTGCAGAATGGGCAAAACAAAAATTGGAACAGGACCCTCAGTTCACGCAGAAGATTTTGTTCAGTGATGAGGCAAACTTTTATGTGAATGGTGAAGTTAACAAACAAAACCACCGCTATTGGTCTGACACTAACCCACATTGGATAAGATCCCTCCAAGACCGTTGGAACAAAAAAAGTGATGGTATGATGTGGTATATGGGGTACAAAGATAGTGGGGCCATTCTTCATCAATGGAAACCAAGGCCACTGGATATTTGAAATTGCTACATTATGATGTGTTTCCCTCTTTATGCACTGAAGCTGGCACGTTCCGTGAGTTTTTCCAGCAAGATGGTGCACCACCACATTATGGGTGTCAGGTCCGAGCATTTCTAGATGAACAGTTTCCTGAAAAGTGGATTGGTCGACGTGGGCCAGTTGAATGGCCCCCAAGGTCTCCCGATCTGACCCCCTTAGACTTTTATCTTTGGGGTCATCTGAAGGCAATTGTCTATGGTGTGAAGATACGAGATGTGCAGCACCTGAAACTACGGATACTGGAAGCCTGTGCTGGCATTTCTCCTGCGGTGTTGCTATCAGTGTGTGAAGAGTGGGTGAAGAGGGTTGCATTGACAATCCATCACAATGGGCAGCACATTGAACACATTTTATAAGTGGTCAGAAACTCGTAAATAACTCATGAAAGAATAAAGTTACGTTAAAACCAAGCACACCATTGTTTTTCTTGTGAAATTCCCAATAAGTCTGATGTGTCACATGACCCTCTTCCTATTGAAAAAACAAAAGTTGGATCCAAGATGGCCGACTTCCAAATGGCCACCATGGTCAACACCCATCTTGAAAAGTTTGCCCCCTTCACATATACTAATGTGCCACAAACAGGACGTTAATATCACCAACCATTCCCATTTTATTAAGGTGTATCCATATAAATGGCCCGCCCTGTACATATATAATCTTTTTTGTCTCTACTTTGAATAAAGCCACAAATTCACATGGGTGAGACCAGATTAGTTCAAACTTCTGAAACTCTGATATAAGCGTTTGATCATTTGCATTTTTATTAAGCATACAGTAAATTCCTGCATCAATCGCAGCCATATAAATCAGGTGGTAGCGGTAGCAGCAATCATCAGAGCTGTTATTTCAGTTTAATGATACACAATCATGGGGGCTGAAGTGGATGAAGCAGTACTGCATTTCACATTTCTCTCACCTTTTCATCATCATCGTCGTCGTCGTCGTCTAGGAATCGGATGGTGCTCATTCTATTCAAGGCTCTGCTGTCCCACGTGTCATCAGCCATGTCGTTCACGAGGCTCTCCAGAGCGCCGCAGCGTGCCAGGTTATCAGAGCCTAGACACACACACACAATCATGTCTCTACTTACTATTTCCAAAATATTTTCTCATGCCATGTGATGGACTAAAAAAAAAAAAAACTAAAACACAGTAACCCCAACTGAAGCCCTAGGGAAGATTTCACCTGCAACATTCAGAATGTGAAAAATATCAGATTAGGGTACGGATTATACTTGATGCTTGTTAAACCCTGACGTTTTTTTTGTCCAAGAGTGTTTGTGCCAGTGCTCTCTCTCTCTCTCTCTCTCTCCCTCAGTGACCAAGCCTCCATGGGCTTTCCACCCTCATCAGCTCGAGTCACAACAAACGGACATAATCCTTCAGCCTAACCAAAAAAAAAAAAAAAACACTAAACTAAAAGCCAGAAAATCTCGTCTTCAACACTACTACATTTAAATTTAGAAGTAAAAAAAAAACTATTTGAAATGAATTCTCAGGACACGGTGTTGAATTTGATGTCACTGTGGCTAGTGCTTAATGATGATGAATGTGGTTAGGCAGAGATAAGCTTCTTTAAGCCATGCAATCCAGTGAGTGTACATAAAACAGATCGCGAGCTGAGAGAGAAAGCTCCAGACAATATCAGAGATTTTAGGCTCGGGCTGCTTATCAAACATCACACATACTGTATTTTTCCTTTTACGTGAATCTTTGCCAGAGATGCACAGAGCAAAATAAAATACTATAAAGCAGAGGAAGGCAGTAGTTTAAGGGCTTTATGTGGACAATTATGTGAAATAACTAAAAACACAGTACATGCAACATGCATCCTTCCCATGATTGAATACCTTCATCCCTTATTATATTACACATACGTATTCATATGCACGTGTGTTTGTACATATTTACAGCATGTATCAACTTTTGAAAAAATCTTTAAAACTACTGCAGTAAGATGTACAATGAATGTATATGAAATACATTTAATATGAAATATGCACGTTTAAACATCATTCATTTTGGTCTAATAGCCAGATGATGATGATTTTTTTAAAAATTATTATTACATGAATAGCAGGATTAGCACTTGTTCTTAGCAACGTGTTAGGCACCTTTTTCACTCTCGCTGGGTTGCTGAGGCAAAAGCACACAGATAAGCACTTTCTCCCCTGTCTCAGGATCCACATCTGTCTGGAACGTGAGCAACGGCTGAGCCTGATTCTCCGACAGCCACAGGGCCTTGAGCTTCAGCGAAGTAAGAGACATGGGCAGATAAGTCAGCCTACAGAGAACACGAGACAACATGCTGACAGTGAGCAGAGCTTCTCAAACAGAGGACTTTATACATATAGTCAAGAAGCAATGTGTGTATAGCCTTAGGAATAGAAGAATAAGAAAAGGGAAAACATTTATTCCTTATCATTAGAAAAGAGGTCACTTCAGACGTTTGACCTTATTTGAACCTTGACCCGGTTTGGATCAACTGAAAAAAAAAAATCAAACAAACAAAAAAAACATACCTGCTGTTTACAGTATATACAATAATTCTGGCTTTTAATGCCCAAAACGACATTTTGGCTTCCTCGTACTGTACAACCAACTAGTGCAACTAGTTCTTCCTTATATCGCTAGATGCTTAGCAAGACATTCCCTTTATTATGTTCTATGTCTATATGTCCAAAATATATTTGCAAAGGATGGAAGTTTTTACATTATATTCCATAACGTTCCTTGAAAATCTCATTTTTATTCATATAAATAGTTTGTAACAGATGTACATTGTATTTTCATGTCAGATCTTCACTAAGCAATTGTGAAAAGGAACACTTTACATTTACTGGCCACTTCATTAGGAACACCTGTTCAACAGCTTGGTAGCGCAAATATCAACTCAGCCTGGCAACAACTCACTCAATGCATTCAATGCATTCAATGCACATCGCCAAGATGTTCAAATCGAGCATCAGAATGCGGAAGGAATGTGACTTCAGTGATTTAAACCTGGTTGATTAAATCACTAAAGTGGTTGTTGGTCAGCCTAACACTTGGGCATAATGACGCGTCGTGATTTGTCATTAATGGCACCATTAACTTACGTTCAATATGTTTGTGTTACATAAAATGGCATGCCCCAAACCCAGTTTACAAATCACTAACTGCTGTGCTGTAAACATTAACAGATTTAGATAGAACAAGTGTTATAATCTTCTGTATGTTCATATAGACTGCTCATACTGACCCTGTATATATTTCTGTTTTTGGGTCGAGTTATTCTGGAACTGACTAACCTGTTTCCAGACACATCAAAAACATGCAGTTCTGTCGCCTGCGAAAGTTCAGCAGGGATGCGTGTCAGACGGTTGTCTCTGACACACAGCACGTTCAGACTGCTACAGCCTCCTATCTGTGAAAAGGGAAAACCAAAATGCATAAACATGTCAGAAGTAATAGCTGAAAAGAGAAAAGCACAACGTATTAGAGGAGTCTGGGAGCTGAGTGGGTTACAGTGCTTTTACTCAAGGTTGTTTATATGGGTTCAATCCATCACAATCTTTTAACGCTTGATAGGGTCAGTTTTTAAAAAAAAATCCCATTTTGTTACTAGTGTTGATATTTTAAAATGTAAAGTTAAAGATGGATGAACTAATAAAAAGGATGCATGCATGAAGAACACTGCTGATAATGGAGCCTGATTTTAAGAGTAATTAGTGGTGATCTATATCATGGCATTAATGGATTGCCAAGCAGTGACAAGTCGACCTTCCAATGCCTGATCCTGAAATAATAACAGATACACAGACAATGCACGGTATGTAACCCTGTCTCAATACAATAGGAATAAAAGATTCTATATACATCTCTATATAATAACCAGTCCTGAAATCTTATCGAGAAAAAGGATTTACTATGAAAGTATTAAAGGATTTAAATGCATTACGTCATAGACCTCCACACCGATACAGCCTACCTTGTGTTGTACTCGACATACAGTGTGTAACAGCGTAGATGGAAACGTGCCAGCATTGTGGTGTGTGGAAACACTTGTGTGAGGTCACACGTCACACAAACAGCCAAAGCACTGAACACACTCAATACACAATCTGAATCGATGTGACACTGGGCTATTGTTTCAAGTCTGAGAAAAGGCTTTCAGATTGCACATTAACCACAGCCTGCCCTCGCTTCTCCCAGGCACACTGCGAGTGAGAGACGTCTGATCCAGCATACAGTGTCACGGTGTACCAACGTCATCATTGCGACAGCATGGCTATAGCACTACAATATACGGAACACGAAACTCTACGAAAGATAGAATGAAATTGGACAATTTAGCTTAATACACTCTATATAGCAAACACATGTATCTAGAATGTCTAGGATTCACTTCACTGGTACTAAGAGCCCCAAATAAAGCAAGACCCTTAAAGACATTAGCCCCGTTCACACATCTGGGATACATTCAAGGCAGGAATACAGCACATACATTGCCTTAACCTTAGGTTTAAAAGGAATGGAAAACAGCAGCTAACCCATAAATATATCTTCTAGAGTATATCAGATGTACCTACTATACCTGAAAAGTGCTAAAAGCACTAGTGCATTAAAAACATTGGCCTAAAGGATCAGCAGAGCTCAAGACTAATCAGCAATGCCAGTCCTATTATTACATTAAAAAAATGTAAGAACTTGGGTAGTTGCACAGAGACCTGACCTCAACCTCACCGACCACCTTGGGAATGAACTAGTAAACCGAGACGGTATAATGTTAAACCTAGATAATGACAAATACAGACTTTTTTTTTCTCCCTAATTTAGTCGTGTCCAATTCCTCCCCGTCACTAGGGGGCTCCCACATTAAGGCTACTACTACCACTCAGCCTGGAGGGCCGAAGACTATCACGTGTTTCCTCCGAACCACGTGACGCCAGCCGACCGCATCTTTTCGAACTGCTTGCTCGCGCACCGTTGGAGGCGGCGTAACACACTCGGAGGACAGCGCTATCCGCTCCCTCCGCTGCGCGAGCTCACAGACGCCCCTGACTGGCTGTAGAGCCGTGATTAATGTCGGAGCACTGTGTAACCTCTCATCCCTCCCCTCTGAGAGAGCTCGGCCAATCAGCTCTCTCTAGACCTCCGGCTGCGAGAGGTTACAGCACCACCCGGGATTCGAACTAGCGATCTCCGGATGATAGGGCGAGTGCTTTAACCACTGCGCCACTCGGAGGCCTGACAAATACAGACTTGACCAAATTTCCCCAAACACTTTGTAGCAAAGAACACCATAACGTGTACAATCAAATCTACAAAACTCCTCAATACAGATGTTTTTGGAACCAAAGTGCTTCCTATCCGGGATAACATTGACAGTGTGGGATGCGATCCACTAAAAAATAAATAAATAAATAAAAAAAATAAATAAAAAAAACACCTCTTTGGGAACCACTGATCTACATAACTGACCAAAATAACCAAAATACTAATCACACTACAAGTTGGGTATAAATATTTCAATTTGTTAAACATCATCTGTTTGCCCAGATATATTTTGGGAAACAAAAGCATGAAAAGCATAAAAAGCATGTGCACTGCTTGCAAAACTACAGGACTAGTGTACAAAAAAGTGTGTGTGTTTGGGGGGCGGGGGGATGCTGGGCTCTCTATTTGACTAAGCACACATACAGTACTGCAAACACTCTCTCAATGCACTGAGGTCATGCTATAGAAACAACAGCACTCACATCCATCCACACGCAGGCTCTGAATGCAGCCGAGTGAACTTCACATCACTTCACATCACCAGCCTAATGGAGCGTTAATTACAGGGCATGCTTTCAATCAGATGGTTTCAGATTTCAGATAGCAGCCCTGAACGGCAGCAGCGCCAATTTAAAAAATAATTGCATGTTAAAGTACATCACAATTATTCATTTTATGACAAAGGACAACTGCCTTCGTCTTTGCATTGCATGTTGTCGAGTGTAAAAAAACATTGAATCTAATTTTAACTGTGTAATAAGTAGGTAATAAACACAATGGAGTGTGTTATTATAGAGTAGTGTTCCCTTCAGATAGAATTTGATTACAATTTCTGGTTTATTAACAAACAAATTAGTTACATTTGGTCACGCAGGGGTTTTACATTAAAAAACAGTTTTTGCGAACCACTTTGTGCTTCGTTTTAGACAAAAAGGGGGGTTTCTCCTGGCAAGCCTTTCAAGCAAACCATACTTGTTCAGTCTTCTTCCAGTTGTTCCAGCTGTCATGCACCTTTTACATGCTCAGTGAGGTCTGTAGCACATGAGCTGTACATAGTTCTTGGGTTTTTTGTACCTCTCGGAGCATTGCACTTTAGTGAATGTGCTGGAACATTCGGTCCTGGAAAGGCTGACGGCTCTCTTGAATATTTTACACTTGGGACTAATCTTTCTTTTAATAACGTTGAACACCTAATGGTTTTATAACCAACAATTCCTTCTCTAAAACCGTGCTTATCAATTGGCTTTGTGCTAACATGCGCATATCTGAATGCTCCAGACATACATGTTTATACAATGCATACGACTGAATAAACATAAACCATTCGATGTTGAGATATTGCTCTACCATGTATATAAATCCATTATCGCTCAGTGAGAGGGGGATAAAACTACGTCGTTCTAAGAGCAAGTCTGAGTGCATGTCTGGGTATGCAGTAGGTCCTGGGAGTTCAAACAGTTTATCATTTTAATGTCAAATTGGACTCCCTTGAAATGAAAGTTCTAAGGAAAAAAAACATCTATTTTCTGACCTGATGACAGAGCCCACAGCAATCTGAGCACAGCAACAGAAGAACTAAAGGAAAACTGGTACATCTTTTCTGGTGAGCACCTTTTTACGCTACTCATCAAGGTCCTTTCTCTTCCAAGATCTTCACAATGAGATCAATAACAATATTTAGGGCACCACTGATGGCACTATTTATTGTTTACGCTTGCTTTCATCAGCATTAGTTAAGTAAAATAAGTAGAAAATGTCAGTATGAAAGTGGTCATCTTTTAACACCCAACTTTTGGACTTTTTTTTCCCAGTCTGGCATTCACTTTCAGGTGTCTCTCTTTTTTTTTTTTTTTTTTTTTAAACTTGATACACTTGTCTCACACTTGGTCAGACTAGAATTTAACTCTCTTGTACCGTCACTGCTGAGGCTCTCGCATATTAAAAGTTAAATTGTGAAATAGTTCTTACCTCTTTAGGTAAAGATACCAGGCGATTCCTGTCACAGTTGAAGTTTGAGAGTTTCCTAAGCTTTCCAATACTTCTTGGCAAACTCTGAGGAAAGCAAATATGTCGTCACTGTTGTACAGGCCTGGACCTTTTATGCGTCTAACTTTATCCAGCTTGCCCAAGTAACTGAACTCTTGACAAGCTAAAGGTACATCTAAAAGGCTGGCAAATTAAAAGATGGGAGTTTTCAAAAGACCGAGGTCAAAGCAGAGGCGATGTCTTTTACAGCAATAATGTTATGGACCTCTTAAGCACCTTCAAACTCCATTAAAATCCACTTCAAGGTCCACAAGCCATTCATAACATAATGAAAAAATACCCATGTGCCAAATTTGGAATAAAGTGGCTCATGAATCCTACCATTTTTTTTTAATGTACTGAGGTGAACGTGGGTGTGTAGCTCACCAGCAGCTGGTTCTCAGTCAGCACCAGTTCTGTAAGACTTTCACAGTCGCCGATGCTCTCGGGCAGCCGAGCCAGACGGTTCTGATCCGCTTTCAGAATGGAAAGGCGTTTTAATTTGCCTGTGGACACACGTGGGATACGTGATTAGAGCTGGAATAAAAGGTCGGGGGGGAACCAGCACTTATATTAACTAGATGCCATTTCATTCTGAAATAAAATAAGTATCAGTGAGCTAAACTCATTTAGGTAAAGCCTGCATTTAGTCCATGCAATTTTTAAGGTCTTTTCAGAATATTATTTGTCATGCTCTATAGACCGGGTTCCAAGAATATTATTCCAATGTAATAAAAAGATAATAAAATCAATGCACACTGATCAGCCGTAACATCATGACCAAGCCAGGTGATTTTTGATTCATACATATTTCCTCATCACCTAAGTGAATAGTGGAGTCCATGCCTCGACAAGGGAGAGCAAAGGGAGAACCTTTATATTATATTAGGTGGGTCATAATGTATGGCTGATTGGTGTACATTTGTGCAAGAAAAGTGTATTTATTATCCTGTCCTCTTGCGGCTGACTGTTATGGTAGCAGTCACGCTATTTAATAGCATCTGACACAGCCAGACCTTGTCAGATGTCTTTGATCATTCAATCTACCGCCGATAAACAACTCATATTATGCATTCCAAAAACATCACGACTGATAAGCAAAGACTGTGTTTAAAGTGTCTAAAAAAAAAAAAACTACTTTATCTCGAACATGAACCGTGAACTATTCATAACCCTTTTTAATAAACTTAATTTTCACATCCTTATTAAAATCATATTTTTCTGATCATCTTAATCTGAGAGACAAACAAACAAAAACAAAAGGCTATTCTTGGTAAATATAATTTACTATTTCTTTTTTTTTTTTTTGAAAAGCAGATTTTAAGCCCTGTTCATTTCCTACATCTCTTATTTGTTCGAAATAAAGCCGTCACGCGGAGACTCGTATGTGAAGTGTCTGTTCATTTCCAGAAATATTGTTTCCATTGCAAATAAATTATATACAGCATGTTGTGAACTTTGTGAAAATAGGATGTAAATTTGGTTTGAAAGTTTAAATTTGGCTGCCTACAAGTAAAGAGATGTCCAACGCAATATTCGGTTGTACAGTAAGCAGTAAAAGGAACAGAGATAATCTTTTAAGTAAAAATGATCATAATCATTCTCTTCTTTTGCAATGCATATGGAAGTTAAAATGAAAATGCAAAGCAAAGGTAGAAAATATATACCTGGCGAGATCGCTCTATTTAGCGGCTGAATAAAAAATATGGAGGACACATGCGTGCCTTTGAAGTATAAAGATGTGCAATGACTGACCTATTCCCTCGGGCAGGGCATCGATAAGGTTCTGGGAGACCAGCAGGTCGGTGAGCGAGACCAAGCAAGAAATTTCTTCCGGGAGGTGCTCCAGCTTGTTCTCGGACACATCCAGACAGAGCAAGTTCTTCATGCTGCCGAGCTCCTGCAGGGAACAAGATCATTTGTGCAATCTTTCAGCTGGCAGATTTGCTGAAATGGATGACTCTGAAACTCGGTGCCGATTAAGATCTTAAGCAGGATTTAACAACAGACTAGTGAGATTAAATAGTGATGTTCAACCCACACACCCTTCTTTCACTTAGCGCTGGTCATTAGAGTATTCATCCTGACACAGTGCAAGGATTTATCTATTTGCAAAGTAAAAGTGCAGTGTCAATAGTTCATTAAAAACATCCTGACGCAGTCTTAAGGAGCATTGCCTTGACTGCAAAATGTTCATTTTTAGACTAACAAAATACACAGGGGAGTTCAAGTCAAACCGGAACTAGTAAAGGAAAGTCTCCTGGATGAAAGCGTTAACGATTTAAACCTGAACATTCAGCGAGTAGAACGCCTAATCCTTGAAAGACGATGGATAACTTAGGGAAGAGATGTCTGTGGGAACTTCATACACAAACCTTCCCAAACACCACTTGCACATTACGTGAACTTGGTTGGGAGTTATTCCCATATCCTGCGTACAGTCTGGACCTCGCGCCAAATGATTTCCACATGTTGGGCAATTAAAGAACTTACAGAGGAAACTGAGCACTAGTGAAACGATGGGATGAATCTGTAGCAGGGGATTATATACGGAAATAAAGGTAGTTACTTAAATGTGACCGGTTATGCAATCAAAAGTCCCAGTTTGACTTGAACGCCCCTCGTGTGTCTCCGAAAGCAGTGATTAGTGAATGATTTTAGTTGAGTTAAAAAAGAAACACTGACTGATAATCACAACACTGTTACTGCTGATTGCTGTGCAGATTCCTGTGCCATGCTGTTTAAGCATCTCATTAGATTAATATAGAAGTGTTTTATTCCCAGGATGGTGATTATCAAGGTTAATAGAAACACTTGGGCAGCCGCTCATTTATACAGTTATCCAATTAGCTAATCATGTGACAGCAGGACGAGCAGAAAATCATCCAGATACAGGTCAAGAGCTTCTGCTAATGTTCACGTCAAACAGCAGAGTTGTGATCTTTGTGACTTTAACAATGGCATGGTTATGGTGCAGGATGGGCTGGTTTGTTATTTCAGAACCAATGATGATATCCAGGATTTTCACACACACATGAGTTTCTAGATTTTGTACAAAATGTTGTGGAAATCAAAAGGAATCCGGTGATCTGGTGAGATACTGAAACACATTGTTGAGAGGAATCAGAGGACAGTCTGAGCTGATACTGTAAGCACTTTTTACAGCTACACTATGATGAGCCAAAGCAAATCAGGCAGCACATGAAACCCAAAGGCAAAGGGCCGACATCAGCAGAAGACTTTATCGGATTCTACTACTGTCCGCCAAGGACAGGAGGATACATAGAGGAAGAGTCGCCAATAGTTTGGTTTGGGCGAGGCTGTGCCCATGATATCCTTAGATTCCTGATCTCGACCAAATGGAACGGAACCCAGTGTGGTTTTCTGTTGTTGTAGCCCATTCGCCGCGAGGCTCAATGTTTTGTACATGTTTTTTCTGCTTATCACAGCTGAAATGAGTGATCTTGGGAGTTACTATATCCTTCCTGGCAGCTTGAACCAATCTGCCCTTTGACCTCTTCTATCACCACGGCATTTTCAACTCCATTACCGTTACCCACTAAATGATTATTTTTGTTTCCATTTCATCAGGTACTGCTGGAATACTCAAAAGCTGGCACTAACAATGAATTTGATTAATTCTGTCTCTGAACACCACTGAAGCTCTTGATTTGTCTCTGCATGATGTTCCTGGTACATGATTGGCTGACTGGACAGCTGCATAAATACAGTAGGTGTGTAAGTATTTTAATGAGGGAGGATATATTACTTTTAATGTAATTTCACTGCTAACAATATTTGAGCTACCCAAAAACATGTGAAACATAATATTTAGTTAAATGATTATTATACTGTGAATGTTATAAATACATGACTCCCTCATGCACAGTGGCAATAAGAGTGGCCTAGAAGAGCATTTCAGCAATACTTTACCCTTGGTAATTCACACAGCTGGTTTCCATCCAGCCACAGGTCCTTCAAACTCACAAGGCATCCTATTGTCTCGGGCTGAAAGAAATCAGTGTTGCAGTGCAAAATTAAGGAGTTAGTGACAATCACCAATATGCACAGGAATGCAGAGCTGTGCAAAATATTTGCGAAATGGCATTCCCCAGGAGTCTGTTTCAGCACACTGCGTGAATTGTAACAAACATGCACAGAATTTTACACATAAAATAATCTGGTGGCGGAATATTCATAGGTTCATGCGAAATCAGTTTTAAATTAGAATTCCGAAAACTGTAGGAAAACACCAGGATCTTAAAAAACTAAGTGTATAAATAAGGCAGAGCTCACCAGATTATACAGTTCGTTGTTCCCTACATCGAGTTCTTCCAGTCTGTGTAGCTGGGAAAGAGATCTGACAAAGACAACCAAGTGTGAAATCATACACACACACACACACACACACACACACACACACACACACACACACACACACACACACACACACACACACACACACACACACACACACACACACACACATACACACACACACACACACATACACACACACACACATACACATACACACACACACACACACACACACACACACACACACACACACACACACACATACACACACACACACACACACACACACACACACACATACACACACACACACATACACACACACACATACACACACACATACACACATACACACACACATACACACACACATACACACACACACACACACACACACACACACACATACACACACACATACACACACACATACACACACACATACACACACACATACACACACACTTACAGCTTGAGCATGGTGTACTTACTCAGGTAAATATGTTAGCATGTTTTCTCGAAGTTCCAGTGATACCAAGTTAATAAGACTGAAAAACAAACACACGAACACAAAAATTGTCTGATTACAAATTCAATGGATTTTCAAAGACAGCATTGTGTATTATCGATAAAACTATGCACATGTCAACTTGTGGCTTATTAATTAAATAGTTTATTTTATTTTAATATTTTAATGTACTACATTTACAATGTAGTAGGTGGGTGGACACTAAATACATACAATTTTAAACACAAGCATTAACATCAGAAATATGTAAAAATATGTATATAAAAAATTATATTTTACACACACACACACACACAAAGTAGAGTTACAGTTCCTTCATTATCTGCTTAATTACCACTACTTCACTACTTCATTATCTGCTTCACCTTCACAATCATGTTTTAGATATAAACATTATTATTATTATCATGAAGATGGACGCTTTGAGCACTTGAGAGATTAAATGTTCAATGTAAAATGTCTATTATGTAATTATAATATATGTACATATAAAAATAATATAAATAAAGCAATAAAGTATTTGTTAGATTTTCCGTTTATTTAGTACTTTCTTTTCTCTGGCACATGCCAATACCATGTAATACCAGGCAATTAAATTAAATTCGATCACTTTAAGTTTTATTTTTGTAGCACTTTTAATAATGTTCATTTCTGCAAAGCAGCTTAACAGAATCAAAAAAATGTTTTTGAAACTATGTATCGATCAAAATAATCAGATTGTCCCTCATGAGGAAGCCGAGGACGACGATGGGAGGGAAAATCGCCCCGAGAAGGAACCTTGAGAGGAACCAGACTCAACAGGAAACCCATCCTCATTCGGGTGATAATGGACAGCAGGGATTGATCTGAGGTCATACTGTGAGTTCGGTGCCAGGAAGTTTATTATAACAGGATCAGGTACAAAAGCAAACGCAGGCAGAATACAATCCAAAGATAAGACTCATTAAGTGAGTAAAACTCAAGAGTGTAACGTCTGTTTGCTTTTGAACAGGCGTCGGACCAAACGCACCTCAGGTTGGCTGGAGGGCAGGAGTTTGGAAAAGTGTGTAACAGCATGCCGATGTTTCAGAGGTAAATGTGATCATTATGCAGCCTGAACATGATAGATCTGTAGATCAGACACATGTTTAGGCTGGTTGGTACATGAAAAATGTTTTCGATGCAGAAATTAAAAGCTCTGCATGATCACGCCTTCAAAATATATTTATACAGCAGTCTGTAATACAATAGGTTACACAGAGTAAAAAAAAAAAAAATCTTTCTTCTTTTCATCATAGAGCAATCTTGGGCACGATTAAAATGGAGGCTTTGTTTCATTGTAGTACAAGACAACACTTTTATTGTCATAATGTCGAAACTTTCTGATTAAAAAAAAAACAAAAAAAAAACTTTAACGTAGGCTACATCAAGAACATGAAACAATGTAAAGTTGATCGGTTCATATGCAGGACTCAGAACTAAAATGGTCACCAAAGCACCTAATGTTTTTTTCCCTTAAATTTATTTTTTTATTACATTACAAATTCCCCTTTTTTTTAATTCTCAGTAGCTGATCAAACTCCCCCAATGCCATGCTAACAAATGGGCATGACTCCAAAGTTAACCAACATTAGTCAACAAAGAAAATTAAATGTTCAAATGAAACGTCTGACTTTTTTTTTTTTTTTACTCCGTGTCTATCCAAACCCTGCCTCCTCTACATCAGATGTCTTTGACAGTGAAAGTTCTCATGGATGCTTATGCCAGCTGGTCTCGGGTGGTTTTCAATCATCATTAGCTGAGAATGCTAGCAAAGTACAGTTTAACTCAGCGTGGCTAAATGAGTTCACCTGGTAACGTAATAAAATGGGTTAAATAATGGCTGATTTGCCTTTAATTTGATTTGGCTCTTAAATATTTTCCTGTTGGGAGCCAAAGGCGGTCGTGGCTTAGTGCGTTGAGGCTCTGAGTTACTGATTGGAAGGTCAGCGGTTCAAGCCACAGCTCTACCAGGTGGCTACTGTTGGGCCCTTGAGCAAGGTCCTTAACCCTGTGGGCACCCTATCATGGCTGACCCTGCGATCTAACTTCAGCATACTAACAAGAAGCTGGGATGTGTGAAGAAGAAAGAATTTCACTGTACAGTAATGTATATGTGACAAATAAAAGGGTGAACTTATAAAGATTCAGGAAGTGCTGCTATATAAGGAATAAAACATGACAGGTTTTGCTGTCTTGTGACAGTAACCCATCCATGCTAGGGTGGCATAATCATTTATTATAATAAAAAATATTATTATTATTATCATTATTATTATACAAGTCACGCTTTTAACTGTTCATAGTTTTATTCATTGTTGTCTTCAAGGCAAGTACATTTCTGTTAACAGTTATTTCTTAAAATGCTCATTCTCTTTCCAATCTCCCTTATTTCTCTAATCATTTCAAGTTAATAATAAAGGAAAGAAAAAAGATTTTGTGTTTGAAAGAGGTGAAGAATGTCCACTCTCCCAACGACTTTAGAGAAACATTAAAGCCTATTACAAAGCACTGACACTTCAAAAGTCCTTTACATAAATCATACAAACAAAACATTCTTTGATGAACAAGCTTAAATCTATTTACTGTTCATCTTGGATCATTTGAAGCGCATGCCATACAACTCCCAATTAATGAACAGTTACTATAGAAACTATTACTCATCAGAACAAGCATATTAATATGAACTGGAGTGGCCTTCAAAGCTGAACAGGTGTACATAATTACTGCAGATTGTTTTTTTTTTTTTTTTTAATTCAACAGAAATTCATCAGAGCTAAATTCATTGAAAGTATCTAGCTACCCATTCAAGTTTTGTTTTCTACTGGGCATGTGGTTTGTTTAAAAGGTAGAAGCCTTTTTTCCCATTAATTTTCCATTAAATATCCTCAGAAAACTTCTACTACGTATTGGTGATCACAAAAACCTTGAACTCTTTTTTTTTTTTTTTTTTTTAAGTGTCTGTGTGCTGGACTTCTCTTAACAGCAGATCTGAGAACGCATTAACCTAGGATGTGCCATCAATTCCCAACCAAAAGAAAGCCGCAAATATTCACCGGATATAATTCACCTCAACTCCCAAAGCATGGGATACTCACAACAGGAGCAGCAAATTCAGCTCCAGCATGCTTTAGAACACATCTAGAGAATATTACATCCTTCGTTCCGGTTACATCATCAGTGTGGTTCAGTGAGTGTAAAGAGCTGTTCTGTTTCAAAGTTCAGATTAGTCACAATATAGCCATAATCAAGATTTGTTCCATAAAGGGATGCAGTTGGGGAGGTAGAGACAGACCCACAAAGCAATCAGAGACATTGTCTCAAAATATTTTTTTTTTAATACTTTATACTTTCATACAAGAAAGTCATCATTTTAACAGAAATTATTTTTTATGTGTCATTTTAAATAATTAGTTTCAGTAAGAACTGAGTTACTAAACAGCTGTTATACAGGTACTTATTTAGTACAGTGTAAGTAATTGTAGTCAAATTTCACAACCCTTGTTATAGGCAGAAATGCATTCCAAAGTTCAGCGGAGACTCATATGAAGCTTTCGCAGTCACAATGCAAAAACTAAATTTTTAAACTTTGAACTTTTAAAGTTCAAATATCGTTCAAAGCTAGTTTTGGTTAGCCATATGACTGGGGAAGAAAATAAGTTAAATATGTATTAAATGCACCAATTTAGCTCGATTGGATTGCAAAATCCTCATATTTTGCTTATTCTTTGCTTAACATTGGAACACATTTCTGCATGGAACAAGGGTTGTGGAATTTGGTCCAAATTACTTACCTTGTACTCATGTTCAGGGAGACAACGTTCATGATTGGTGTGAATTGATAACCACCCAGACGTATGGTGATATAGTGATATGCACCGCAATTTAGATTTCCGACAGTCTTGTGGGGAGGGACTCATCCCTTTAAGCCCTTACTCAAAAGCCCAAAGGTGTCAACACAGGAGTGTTGAGATTTAACGTCACAACGGAGGAACCACCAAGTGGAATAATATAGCGCTCTGTGTTCCAAATGTAGAGACACAAAGATGTAAGTAGATGCAACCCATTTTCAGATGGGCCTTTTTAAGCTGAATCCAATTATCACCTTTTAAATGTGTTCCCTGCGTCATAAGCCAAGAAAAAACACCACGTTCGAGCTTAAAACAGCCTAATTAACCCGGTGTTCCAAAAGAAAAAAGAAAAAAAAAAACTGGAGTAGTAGTGACTTGGTGATTAATTTTTCATGCTAGATAGAGGAAAGTTACAATGTCGTATCCCAGTGCTTGTAAAAGAGACACTCTTATGAGTATAGGGAAAAAATGAATGCAAGAAAAAGAAAAAAAAGAGAAAAAAAAAATCGGTGACAATTTAATTTGTGCAGCCTGACTACTGGAGCGATTTTTCATGCCGGGGAAAGAACTGAGCAGGTTGGAATGGCAAGAAGCACGGCCCAAAAACACATCAAGCTGCAAGATTAAGCACACAGAGCACTGTGATTTATAGCAATAAACAATACCTTCTTGACAATGGGCTTTAGCACTGCTGTGAGTCAGATTGAGTTCACCCCAACCCCACCATTCTCAAAATGATTAAGTGAGAAAAGTCATGAAACAATTTTGTTTTGAGACATAAACCTGAGCTGCTGCCAGCACCAACAATTGCGCTTCATCGTCGAAACCAGAAAAACCAGGTGGTGAATTTGTTTAACAATAGTAATCTTTTTTTTTTTTTTATTATAAAAAATATATTAATACTAAAATAAAATAGAAAAAACACTCCAGGTCGTCATAATACCTTTAATCAGAATAACTGTGGATGTCAATTTTGTTGACACAATCGTGGACGATTAGGTCACTGATCATCTGCTAGATTGGTGGGTCCTTGTTTGACACGCGGCGCGAGTGGAGCAGCAACCTTTCTCACAAATCTCCACGTGATCGTTCAGATTAAATCGTAGCATTTTTGACCTATTCGATTTTAGGTCAGTGTGAGCAGCTCCCATGAACCAGAGCTCCTTATAACCCACGGTGGTGTTTGCATGGCAACGAGATCATCAACAAAGCAGCGTGTACGAGAGCGCGAAAGCCAGGTTACTCAAGTTGTGTGGAAACAACATACATGCCTGCGTGGTGTTTCTTTTTCATCCTTCCATGACCAGCAACAAGAAAAAGAAAAATCTTGGCAGGAAACAGGCAGCGCCTGGTGGGCGATATAAGCTGCATGCTGAACTGACAGATTGAGGGCTGAGAGGGGAGAAAAACTGTCTAAACATTGAAATCTAACAACAGACAGAACTGCCTACATGGGACTTATTTCATAGCGCGTGCACTTGCATTATTTAGTGTGAACGCTGCAGTGCTCAGCTGGACGAGAGCAGTAATTCAACCGAGTAGTCCGAGGTGTCAAAAAATGTTCCATGCCTTACATTACCTGTTAAACAGAGTTTATTAAATCCTTGATTTATCTGATCATAGTTGTAAGTGAATCGTTTCATTTAGAACAAGCTCTGTATAGATAGATCTCAACTTGTCTGAGAACTTCGACATTGTTGTTTATGTTTAGCTTGACAAACAGTCACACTCTCAGTATGATGGACCATGAGCGACGGCACCTACATACCAGATACTCGGTTCTGTCCGTCTGTCTGTCGGTCCATCTGTGTGTCTGCTCCCTTAAAGATTATGTTATGTAGTTCTGCTTAAAGATTATGAGCTATGAGATTTTTCAACAAGAATTGAGAGAAGCACTTTCCCCAAGCGCGTTAAATACTATGCCATGCCAAAACGCCAGACCTGCCCTCAACAGTTCACCGGTTATGTACGATGTGATGTCTTCACACTGCACACACTACCTGGACATGTAGAACTTCAGAAACCACTACCTGGTGTAGGATACTTCGGCACACTATACCAGGATGCTAATATTTAAGGCTAGTTTGCTTTTTTACCATCATTAACTGTCAAATCCATAAATGCAGAAATGATCTACTCATCATTATATTTAGTTGAACAGAGCAGAAGCATGTGCCAAGCTTACATTACAGAACATCGCATGCATGAAATCGGAGCATGGGAAATGGGAAAATGGGAAAATGACTATTGCATGGGACCAATTACAATACTTTTATTTGATATCGATATCTACGCCTTTCAAGGTAGAACAATTAGGGGGAAATGTTTCCATTCATAAGCAATATGGTATTCCTGATATGAAAACATTTAACCTCCATCTACTCCAGAAGGAATTTGTGTCAGAATTTTGTGCTGATGTTAATTTGGCAACGTTACAAACATTGGGAGAACAGTAGTATCAAGTTCTTAGTATAAAGGTTAGGTTGCGGAAATGATGGCAGAACAACACTGACGATGTGACATGATGAGATGAAGTTGAACAAATGCACCTTACACAATGTTGTAAATGCGACTTCAAAATAATATTAATACCCCCGGAGCATCAAGAACCTGCCGTTTGTCCTCGTAAGGTCACTGAGCACAATAATAAATCTGTACAACAAGCACCAATAACAATAAGCACCACAATAAATAGAGGAGAACAATAATAAATAAATAAATAAAACATTTAACATCTGAGATCTTTTCTGTGAAACTGGTCATAAGGCAGTTTGGATGGTGTGCAAGGAACATATTACAGTAGAATAGTTTTGGAGCCAAGATTTTCCCAAAAGAAAATTAAACAGAGAGGCAGCATTACAACACCACAAGTTGCGTGACATGAGATAAATGTGCTGTGTGCTGGAGGCTTGTGTGTCCATACCAGTCTCAGATCAGTGTTTTAAACCCTGTTTGAAGCTTAAAGTCCCATTGGATGTGCTCGGACGTTGTATGCCCGGTCATTGTGTCAACTGCCATAAATGATCCAAAGAGAGGCTACAATCTTCGTTGTTTTGTAAATTTTGTGTCTGGGTCATTCGTTCGGTGTTCTCAACGTCATTTTATCAGGGAGACTTTATCAAAACGACCTTCATCAAAGACTAAATTATTGGCCTGTATGAAGTACAGAAAACAATTAAGGAGATTTTTAATTATTGGAAGTGGGTTTCTAACTGTCCAACGCATTATTAAAACCCACAAGGTCTGAGCTGAACCTTCAATTATGGAATAATAGTCTTCAGAAAAAAAAAGCATGAACGGAGATCCTTGCTAAAGGCTTAGCAAACTAAATGTTTGCATGGTATAGACTTTACAGTAGAAATCACAACTGTATGTGAAATTAAGAGCATTCCACATAAGGAAAAATTTTGGGATTGGGCCTAAACAGCTCTGTGGCCATAAAAAACTACTTGCTAGTTGGGGCTAATCAGGAAATAAAAAGAATAAATCACTTAAATTTGCTAGGGAGCAGAAAGATTGGAGTTTGCAGAAATGAAAAAAGGTCATGTGGTTCAGACTGATCTTATTCCAGAGCGATGGGCATGGCATGGTAATGTATAAGCCTCTGGAGGCAGTGTTATGATCTGGGGTTGTTTCAGTTGGTCAGGTCTACTGTAGGCTCAGCAATGTTATGTGGCAATAAAGTGATATCAGCTGGTGACCTGAATGTACTGGATCTGTGCACTTTTCTATTCCAGAATTCAAATTGTGAAAATGTAGTTATGGGAGGAACCATTTTCTTGGATGAACGGTCAGGAAACTTTTTTGCTTGGACAGAAATTCCTCAGAAAGAAAAAATTTCCCACCCCCTGTCTGCATACCCAGTGTACACACCCCCTAACTAATACTCTGGCCTGTAATTCAGCACACATTCCTTTGGGAAAAGATTCTACCAATGGATAGTAGATCTTGATTTCTCGATTTTATTTGGCGAAAAAGTCTCGACATTGATCAAATTGCGAGAGCAGCTATGGGCACAACCCTTTCAGGATTTTCCACAGAGTTTCAATTGGCTTTGCATTTAGATTTAAAGGGCTCTAAATGGCTGACATACCAAAATGCAAATCTGAAGCTCGTCCATTGTTGACTTGGATGTGTGTTTTAGCTTTGTTGTATTGAAAGCTTCTTTTTTTTCCCAAAAAAATCTTTGGCTGGCGCTTTATCTATCTTGACTACAGCCCAAGTTCCAGCTGAAGATAAGCAGCCACACAGAGTGATGAGACCATTTTTATGTAAATATTTTGGCCAGCTGTATGCTACTAAAGCATGAAAATTGATCCGACATAAGTTATCTAGGTTGCATTTTTTTGTGTATAGACTGTAGGCTAGCTGAATGTACCACATGCGGTGTTTCTAAAATGCGACTGAACATACATTTATGATTTAAAAATAATTTATGAGTACAAGATCAACTTCAGCCCGAACCATGCTGAAGTAATGCGTTCTTTGGTAAAAACGATGGGAAAGTTTTAACTCCCACCGAGCACAGGTGAACATTTAAGATGTTTTTTTTGATCATATGCAAAGTCACAACATTCCTGAGGTAAAACGGGAATAATGCTTTGAAGTGCTGGCTTGCTTGTCCATTATTAAAATCATGCAGTCACTTTGATGATAATGATCATGAAATTTCAGGTCTATCCTTCTTCATACTGGTTCTTTTGTGTAACTTTTTAGGCTGACAGTATCGTCTGGATGTCACGCTTCACTTCACATCTGGAACCATTTTGCCGTAGACGCTAATTAAGTGTTTGCTGGTATCTTCGAAACTTCTCAGATTACAAAAAAAAAAAAAACACCCCCACACCCCCACACACAAACCACAACATAACAGATAATACCGTTTAATACACACACACACACACATTATATATTATATATATATATATTATATATAGCAAATGCATGGCTTGTGATGGAGACTATGTTAAGTAGTACATTTGTATAAAGAAACTAAATCTGTAATTGACTTCTGCTAATATATTCAAATTGCACATCTTGACTTTATGTTACTACCTTTAAATTCTCATAATATAGTACAATATGGACAGGAACCACCAACCTCACATTGCAATATTATTATCATAAATACCAAGGTGCCGATTCGATTAAATTTGCAATTCCATAAGTATTTCATAAATATTGCGATTTTATACATTTATAAATTTTACATATATTGCGATTCGATACTGCATTCCCCAAATTCCCTACATTCCATAAAAATGCAAGCACTTTAAATACAAGAGTTTAACATTTTACTGAGCTGGCACTGGGATGCCAGTATACCTGTCATCTGCCATAACTATAATTTCTAAACCATTTAGTAAATTATTCACTCCTACCACACACGATGAAAATGTGTAAAGACAGTGCACCACCTTCAGTATTAAAAAGAAACGGCAACATTTTACTTCCTCTAATACCTCCATAGTCTCAAAACAAAACTAGATAGCGAGCGTGTGGGTTGCGAGGCCGCGAGCACGCGAGTGTGCGTCTTGTAACGCGGGTACCCCGAGCTTCTAACACATGCAATTTTCAACTAATTAGCGCTCGCAGTGTTTTCAGGCTGGTGTGTGTGTGTAATGAGTAGGATTGAGACCCACAGAGTTTGGAGAAAAAAGTAGATGGGAGGCTTTTAGCGCGTACAATTTTTCTAATGCTACAAAAATGCGTTTCTGTTGCGCCACTCTGTACATAATGATCTGTAATGTAAAAGTTAAATTTGACGCAATTCATAACTGAATATATTTTTCCCCCGCATTTCTATAGTCTTTCAATTATTGTGAGTAGCGCAACGTTTCTTTTATTAAAAGAAAAAAAAAAAGAAAGAAAAAAAAAAAGAAAAAGATCCAAACAAGGGGTCTAACACACATTTCTTATGAATAGAATAACTATAATCACGCGGGTCCTGGTCCGTGAGGGCTGCTGGCGGAAAAGGTTTTTGTGCAGTTTCATGCAAATAAATGTGGGTATGCTGCTTCCGGCGAAAGAATGGGCCTCTGGACTCGTATCTTAAGTGCCTCATTTGTAAAAAGCTACTGAGACACACACACACACACACCATGAAACTTTGGATAAAGGGAAAGAATACATAGAGCACAATGCTGGAAAATGTAGATATGCTGAAAAAAAAAAAAAAACAACAACACTAATTCAATTCCTGTACAGTAAGTCTAGCGGAATGCAGGCCTCTGAAAATAAACCAATCCGATTGTGAGAAGCTCCCATTTGATTGCATGCAAGATAGGGCAAAAGAAGTTAACGGAAATTACACAGGAAATGAACAGAGCCCTGGCACGATGGGAGAGATGGAGAGAGAAACAGACCCGCGATACTAACTAGCACAAAGCTGCCAGATGAATGACATATTTGCCGCAAAAAAACATTAAACGGAGAAAATCAAAACACAAACGATGCGTTTGAAGCGAGCTGATCTGATCTAAAGGTTCATGTCAGCATTCGACAGCAAGGAAAGCGGCAGGCTGAGAGAAAGTGCTTCTAACCGGGTGTTAATCTGACAGCTTAGACATGAAGATTAAAAAAAAAAAAACTCCAACTGTCTAATGTCAATTGTTAGTGTTGTGTGAAACAAAAATGGGGGAAAAAGGCAAATGTCATGTGTGTAGTAAATATCAAGACTGTCAGCTACAATACGAGATGTTGCTGCAGGAAAGTTTGCATGGAGCTCACAAAATGTTAAAAAAAAAAAAAAGGGTTACGGCAAATTTTTATTACATGTTGCAAAGGAAACTGTGGCAAAAACCCTGTGGCCACAATGTCCGGTCTCATGGCTGTTACAGCCGTAATATTAACATTAAGCAAAAAAAAAAAATCCTCGTTCATAAGCTATTGTTTAAATCAGACCATCTCCCTATGGTAGTCATTTACACATGTTCACAACCACCGTGCCTGCTTTAAGCAATACAGAAAGAATTGTGTGTGCGTGTGTGTGCATGTGTGTGCGTGTGTGTGTGTGTGTGTGCGTGTGTGTGCGTGTGTGCGCGTGTGTGTGTGTGTGTGAGTGTGTGTGAGTGTGTGTGAGTGTGTACACTCGTGTGTGTTTGTTCTTTCTTTCTGTGTTGGCAGGCGAAAGGGAAATGTGTACTTACTTTCCAATGTTATCAGGAAGCGCTTGTAAAGAAATGTCATTGATGGAAAGGCATGTCAGGTTCCGCAATTCAGCGAAGCTCTCCGGCAATCTGGGGAAGAAAAGAGAGATAAAGAGAGGGAAAGAAAGGGATTCCGTTTGCTGACATAAAACGCAGATGGTAAAAACATTTCAAAAATAATACAAGATGGATTGAAGGGAATTCAATTTTATGACTAAATGTCAACCATATAAAAAGGATGAAAACTTGCAATAATGGAAACAGCAGAATTTGGACATAAACTGTAATCAGTGCAAATATAAACAGTGAAAAGATGACAATAATCTATTTCGTTCCTTTTTATATCCACTACCAGTCAAACGTTTGGACACATAACGTCTAACTCCGTAGTGTTTCCCTGAATTTTATTTCATGTTGATGGCATTCAAAATATGCAATAACCTCCTTTAAACAGTTGATACTGAGATGCATCTGCTACTCATGCTCTGTAAAGCCTTCATAACGGCTCTAATCTGAGGTGCTGTTTGTTAGTTGGTGGTTTCTGAGGCTGGTAACTAAATGAACTTTGCGGCAGAGGCAAGTTTTGGGCTTGCTTTCCTGGAATGGTCTTCATGAGAGCCAGTTTCATCATGGTGCTAATGCACTTGGCATTAATGTTCTTGCAAGAACTGATCCAGAAATGCTGACCTCTGTGTCTTAAAATAACCCCTGGCTTGTTGTTGTTGTTACATAATTACCTAATTCCATATGTGTTATTTCATAGTTTTAAAAAATCCCCCCAACATTCTATTGTTGTATAATGTAGAACATAAAGCCAAACTTGTGTCCATACTTTAGACTGGTACTGTGTGTATCTCATTAAACCTATATAAAATCCTGAAAAGTTTAAACATGGTAAAGTACAGGGGGTTTCACTCTAAAGACGCCCCAGATATTCTGTAATAACTCTCGCTAGGACGAAGCAAGTGCCTTGGAACGGATGGGCACCCTGTCCAGGTTGTACCCCGCCTCATCTCCTGGGATAGGCCCCAGGTCCTGTATGCAGGATAAAACGGTATAGGCGATGAGTGAGTGAGGACGAAGCAATACAATGTGCTCCTCAGTATACGGAGCTTCACCAGTGTACCGTTTAACACTTTTAACATGGACCGCCATGATTAAATGTTTCCGGCGGAAAACGGAGATCACCTCCAGCATCGCATGTAATGCAATCGATTACACATAGCTCAGGGTATGTAGCATACGTTTTTGGTTCCGATTGCTTCATCATAGTGAGACTTATTACAGAATCTGTATATTGCTGTGAGCAACAGGCAAGAACAGCTAACTCTATGGTTAAGCTCACAACCCAAATTTCCAAACTCCCAAAAAAGATCCCTATTTATCACAGTAATCACAGCTGAGTCCCAGGTCCATTAGAGCTCTATTAAGACCAAAAGTAGTTTTGCATCATAAACAGCACAATCAGTGTGAGGACGTGCGTGCTAATCATGCTAAAGGGTACGAGCAATCCAGAAAAAGATGTGCAGAAAATGCTGCATTAAATCACAACCTATAGTTCAACTGATGAAAAGGCTGAATGAACACCCAGATTGATTAAACTGAAAAAAATGAAATCAAACATAATTTACATGGAGGGTAAAAAAAATAAAATAAATCATCATCATCAGCTGTTATTCCATCAGGCACAACAGAAGAAAAGAACGATAATATTAATGCAGGTCAGACCTTTGGTGAAAAAAAAAAAAAAAAAAAATTCTAACCAATCATTTGTCAACTGTAGTCAGAGATATAAAAGTTAACGTGTTAAGCATTTGTTTTTCAGTTTTCAGTTACCTTGTCAAAGGGTTTCCACTAAAATCTGCTACTTGAAGGGCTTTGCAATAGGAAATGCTTTCAGGAATCTCGATAATGTCTGCGGGGGAAAAAAAGGCGTTAGAGTCATAATAAAGGCACCCAGTTACATCATAATTCACTTTAAGTATTTTAATCTAATCGACGATGCAAAGCATCGACCCGTAGTAGGGAGTGTACACTCAATCAGGAAGAGGTCAAAGCTCAATTCATCTCGCTATAAATGTTTAACAACTTCAAGAGCTTCAAGTCAGACTCGGCGCAAATTGACAAGAGACACAAAGCACGAAACAGACTCGAGGCAAGCGGCCATTTAATCCCGTTCGGGCCGCCGCAAATTACGGCAGGGCCTTGCCAAATAGGGAGTCCAGGCTATAAAATTGCTGTATGAAACTTGAAAATAGTGCGCAGAACAGAGGTAATTATTATCCAGGCCATGTTCCCAGCTAAGAAATATCCTCGGTGATGTCAGTGCCATTGCTGATCTCAGATGGTTTAAAATAAAAAGAACAAAACATGGAGGCGATCCTAAAATACACAGGGTGTGTGCAAGGATGTGTGTGGGAACTAGTTGTAAAGGCGAAGTGGTGCTATTTAGAATAATGACGCCTCAAATACAGAAAGGAAAAAAAAAAAAAAAAAAGCTCAAATCAAAATAACAAGGAATACAATAACAATATGAATGTGAAGCTTAAAGTTGGTATCTGGTTTTTAAAATATTTTTTAAATGAACGATTTATAGTTTGATTCATAGTTTATACGGTCACTTTCATATATAATGCATTACAAGAATCCTCTATAAGATCATCTTTATACTGAATTTTTGTTTACTCTTTAATTTCCTAGAACACAGGCCACGCCCAAATTCTTTTAAGATTCTGTTTATAATTTCTTGCGCAAGCAACATATCCTTGAACTTTCCGACATTTTAAATGATAACAACCTGAAAAGAAAATGAACTTAAATGAGGAAATGAGTCATGAGGTAGACTTGGCCTCTTCTTGGCCAGCGACTTTTGACTGAACGTTTCCTCCAGGTAGACTCGTGGCCATGCTATACTCTTCCCATTTATTAATAGCAAATGTAAAAATATTTCACATACTGGGATGTTAAAAGTGTATGGTCTTTTTTTTTCCTACTACCATACTCTGTTACCTTTCCCGGTCTGCTGTATGTATATTGAACTCACATGAGATTTTAATTACACAAAGCTGGAACACTTTAACTATTTATTTGACTTCTGATGATAGCAGACCCAACCTGGCAGTTTCACATCAATTAGGATGAATATTTATGCAGCCAAATGCCTAGATACCTTTCCATTTCGTTCCATTTAAGTGGTGTTTCAGGACATAATATACAGTACATTCATTACATTACATTACAACAGAAGTAATCTGATTGGACGGGTGGTGATTTAGAGCAGTGGTCCAGAACCACCGGACCGCGGACGATTTGGCAATGAACTGGGCCGCACAGCAATGAAAAATGTACATTTTATTCTATTTCCATTTCATTGACTATTGGCATCTGCAGTGTTTTAATTTGAAAAAGGATCAGATCGTCTCCAATCGCTGCTGTCTGCACGTCGCAACAGGTGATTCACAAGCTCCAAGCCCGCTATGTGCAATAAATGCAGCTTTAAAAGACAAACCGCATCACACCTAGATGGGAACGTCTTGTCACAGGGAAACAAGCTCAGTGCGCACATGGATTGTGTGTTGTACCACGTTGTACTGTATATATTATGCACTTTATTATGTTTTGTTACAAGCGCGTGATGGCCGGTCCGCGGTGCAAAAAAGGTTGGAGACCACTGATACGGAGCCAACAGCCCTGGAACGTTTAACAATATGCAGCAATGGGTGGAAGAAGGTCAGTGCGGTCTGCAGTACTGGAAAGACGGGAGGGCAGCTTCCTGACAAAACCTACATTTAAAACCAGATAAAAAAAAAGCATCTTAAAAACTACTTAATTAACTCCTTAATAATTGCTTCTGAATTGCCTCGTCACAGCTACCATGAGCTACAAAACTATCTAGCTTCTAACACAAGGCTGAATTCCAAATCAAGGGCACTACTTTTGGAACTTTTCTACTATTCTACACCCTACATAGCACACTAGCTTTCCAGTTCATGATATTTGGGATTGAAGTTTCTCAGGACTATGCACTACGTCCATGGTTTATTCTCCTCAATTTCTGGCAAACATCGTACATAGTATAGTTATACACTAAATGTCAGTTGCCAGTTCAATGTAGATTCCTCTAGTTTTGGTAAGAAATGTGTATGCATTTGTGGAAATGTTGTATAGAAGCAATACACGTGCCAAAGACCGTGTCACAGCCGGTATGGCATGAAGTACAACAGCACTCCCTCTCGTGTGATAGTGCTTAACTATTATACACTTGTCACCAATGAAGTGATTTTGATGAGACGGTTCCGTGGGATTTTCTTGACTTGTTTGAGTTTTAATCAACTGCTAAAGGCATGAGCCACAAAAGAAATGACAAAGCTCCCAAATCCACTTAATTGTTGCCAAACCACATGAGAAACTGTGTAATGGCCTGGGGGACCAAAACAGAAGTTGTTTGGCACATTTTGAAAAAAAAAGATCTTTGGCACAAAAACAAGGCAACGTATCATCAAAAGAAACAAAATTAAAGCACGGTGGTGGCAGCATCACGCCTTAGAAATGCTTCTCTTCAGCTTCATGACAGACGAAATCATCACAGCTTTATCAATTTTGCCACAAAACCTGCAGGTGACAAGGTTTTCCTTGGTTGGCTTTTAAATATCTAGTATAAATCCTGATATATAATATGTATGCTTGTATAACTTTAGTAACCGAAGAATAAGCATGCAGAAGCGTAAAAAAAAAACCAACAACAGGTTAACTTACCATTTCGCGAGACGTCGAGTTCTACAAGCTGCATGAAGTTGGCGATCTCAGGAGGAAGTCTCTGAATCTCGTTGTCGCTCAGTCCCAGCTTTCTTAACTTCACCAGCTGGAAAAATTGCTGAAAGACAGCAAGCAAATGTTTAGTCTCCATTTCAAAGCAACATTTTTTAAATTATTTTTTATCATCATTATAAATGAGAAGTGACTCGCCATTAAACCCTATTCTCCTATTCGCTTTCACTTATTTGATCAGACGAGTTCTTCTGTACATCCGAAGCCACTAGTCATGTTGTCTTGCAACTAGTTCACAAATGTTAACTCATGTTTTTTTTTCTTTTGAAATAAATTCAAACTTCAAATCAAACTTGTCATTTAAAGATGCTGGAACTTCCACTGAACATGCCAACTAATCAGTTCATTACAAGCAGCACAAACAAACATCAAGCCGTTCAAATTCTGCAGTGAAAGTGAAGAACAAGGGAAAAAATGCTAAATGGAGCAGATGCGGTCAGTGAGCCGCTATGGTTAAAAAAACAATACATTTAAAAAACGGCTGTAAACAGGCCATGATCGATTGCTTTCCCAAAAAGAACAGTTAACAAATTAAGATTGTCCAGTGGCCTGGCAAAAACAGCCCTGTGGATCCCTCCAGTGCTGATCTAATCAGGCATTTAACTCTTTATCTGCCCTACTTCTACAGTTCCTTTACAGTGGCACTTCATCACAATTGCAGTCTTAACATCTACTCCAGGAACTATACAAACACGACCTGGCTTCCAGTGAATGAAAAGTGAATCGCAGTCTTGTAGAAAGTCTTCCAACGCATCCAGGTCCTGACATGTAGCAGCACGTAGCCCAGACGTTCAATCGGCCTCAGTAATAACGTGCATTATGCGTTATCGTACATAACCCAAACTGACTCGATGCCTATTATTAAAGACCCGGAAAGTTAACGTTGACAAAAGAAAAAGGAATCGCAGCCTTTTTTTGTGTTCCAACACCACTCCGTTCATCAAAAGAGCTGTTCTTCCTGTTTTTTCAGCTTATTCAATTTTAGAGGAGATGACTGAAATACTATTAATATCATTATACGGAGTGTCATTTTATGTTCAATCGCCACTATAAACAAACTTTAATTCATAATCTGTGAACATTCTTATCTATATTTTCCAGGCTCTCGGGGGAAAAACTGCAAGTCGTCAGAGGCTACATGAACAACTCGTACTTTCAAAGTAAATCACTAAATCCTATTTAATGTAGCAGATTTTTAAAAAGTGTTGTTCTTAATACGAGAATGTTATGTAATTATGCATGTCAATGTACAACAGATGACTCGGTGTCTGACATCTCTGATGTATGGTTTTTTTTTTCCCAATTACATGTATTGTTTTACGATTGAATTAACAGTTAGTTCCGACCGAGTAATCCGATTGGACGCGATCCATTGCACGAGTGGTGGAAAGCCATTTACCACTAATGAGCATAACTAAGTTCATTTGTCTTTTAAGTTAAGTTAGTCAAGTTAAGCCTTGATTTGTCACATATACATTACAGCACAGTGAAATTCCTTCTTCGCATATCCCAGCGTAACTGGGGTCAGAGCGCAGGGTCAGCCATGATACAGCGCCCCTGGAGCAGATAGGGTTAATGGTAACCTGGCTGAGCTGGGAATCGAACCGCCAATCTTCCGATCAGTAACTCAGTGCCTTAGCCCTCTGAGACACCACTGCCCCAAGTATGATTTAGGGGAAAAAAGAAATAATACGTCTGTTAACATCTGCTGTTTCTTGCATTTATGATCATTTTCTACAAGAACAGTGACGTCTGTGTGAAATGGGCGTGTCCATGTTAAACATTGAACATGATTGTCACACATGTAATGCTTATATTCTATAAACAGAAAAGATGTATAAAAGTAAGAGACGTTTAAGATACATTATAGCAAAATGTTCTGTTTATTTTTGCTATTAGAAACAGATCCCAAAAAAGCCACACTCATGTTATAACCTGTCAGCTACATCGCTAGCTAGCTAATTCTTTATTTCCCATACATATTCCCATTAAAGGCAGTAAAGTTGGTGGATGTTCGTCCTTAACTTATGAGCTTTTGTAACCAAAACTGAAAGTTAATTCATTCATTCATTAATCCATGAAGTCCAAGTGAAACAGAAAACATAAAAATGTTCAATAGCAAAACTATGCCAATATTTTATTATTCTTTACTAAGGTTGCAAACTTTTCTTAGTTGATAGTCAAACACAATGTTAACAATGAATTGATAATTAATGATAACTAGATGCACATTTCCCCCTCAGTTTTATTTAAACAGTTCTAGCTCCAGTGTTTCCCATGTGCTGATTAACTCTTTTTTTTTAAATATATATTTTAAAAAAAAAATTAAATCTTTCCTAATTGCACACAGAGCATTGAGTTGCTCATCTCCTCTTTCTCTCTCTCTCTTACACGCACTCGCACACACAAACACACATCAATGAACATCAGTTGTGCACGTGAAGCACTCGTGAACCCCCTCATGAACATAAAACAGTTCATGCTGTTGAGCCGTCAGTTTACTGAAAGTGTTTTAGAACAACACTGAGCAGTTTCGTGACTACCAGTTTCGCTGCGTTTTCAGGTTGCCACTACATTCAAAATGACCCATAATAGATTTCAATTCTTGACAGCAATTCATTGATTAATAATTACAACCTTTATTCTGTAATAAACCTAGTTGTATATAGGATGTTTTAAGAAACGTGAACAAATTACAGTTAATATAAAATCTGACGTATTTTCAAATACACCATTATATTCCGTAATTAAAAAGGCTTTACGAGAAGGCCAGACATAAACCAGGTATACATCATAAGATTGTGGGTGAAAATGCATTGAGGTTACTGCAGGTTATTCTTTTACTGTCCAAGACCGGCAATGACCTAACGCTGAATTCAAAGAAACATCTGGCAAGCCCTTAAAGGAGACGTGATGCAAGAACATACTACTGCAATCAAATATGTTCACAACAGCGACACATGAACAAAATGCACTTTGAGACTGGAGTGTTTACAAAGCAGCAGTTCCTCATGACATAAAAGAAGGAAACACTGTCTGCAGAAAGAATAACTAATAAATTCATCATGATTATTCCTGTTTTGGTTGTTTACTGGACGGCCATAGTAAATGTTACAGGAAATAAACACTAATTAGTCTATTAGCAATTTAGAAGAAGAAGAAAAATAACATATTCCTCTCTCTGTGAGCACTAATAAACCACACTGCTACTAAAAACTGGCTTTTTAGCTGGAAGGACAACATGTCCTTACTAATGTTCACATACTGTCGCTTGATGTTTTTTCTGTTCTCAAAAGGCAGCCCTAGCCAAGGTGGATTAAAGCAGTTGTTCTTGTTGCACATGCAATGAGTAGAAAGTCTGATAACCTGTTGCAAACTTGCAGAAGAGAAGCGTCTGTCTGTGAAACTGTAGACACAATCATTCGCCAACACCACTTGCACATTACAGGAATTCAGCTGGTGGTCACTGAAAAGCAAAAGGTTTGAATCTCCAACTTGTTCCAGGTGCATGATCAGAAATGATGTGACCTATTTTGGGAACACAATAAAATCCCAAAAGTACGACTTTACTGAAGTCATCGTCGAAATTTTGTTTTGTGAAGGAAGAAGAAGAAAAGCAAGGAGGAAAAAGAGACATTCTGGTTATACCTACACCACCCCAACTTCCCATGTAACACAAGTCATATGGTATTAGAGAGAATTTTCTGAGACCGATTATGCGGTCATTATGAAACTGAAAGAAAGAGTGTGTGTCTGGGAGGAACGTTGGCGGCGCAGTGAGCACTAAAATACAAAAATAAAAAACACGGAGATGCATTTTAAATGGTTGGGGGAAAAAATGTGCAAGTTTGGACAGAGAACATTAACAGAGAAAATCTAGCATGTGAAGGTAATGCTTCAAAATAATAATAGCAATAACAATAACAACGATAAGAAAAGAAAAGAAAATAGGAAAGTATCCAGACCAAAAAAAAAAATCTTTTAAGAAAGTTTTTGACAGAGGGAATTAAGTTAATACTTAATCATTTCATGTAAAAATTACCTTTTAATTTGATGATTTTTGTAAGAAAAGAGTCGGGTATGCTAGCGAGTGGAAACAGTGCTAATCCAACCTGAGATAGTAAAGAAATATCAAGTAAATTAGCAAAGCTTTTCTGAAATGCTGGTTTTTTGTTTCGTTTTTTTTTTTAATCAGATGGCATTCATGACTTCTAGGGGCCAGGGTCAGCCATCCTCATGTCCCACACTGGAGTCTGGTGGCTCATCCAGCCCTACATGCACATCAATAGCTACATCGCTATACTGTAGTCCTAAATACAGCCAATATGAACCGTCAGGATTCTTGAGGTTTTTTGATTAGATGGTAAGCTGAGCTTAGTACATTAATATACAGTGTGCGGTCACCGGGTAGATGAGAGTACAGGCAGTTGTGCATTGTAATGTGTACATTTATGGTCTATTTAAAAATGTGAGAAGCAAAAGCAGGTATTTGTCTTTAACATGTCAATAACAGAGTACGAGTACTGAACTTCAATTTCAATATACACACAGAGGGAAAAATACGAGCCATCACATCATGCCATCAACAACGGTGCAACTACAGCAAGTCCTCGTCTTTGAACGAATGCCCTTTCGTCACAGAGCTGTATTGGACTGTGAAATCTGTCTCGTCATGGATTTTCAGAAATTAGGATTTTTCACCAGCAGGACAGCATTACAGGAGAGACATTTTTTAAAATCCGGACCGATTCATTGAAACAGGAGAGGCCAACTCATTGCTCCCGCATACACATACAATACACCAAACTTCGGACATTTTATACATTCATTTACCAATTTTTACAATTATTTACAATATTTTTAAATTGTGTATCTGGTGCACTGCAGTGTCTATTTGTTGTACCAAGTACAGAGATACCGTTGCCTTTCTATCAGCTCCAACCAGGCCATTCTCCTCTGCATCAACAAGGCATTTTTACCCAGAGAACTGCCAGTCACTGGAGATTTTCCTTTTTGTTTTTTTAGACCATTCTCTTAGGGATGGTTGGCTAGAAAATCTCAATAGATCAGCAGTTACGGAAATGCTCACAGCAGCATCTGGTGCAAAATAACAATGCCATGTTCAAACTCACTTAAATCACCTTTCTTCCCCATTCTGATGGTCGGTTTAAACTTCAGCACATCGTCTTGCCCATGACTTACTGCCAATTGATTGGCCGAGTAGATATTCGCATTAAGAAACAGTCAAACAGTTGTACCTAATGAAACTGCCAGTGAGTGAGTGTGTACAGTATGCATGTATTTGCCTTAAGAAAGCAGGCAAAATAAAATGACCGTCGAGCATAACTTTAATGGATGCCATGCACAACTTTTGCCATTTGAGATAAAAATAAATAAATAAATAAATAAAATCATCGAACTGTTACACTCTGGCTGGATAATTTAATTGATTATGTAATTCAATCTGATGTTGGTCGACTCAATTAATTGATGGTCAGTTTTAGATTCTGAATCGATTCACAGTTTACATCTTAGGTTAGCTTATGAATGATAAATTATCTAAAATTAAAGAGGTACTTTTTGCGGGAAAGAAACACTTGCATCTGCTTAGCTTAAAGATGAAAGTGTGCATGATTTTTAACCTAGTCCTGTATTGTGACACACAGCGCTGCCATAATACTAACAGCCCAACTAATTTGATCTAAATTATTTGACCCGCTTATTAAAAAATTTAAGGTGATAAATTTGTTATAACGGATTGTTGAATACATAAGTGTGGTGCCTCTGGGTCTGAGAGAAAATATCAAAAGGTTTCAAAAGGTCTTGATGGTATTTGTATTGATATATTTTTTCAAAGAGTAATTTTTAAAAACTCTTAATAATGGTTAACAATTTGTTATTATTCGTCTTTATATAATTATTATTATTATTATTATAATTACCAACAACAAAAAGGATTATTTAATTCCTGCTTAGAAATCAGTAATATTGCAAATTATTATAAAAGCTTTAAGTTGTGACTTCTCTTCCATCAACTTTTTACATTTTTCGAGAAAATAAATTTTTCATCACTTTTACCCCAAACTGGTGACTTTTTGACCTCATCAGTGGGAAATCGTGCCATGTTAAACCAACTAGTTGAAGAGGTTTTAGTGATGCTACTGGCCTGTTAAGTTCATAGGTAGTTGATGGACAAATAACATGGACAATATCTTCGTGTTATGGTGCAAGTATGAAGTTTTACATGTGGGCTTCCTCAGGGTTCTCTGGTTTCTGCCAGATACATATAGACACGTACCAAAATATTCAACAGAGATATTAAAGCAAAGGGGAATAAAGTTTTATTGACTGCATCAGTAGAGCTATAGTTACAGTCAGTTAAAATCCAACTGTAAAAAAAAAAAGTTAGAAATGTCACAGCAAGCTTCATTACTGCATTCGTGTTTATTTTCATTTCTGAAGACATAAATTTGCATGTCATTTTCTAAAACCAGTCAATGAAAAAATGCATGCACACCTCTAAAACCTGAAACAAAACACTGACAGGCTTTGCTTCCCCCCCCACATTCTCTCGCTGACATTTTGACACAGAGTACAAGTATTCAAAAAGGGTTTTTCGTCATTTAGAAACTGCCACATCCAGTGTTAAATGCTGATAATGGAACCAGGTTTTTAAATATTCATGTACAGAGGTACTTTTGGCAGCCTCAGCTTTCAACACTGGCAGATTTGAGAGGATCCTGTAAGAAACTTGTAGCAATTTCTGACAGTCGACTCTCCTCATTACTCCCAAAAGACTTGGGATGGTGACATAACTGCTTGAGGGCGTCACGAATACTCGCTCAAATATAAAACTGTTATTATAATGACTAAAGTCAAGTGCAAAAGATTGTATAGGTTTCATAGAAAATAAAGATGACGAACTGAACTTATAGAGATATTGTGTGTTATATAGACGAGTTTCATATTTTCTTCATTAACAAAAGTGAATAAAAAAAGGTAATTGATTTTTCATTTCATTCAACTCTAAACCTATTGCACTCAATTGTATATTACACATTTTACAATTTATACTTCACTGCAGGGGGAGTAAACTTGCGATAACAGACAGAATAATTCTAGTTTCTATATGAGCTCATTTCATTTCATCGAAAACCACTCTGTAAAATACACAAGTGACTCAGTGGTGACTCAGTACATCTGTCAAATCAAACAAAAGCCACTGCGGAGATGTGGTAAAAGTCATGGGTCAGACACCCAGTTCCTGAAATACTTTTAATAATTTAATTTCAACAGATAAACCGGGAATAATGAAGAAGTAATTCATATATATGACATTGATGTGACCTTGGCTCGATTAAAACTCCAATAAGCTCATTCTCTGGTTAGAATTATAATACTGGATAAATCCTACAACCATTCAGTTTTTATATACACCGGTCAGCCATAACATTACAACGGAAAACATTCTTATGCGCACAAGAACTCTGGAGGTGCGCTATGGTGTCGGCCACTACAATGCTGGCAGCGGATCCATTGGGTGCTGTGAATTGAGGGGTTGGCCCTCCATGGATCGGACTTGATTGACAAGCGCATCCTTTGGATCCCCAATAAGATTGGTATCTGGGGAGTCTGAAGGCTGGGTCGGCAACCTCATGCTCAGTGCCTGCTTTACCTTGTGCATGGCGAGCTGTAATGCTCTGGATGTTCTGCTGTCCAGCATGGACTTTTTTTCAACAATTTGTGCTGCATTGGATTTTCTGTGGGATCGTACCGGTATATAATTGATATGTAATCGACCATCAATGTTAACATGTTAATGGTTTGTGGTGTTAATGTAATGTTTGATTGGCATATGCCTGGTGGTGTAAGCAGAATGATTGCTTATACACTCTTAACGCCTTTATATTTTACATCTCCCATCTAAGCACCAGGTATTACTCTTTAGTGGTTTAGTAATATCCTTAACAAAGCTACATGACTTCCTGTGCAGGAACAGTCAAAATACAACCAGGTGACTTTTTGTTTAATCACAAAAACCCACAAGAATTGCACTATTCAATATTCCCCGACACCATTTTGACCACACAGCATAAGAGCGGTAACAGGTTTTCCTTTCTTTTTAAAGTGCCATCTCTCAGTACAACGTGCAGCACAACAACAAACTGAGAACAAGTCGGCCTTGTTTAAGGGAAAAAAAAAAAAAAAGAAAAAAACAACGCATCAGCTCACCTCCTGTGTAACTAAATCCCACCAAGCTGAAAATCTTTGCAACGAGTGACAGAGAAAAATCTCACTTGTCCTGTTTCTCAAGCTCAGCCTGCAAGCTGTCAGGTCCCTCGAGAGACACTGTACCATGCAAGACTAACAACAACAGGAACTCGCCATAGTCTGATTGGAACCTATTACCACGTATCTTAAAACTCTAACAAAAAATGCAAAGTTTCTAAATGATGCAATTAGCATATTTTTACTGCTCTCTTCAAAAGATTAGAAGCCTGACTAGAGGCCGGATTCACACTGGACATGGAGCACAACTGTGCAAACTAAACTACCTTTTCTTGGTTTCAGGTATAATACCAGAAACATTAACATATCCGAAGGTCATTCCAAACTGGAAGTGTTGCTTATAGCATGATATACTGGCACTATCCAATTATAGTCGATCATCCATCAGAATCCAATTCAAAATTTATCAGGTCACAAGCAGAACTAGATACACCTATATTCAAAATAGCCGTTAAATATATAGTACCGTGCTGAAGCATTGAGCCGCCACTCATTTCTTCATGATGTTGCTTCCAAAGAGCCAGACTTTCTTCTGTATTTCAGAGGAATGTTTATTGTTTGTTAAGCCACACAGCGACCCAAGAATCACTCAAGCATTAAAGAAAAACGTCTAACTTAAGACATGGACCACTGAGAGACAGTTATAGATGACAGATGATCAGTATATATCAGGTGATGCCGAATGCTGAGTGGTTGGAACAGACGATGGGGGGAAATGAGGTTGCTGATGAGGTTGTTGCATAAACAATTTATTTAAATGGTATCTACTGTATAAGCACTTTTTAAATTAAATTACATAACATTATTTTGATATATAGAACTGAGAATTGGCTCAAGACCTTTTTTTTTCCTCAGTACTGTACATTAAGCCCAAAGAAAGCAGGAATGGTTGGTATGTGAGACGTTAAACCTTATGATATGTTTGACCCTGTTTTGGATCAATATAAAAATAAAAATAAAAAAACTACCCAGTTCATCTTCTGGTTGCAGTCATAGTTTCACACAAATCCAACAAACTATTAACCAGATAGAACACTTATAAAAATGTCATGTGGACAGATTGACGGATGGTCAGCTATCAGCGCTTTACGGTTCCACGGTACTGATATACACTTACCACAGATATCATTACTCAAGTCAAAACAGAAGCTTTTAAATGCTAAGCCTGTTGTCTTTTAGAAAGGCAAACTTTTGTGCATCGTGTCCTGTATCACATCCTGTTTATGTAGACGAAATATTTTTGTTTGAAACGTGTGCATTTTTGGCTAATTAGTCCACATGTGCCATGTTCCAAAGGCAGACAGTCACACTGATTGAATCTCTGGGAAGAGCAAGAACAATTAGCACGCTTAACTAGCCAGACATGACTGCCAGGGGCGTTCGAGTCAAACCGAGACTTTTGATAGTGCAGAGTAACAACACACAGTTAGTATGAGAGTAAAAACTACCCTTATTTCTCTATATAATCGCCAGCTGCACTAATGCACTTATCCCGGGTTTTACTAGTGCTTGGATACCAGCAATTTAGAAAGTTTACTCAGTGAGCCAGAGCCATGCACAGACTGCCTTGTGTTTACTTTTCCTGCTCCTATTGAATTTTATCTGCTATTATAACCTAGTCTTGTGTTGGTTCAGGGTGTGGTCAATCTGCGAAGGAAGTGAGAGTCAGGTGAGTGGGAAGGAATGCAGACCTGATGAGAATGTGTTTGTCTGCTGCATTGAGTGGAGGGGGGGGAGCAATAAAATGCGAGCAGAGAGGAGCGAGCAGGTGGGGAGAATGAGCAGAATTCACCCTCGGCATGCTCTGTTTGTGTGTGTGTGTGTGTGTGTGTGTGTGTGTGTGTGTGTGTGTGTGTGTGTGTCGAGACCTGCTGAAAAGCAGATTAAACGGCACAGAAAAGTCACAACAGGAACCGTTAAAAAAATAGTCCAAGTCAACACGAGTCAAACCCGTCTATCTGCAACCAGCACACTTGTGTTACCCTGCTGCTGAAAAAAAAAAAAAAAAAAACAGGACGACTAAGAGCAACAAAAGCGTGTTGGCACGATGAAGGATGGAGACGACGGGCTTGTTGCAAGCTGTATCTTGATTTCTTGCTGTGACTTTTCGATCCAATCGGTTGCACCGCATGTCACAAAGTGGACGTTTTTGCGACAATTTGAATTGATTTGCATTCAATTGTTTTAACACCTTAAGGCAGCACAAATCTTAATACAATAAATCTTGATGCTAATAACACTGGAATCATGTTAACCGAGGCTTTCCGAATTCTATCCCATCCTGTCGTATTAGCAAGGTGTTTTATTTGCAGGAAGTAATCAGGATATAACTTATAAACAGCTTGAAATCAACACTTTATACATTTCTGAAACTTGACTGTTACAGAATAGGCTACACCTTTGCTATTTGCCACTCCTGTTTGCTCTCCAAACAGCTAAACAGCTTCATTAGCTTAATCAAATACGCTACAGTGGTCAGTAAGGTGCAAAGGCACAAAGAATAACAGCAAGTGTGTTTCGTCAGATCTGTACAGTACAGTAGCTGCCACAATAGCCTGCATTCCAAAGTTCATTTTAAAGCTCCGCCACATTTAAATGTACAAAAAAAGTGATTGTTTTACCCAAGTGCAGGTTACAAGGTGTTTGAAAAAGGTATCGCGTTTGATATTACCGATTATGGTTCAATATTCTTTAAGCACAATAGTGCTCTTGTTTAGATTGGACTAGAATGACATCGGCCACAACTAATAATTATGTTCGAGGCGTTTTTTAAAGCAAACTACACACTACAAAATGTTGGGTTGTTTTTACTACCCAAACGCTGGGTTGGCTCTGTTGGGTAATTATTCAGGGTTATTTACAGGGAATTGGGTACTTTTTGTTGGGTTAGCAAGTAACAGCTAACATCACAGACAAGACCGCCCCTCCCCCGAAGTTCACCGGTGTATTCAGCTTTGTGTCATTTTTTTTTTCCTCCTCACGCATTTGAGAGGAAATGTAAACGTTCAATGGGTCTGTATACACACTTTCACTCACCTATGACTGAATTTGTTCACTGTACTAGTTTAACTGTTAACTGTAGTGCAAGCATGACGCTAGCATTTAGCTAGGTGCTAGCATTAGCAACCACATATAAAAAGCTGAGGTGTTACAAAACACTAATCTTCTTACAAATATGCATACTAGCCAACACTCTCGATGTTTTCCATAAACTTTTACTTTGTTTCTAAAGTTGGAACCAACACCGTGGAATATCTGTCAGTCGAGGCCGTGCACCTACATCCTGATGTTGGGAGATAATGACCAGCACTGCTCTCAGGCATTAGTGCTTCTCAGTAATAGTATCGTAATGATGTCGCTGTTGAACTTGTTTTATATTATTTGATCTTGTGCTTTTGAAAAAGAAATAAATATTTTTCTATGTTTTGTACAATTAATTGGGTGTTGTTTATTGCATATATGTATGGTTTGCAAAACTTAGTGTTTTTTTTTTTTTTTGTAATAGACCAGTATATCAAAGTAATTTAATATAAAGGTAGAATTAAGCCAGCATTATAGTTAAATATGACCTAGCATTTGGATTGAATATTTTACCCATTTTGCTGAGTTATATTAACCCAGCATGTAGTTGGTCCAATATTTATCCAGCAGCTGGGTTAAAAACACCAGATCACATAGATAAATGAAAAGATAAATGAAATAGCTAATAAATGAAAATCGTAGAACACATTTACTTGCGCGCGCACACCCCCACACACACCCATCTCAGGAGACTTGGGGCACAAGGCAAGGTACACCCCTGGACAACGTGCCAATCCATCACAGGACATGTCTTTGATCTGTGTGTCTTTGGGATGTGGGAGAAAACCAGGGTGAAAACCCACCAAGCATGAGGGGAACATGCAAACTCCATGCGGGAATCAAATCCAGACCCTTGAGGTGCAAGGCAACAGTGTTAACCGTTGAAAAGTAGAATACAAATAGTCAAATATCAGATCTGTGATTTAGATTTAGCTCCTCATTCGCTTCACAGCCAGTGACGGCATGAAATGTAAACTATTTCCGCACTGTCGATTTGCCCCTCTCTGCATATTCTACATTCTCACATTTTACACATTCTCACATTTGCATTTGCTGAACAGCCTAACCCTAACCACCCCCGTCCAACCCTAGCCCTGCCCCCACCAAATAGTCTTTATCTCAGGGTTTTGTTTTGGACCACATTCCATCTGCCAAGCTGACTCATTTGTGCAATTCTGTGTTCGGTGCATTTCCTTTCATAGGGCATAAAGGAGTGGAGTGGGTTCCTGTTTTAAAGATTAAAACCTCATAAGCTTTCTTGATAACAGACTTATGTTAAGGAATGATAGACACTATTATAATTATTCTATTCTATTATTATTATTATATTCTGATCAATAAAGTGTCTGTCTGTCTGTCTGTCTGTCTGTCTGTCTGTCTATGAAAAATACAGTGCCCTCCATAATTATTGGAACCCCTTGTTAAAATGTGTTCTTTAGCTTCTAAAAAAAATTCAGTTTTGTTCTAAATAATATAGGTCCACAATGGAAAAAAAGAGGAAATTCCCACCTTTAATTCAAGTGCATTTATTGAGTAGAAAAAAAATCCACATTAAGAAATAATTATTTTACATCAAATCATGGGTGCCACAATTATTAGCACCCCTGATGTTTAATACTTTGTACAACCCCCCTTTTGCCAACAAACCAGCACCTATTCTTCTCCTATAATGTTTCACAAGATTAGAGAACACAGAAAGAGGGATCTTCGACCATTCCTTTTGCACAATGTCTCTAAATCATCCAGTGACCTGACTCCTCTCCTCTGCACTCTCCTCTTCAGCTCACTCCACAGGTTTTCAATGGGGTTGAGGTCTGGGGACTGAGATGGCCATGGGAGGAGCTCGATTCTGTGTGTGGCGAACCATTTCTGTGTAGATTTGGCCACATGTTTTGGGTTATTATCTTCCTGAAAGACCCAGTGACGACCCATCTTCAGCTTTCGAGCAAAGGCCACCAGATTTTGCTTTAAAATGTCCTGGTATTTCAAAGCATTCATGATGCCATGCACTCTAACAAGGTTCCCTGGACAGAGAAACAGCCCCACAGCATCACCGATCTTCCCCCAAACCTCACAGTGGGCATGAGGTGCTTTTCTGCATACTCCTCTTTTGTGTTCCGCCATACCCACTTAGAGTGTTTGTTGCCAAAAAGCTCTATCTTGGTCTCATCTGACCAAAGAACACGGTCCCAGTTGAAGCCCCAGTACCGCTTAGCAAACTCCAAACGTTTACCGTTTATGATTGTGACTGAGAAAAGGTTTTTTCCTTCCATGCCTCCCAAAGAGCTTGTTGGCATGTAGATAGCGTCTGATGGTTGTTTTGGAGACTTTGTGACCCCAAGATGCTATCATTTGTTGCAGTTCTTAAACAGTGAGCTTTGGAGAATTTTTTTAGTTCTCTAACCATCCTCCTCACTGTGCGTGGAGACAAAATAAACTTGCGTCCTCGTCCAGGCTTGTTTACAACAGTTCCAGCTTTTTTAAAAACTTTTAGGGCCTCCGAGTGGCGCAGTGGTTAAAGCGCTCGCCCTATCATCCGGAGATCGCTAGTTCGAATCCCGGGTGGTGCTGTAACCTCTCGCAGCCGGAGGTCTAGAGAGAGCTGATTGGCCGAGCTCTCTCAGAGGGGAGGGATGAGAGGTACATAGTGCTCCGACATTAATCACGGCTCTACAGCCAATCAGGGGCGTCTGTGAGCTCGCGCAGCGGAGGGAGCGGATAGCGCTGTCCTCCGAGTGTGTTACGCCGCCCCCCAACGGTGCGTGAGCGAGCAGTTCGAAAAGATGCGGTCGGCTGGCGTCACGTGGTTCGGAGGAAACACGTGATAGCCTTCGGCCCTCCCGGCTGAGTGGTAGTAGTAGCCTTAATGTGACAGGGAGGAATTGGACACGACTAAATTAGGGAGAAAATCTGGGAAAAAATCAAAAAAAAAATAAATAAATAAAACTTCTTAATGATTCCTCTCACAGTACATTTGGGCAGGTGCAGGCGGGTGGCTATTTTCTTGTACCCATTGCCTGGCTTGTGAAGGTCGACACACATCTGCCTTACTTGAATGTGTTCCTTTGTCTTTCCCATGTTGAAGAGTGGATAAGAGAAATGGCCTCTGTGTCACATCATATTTATACCCCAGGGAAGCAGGAAGTGATAAATGACTAATTAAATGTTCCTAGATACGCTGCTCAACTTTGTAAACTACTGTAGAAATGACAGAAATACTTCAATTACATTTATTTTTTAGGAATTGTTAGGGGTGCCAATAATTGTGGAACAGGTTATTTTATGAAAAATAATTATTTGTTAGTCAGGGATTTTTATTCCCCCTTAAAATTCACTTTATATTCACGTTATATTTTTCTACAATTTTCAGTGTGACAATATGCTTCTGCAATAAAAACTGAATTTATTTTAAGGCTTTTAACACATCTTAATCAGGGGTGCTAATAATTATGGAGGGCACTGTATGTGAACATATAAACATTATGAACATGACGTCATAAAATATTTTGAAAAAGAAGTTAAAAAGAAGTTAAAGCTGGCTTCATGTCAGTCACTTTACTCAATCATGAATCCACAAACTAATCTTACCAAGGTGAAAGGTAAACAGTGCTAACCGTTTTGAAAAGGTGATGATCCAGGTGACATTATACACCTTTGTACAGTAAAGTATATAAACATAAATATACCGCAGTTGACAAATGAACGCAACGAGATGTTTTTACAGTAGTATATAATCTTGATAGTTGATCAGATCTGACGATATGAATGTACTAAATGCTGGCCTGGATGGAGCTTTATCATGCGCGTCTGTGAGCTTACGCAAGCGGAGAAAGGATGGAGTGGATAGAGCTGTCCTGAGTGTGTTACGCCACCCCAAACGGTGAAAAGTTCGAAAAGCCTGAAGATGCGGTCCGCTGGTGTCATGCGGTTCAGAGGAAACATGTGATGGTCTTCGGCCCTCCCTGACTGACTAGTAGCCTTGATGTCAGAAACCCCCAGCAATGAGAGGGAATCGGATACGACAAAATTAAGGAGGAAATCTAGGAACCCCGCCCCCTCCCAAAAAAACTGCACCATAAATAAATATATATATCATAATAAAACCACAAACTCGACTCATATATACAGGTGATTCCACTTGTAATTGATGGTGATTCACTTGCATTCACGTTTACTTATTTACTTCACAAAAATCCCAACGGCTATATCAGTCACACCCACACAATGAAAACTGAAACCCACTATTAATTCACCAATCGGGCCAGAGGTTGGTGAATGATTCAGTTATATAACACAATTACTTCTCTCATCACTCTTCCTCATTTCCAACGTCCTGCGGTCACTCACATGGCACCTAAACAGACTAGTCAGTTTACTTGGTGGAGTTGGAGTACGATGCCGTTATTCGCGCACAAAAAAACCTCAGCGAAAAAATCTCCTTTTTGCACTCGGATTTTATTTTCGCTCACTCAAGCTCTCATTCACTGTGCTCAAATTGCATTTCCGCTCACTTAAATTGAATCCCCACTTTCTCTCTCTCTCTCTCTCCCTCCCTGTTCCCCGTGCTCAATGTCACAATGTTGTAAAGGATTAATTCCAGCCAAACCGAGAGAAGGAACAAAACCAAACAGAAGCTGGGGAGGGGTACATTCTGATGACCGGTTTCAGATTGGCTACTTTTAATGGTCCCATCAAGGCGCTTCTGAACATGCATCTCATACTCTACCCTCTCATACGTTTAGTTTAAATCATTATTATTTTTATCAGCATATAGTAAATGTAAATGTCTCCTACACATGCACACGCACATACATACATGGGTACAGTGCTACCTTGGCATACAAACGCCATTCACCTTAAGAACTGAAATTTTGCACGGAATTTTCCTCGGCATGCAAATCATTTCCGGTGAACAAACCGAGCCGAACTAATTGCCGGCTAAATTGCGCACATGCCTGGGAGCCCATAAACATTAAAGCAGCCGGTGCCAAGAGGAAGAGAAAGGTTAACATCTATTTATCATAAAAGGTTAATATCTGTTTATTACATATTTCACTTCATTTACATAGTTCTATATTTAATTGTTTCTATATATGTATGTGTATATGTATGGACATGCAAATAATCAATTTCCACAAAAGCGTGCATATACATTTTATACATCAGCATAAACATGCTTCAATTGACATTTACCTTATTCTAATAAAAGTAATGATACAAATTAAACTATAAACTACTAATTAGTCAATCAGTTAATTACTGTACAGTCCTGTGGAGACAAAACACGTTTTTGTTTTGTTTAAAAAAATTGAGAAGTCATGTAATAGAATCATGATTTATAAATAAAACCATGCAATACGCCTGCATTAAATGGTTAAAAGCAGGAATTCTTTAAGCGTAACCACAACATCCTGTGAAGTGAAACTGAAATACGCAGCCCTTAGCTTTCATGTTTGCACATGTAGGTGGTAAAAAAAAAAAAGTAGCTGCTCAAGTTTGTTTGTTCAACCACCAGCACCAATCCCCCCCAAACCCCCCCGCCTAAAAAAAAAAAAAAAAAAAAGCTGTTGCACACAATGGGAAAATTGACATCTACGTCGCATCTTACGTTTTGGTCCTGTGACCAATCTACTCTCAGTGGTTTTCCAGAGACCATCGTCACTGCTCTCTCACACATTTCTCTTCTAATCAAAAGCCAGCTTGAACACATGGGTAGTCAAAGATCCACTCAAACATCCCAAACAGTTAGAATTCTTTACATTTCTGGAAATCAGAAAAACTCCCAATTTGTTTGACATGAGAACGCTGTGCTTTTGTGGAGATTGATTATTTGCATGTCCGGGACGCTGGAAGCAGCACTTTTGGTCAATTTAACAGCTTTGCACAGTGCACTCGGCAACACTATCGCAACCCACTTGATGAGAAGTCTTAAAGCCGGTTGTAGAAATCTGTAGGACAGGATCATATACAACATGTCCAACTAATAAAGTCATCTTTCTAGATGTTGCGCAGTCATGAGGAACAGCGTGCACTGCCCAGTTAGGCTGGCTGTAGCTGTTATTTACAGACTGCGGCCAAGAACTGCGCTTAAACACTATTTTCAAGAAGTGAAGAGCACTGCTAAGAGCCGTTAGAGTCGCTATGCTCATGGTTTTACACCTGATGGATCTAGTTAGAAAAACTCATCATCAAGTGGTTATCGAAGAGCAAATTAAATCTACCAAACTGCTGCACAACAAAGGCAAAATGCAAAAAGTGTGTGTGTCTGTCTGTGTGTGTGTGTCTGTCTGTGTGTGTGTGTCTGTCTGTGTGTGTGTGTCTGTCTGTGTGTGTGTCTGTGTGTCTGTCTGGTGTGTGTGTCTGTCTGTCTGTCTGGTGTGTGTGTCTGTCTGTCTGTCTGGTGTGTGTGTCTGTCTGTCTGTCTGGTGTGTGTGTCTGTCTGTCTGTCTGGTGTGTGTGTCTGTCTGTCTGTGTGTGTCTGTCTGTGTGTGTGTCTGTCTGTCTGTGTGTGTCTGTCTGTCTGTGTGTGTGTGTGTCTGTCTGGTGTGGGTGTGTGTGTCTGTCTGGTGTGTGTGTCTGTCTGTCTGTGTGTGTGTCTGTCTGTCTGTCTGTGTGTGTGTCTGTCTGTCTGTCTGTGTGTGTGTCTGTCTGTCTGTCTGTGTGTGTGTCTGTCTGTCTGTGTGTGTGTCTGTCTGTCTGTCTGTGTGTGTGTCTGTCTGTCTGTCTGGTGTGTGTGTCTGTCTGTCTGTCTGGTGTGTGTGTCTGTCTGTCTGTCTGGTGTGTGTGTCTGTCTGTCTGTCTGGTGTGTGTGTCTGTCTGTCTGTCTGGTGTGTGTGTCTGTCTGTCTGTCTGGTGTGTGTGTCTGTCTGTCTGTCTGGTGTGTGTGTCTGTCTGTCTGTCTGGTGTGTGTGTCTGTCTGTCTGTCTGGTGTGTGTGTCTGTCTGTCTGTCTGGTGTGTGTGTCTGTCTGTCTGTCTGGTGTGTGTGTCTGTCTGTCTGTCTGGTGTGTGTGTCTGTCTGTCTGTCTGGTGTGTGTGTCTGTCTGTCTGGTGTGTGTCTGTCTGTCTGGTGTGTGTCTGTCTGTCTGGTGTGTGTCTGTCTGTCTGGTGTGTGTGTGTGTCTGTCTGTCTGTCTGTCTGTCTGTCTGGTGTGTGTGTCTGTCTGTCTGTCTGTCTGTCTGTCTGGTGTGTGTGTCTGTCTGTCTGTCTGTCTGTCTGTCTGGTGTGTGTGTCTGTCTGTCTGTCTGTCTGTCTGTCTGGTGTGTGTGTCTGTCTGTCTGTCTGTCTGTCTGTCTGGTGTGTGTGTCTGTCTGTCTGTCTGTCTGTCTGTCTGTGTGTGTGTCTGTCTGTCTGTCTGTCTGTCTGGTGTGTGTGTCTGTCTGTCTGTCTGTCTGTCTGGTGTGTGTGTCTGTCTGTCTGTCTGTCTGTCTGGTGTGTGTGTGTGTGTCTGTCTGTCTGTCTGTCTGGTGTGTGTGTGTGTGTCTGTCTGTCTGGTGTGTGTGTGTGTGTCTGTCTGTCTGTCTGGTGTGTGTGTGTGTCTGGTGTGTGTGATGTGAAACTTAAAAAGTGATTCCTTTAGTATGCTCACGCCAGGTCAGAGAGATTTCTTTTTTCCCTGTTAAAACGGTGTTTCCACTGTGGTTGTGTGTGTCCGTTGGTTGTGAAACTTAAAAAGTGATTCCGTTAGTATGCGCTCATGCCAGTCTCTGAGAGATTTCTTTTTTTCCTGTTAAAAGTGTGTGTGTTGTGAAACTTAAAAAGCGAGGTGGGGAGAGGGAGGAGGAGTGTTACTGTGTAAAACAAGGGAAAGGTAATTCCACACACATGCACTCAGCGCCTGCACGCACCAACAGAAACACTTATCTGTCGGTATTTATTTGTACTTTTTTTTTTAAAGGTAAAGTGCAGATTAATTTGTTTTATTTTCATTTTATAGATTGTATTAATTATTTTTATGTATTTATTTTTGTGGCTGTGGAATGAATAATTTGAGTTTTCATTATTTCTTATGGGAAATGATGATTTGGTTTACGAGTGTTTTGGAACACGAGCCCACTTCCGGAACGAATTATGCTCGTAATCCAAGGTTCCACTGTATGTTACAGTATATTGCATTACATTAAATGACATTTATATCATATTGTAATTATTATCCTAATTGACTAGCCACTTGAACATGTCTCCAATTTTACTATGCAAAAATTATGCCATTTTCATACTGTAATGAAAAGTAGACAAAGTGATCAGGATTAAAACCTTGAGTCTGATTGGCTTGAAAGTGTTGATTAGCTGTAACTATATGTTTTCTGACATGAGAAGGTCTTCAGGACAGAGGTTTTGTGTCTGGTTAATGCTAGAAGAAGAAAAGAATAGAGGCTGGTCCGGTAACAACCAGTAAGGCTGGGGATACATTGCACAACTTCAGGCAGGATTTTATATAAGATACAAAATCGTACCGTCTTCATCCTAGTCTGCACTAGTCCGCACAAGTTGTGGCCAATTGATGTGGCAAAGGAAGTCTATAAGCGTATGTGGGATACAGACTCGAACCAGCAAGCATCAATAATAGCCAATGAGCACAGAGAAGGCGGGATCATGGGTAGGATAATCCAAGTCTCTCTGCAGTGGGCACATAGAGTTGTAGTAGTGTGTTGACGCGCTCGTGTTTGGACGCACCAGTCTGTTGTACATATCTCCAACACTAAATTGATACGAGTATATATGTTAGAGTGTATAATTTTATTTTATTTTATTTCTTTATTTATTTATTTATTTATTTATGTTAACCATTGAAGAACATGTTTGTCTAGTGGAGCACGGTTTTTCAAGCTTCCAATAAATACACAAATTTAGCTTGTGGTGAAATTTTAAGCAGCTTTTTTAGAGAAAATAATCCCTCATCGCAATACTGTGCAAGATTTATTAAGTGAATACATGAGCGAGAATAATAATTTAATAGTTTCATTAAACTAATATTTTCCCATAACTAGGGCTGTAGCTATTGAATATTTTAGTAATTGAGTATTCTACCAAAAATTTAATCGATTAATCGAGTAATAGGATAAAATGCACTTTTGCTTAATTAAACAGCAATGTAAAATATATATGAGAAACAAAGATTAATTGCTTCTTTTTAGAAAAATCTACTTTTATTTTTTAAATGCATACAGCATTTTATCAAAAATAAACATTGTCATTATTCACAATACAAGTAATAGCTTATACCCCTATTTCATCTATGCGGTTTGACCCGTGGTGAGATGTGGTGTTCGGCACCGTGAGCCGCCGCGACTGCCCGCCGACATTCCGCAAAGTTCTGCAAGGTCCACTAAAAAAAATAAACATGTTTAAACATGTTTTTGAAGCAGCTTAAACATATTTAATTTTTTGTGCAGAAAGATGGAAACGTAATCGCAGCGCCAAAACTTGCGGTGAATCAGTTTTTCCTACTTGTCAAAATTTCCTACCAGTAGAAAAAAAGATAGTTATACCGGTCTGTCCAACATTATCCAAATGGACATAAGAGTGAAAAAAAAAAAAAAGCAACATGGGCAGCAGATTCTGACACATGAACGGAACTTCATCAGAATGTAATTACTATAGTTTTAAGATGGGTACAAACAATAAAAAAAGAATCACTCCTACACTTTAATTCACAGGTCAACTGTTAAATATACGCATGTGAATCAAATAAAATGTCAAATAAAATAAAAAAACTGAAATACCTCAATAAATTCGCACATGAATGAATTTAAGCATGACATATTTTTAATACGCGTCCGCAGAAAGCCTGAGTAGGAAATAATGATGAGTAGGATGAGTTGATGGAACACCGTACTTCCTGCCACCGCGCAGGTGAGATAGGTTAAAGAGATGGATAAAGTTGACTGCGATTAATTAAGTGCATTACAGCACCATACATTCTTACTTTAAAGTATGCAACAAAAAAAAGGTTTTTCAAATGACTTAAAAAACTAAGGCACACATTAAAATAAGTAATTACACAAAAACACTAAGTTGTGCAACTAAAAGTTTCAAAATCTACATCTCAGGCATATCATAAGCCTTTACTGACAATTTCTGCTTTCTTCTTCTCTTGGCTCGCTGAAAATTTTATTGCTCCCTTCCATTTTGCAGCCCGCAACAGAACGCTCCCTCAAATCAATACACAGCAACTGTTTGCGTCTCCTTCCGCTTTGTGGGTAACGTAAGCGCTTCTTCTTCGTTGGTGTTTACTGGCGGCTTGCACCCAGAAGCGCACTGTGTCAAAAGCGTGCTGTCAACAAATAATTGGGCAAAAACCTAACGTAAGCTTTTAAAATTAATTAAACGAAGCTTCGAGGCAGAAGATTTTGCCTCGATCATTTTTTGTAATCGATTTACTCGAGGAATCGTTTCAGTCCTACCCATAACCTACTTTTTGAATGCACTATACAGCGCAGTATAGGGGTTGGACAATGAAACTGAAATGCCTGGTTTTAGTCCACAATAATTCATTAGTATGGTGTAGGGCCTCCTTTTGCGGCCAATACAGCATCAATTAGTCTTAGGAATGACGGATACAAGTCCTGTACAGTGGCCAGAGGGATTTTTGAATCATTCTTCTTGCAGAATAGTGGCCAGGTCACTATGTGATGCTGGTGGGGCAAAACGTTTCCTGACCCGCTTCTCCAAAACACCCAAAAGTGGCTCAATAATATTTAAATCTGGTGACTGTGTTCACTCTGGGCATGCTACAGTATGGGTGGTACGCTCCTTTGGGGCTTCTTCACACCGTAACTCTCCCGGATGTGAGAGACATGAAGGTGGACTCATCAGAGAACAATACGTGTTTCACATTGTCCACAGGCTAAGATTTTGCTGCTGGCACCATTGAAACCAACGTTTGGCATTGGCATGAGTGACCAAAGGTTTGTCTATAGCAGCCCGGACATGTACATTGACACTGTGGAGCTCCCGACTAACAGTTTTGGTGGAAACAGGAGAGTTGAGGTGCACATTTAATGCTGCAGTGAGTTGAGCAGCTGTGGTTTTGTGTTTTTTGGATACAGTCTGGGTTAGCACTCGGACATCCCTTTCAGGCGGCTTCCTCTTGCGTCCACAGTTACTCCTGTTGGTGGTATGCTGACATTACCCTGGACACCGTGGCGCTTGGTACATCTCAAAGACTTGCTGTCTTGGTCAAAGATCGCCAGCGAGACACACCAACAATTTGTCCTCTTTTGAACTCTGATGTCACACAATGTTGTGTGCATTGCAATATTTTAAGCAAAACTGTGCTATTACTAATTAAACCTTCACACTCTGCTCTTACTGGTGGAATGTGCACTCAAAGAAGATTGGCCACCAGGCTGGTCAAATTTAGCCATGAAACCTCCAACATTAATTGGCCAGTGTTTCAGTTTCATTGTCTGTGTGTGTCTACATACTTACACCCTGTGTGTGTGTATTCAACATTATTAGTAAAAAAAAAAAATTCATTTTACTTGAAATAATAATTTAAATAAATTCTACAGTCAGACCAGACAATATTTCTGGAAGCTCAACACAGGCATAGCCGTTTGTTTTTTACAAAATGGTAATCATAAACAAATAAGGTTATTTTTTTAAGGTGTTGTTTATTTATCTGTGAGGTTGTCTCATATTTTTTATTTTTGGTTTTATAAAAAAAAAAAAAGGATTGAATGAATGGTGAAATTCGTTTATTCTGTTTCTCTCTTTCTCAGCACAGATGGTGACGCATATTAAAAGTGCTGCTGCCTGTTTTGCATCCTTCTTTGTTTATTTTTCTTCGTCTTCTTCTTCGCTCACTCTTGCTCTCACGAGTTGTTGTGAAAGTTCAGTTGGCCACAATTGGGTTGAGATGTCATGTCTATGATCCCTCATCTGGTACAGTCATTAGTGTATGAGGCACAGTTTTCACATCATATAAATAAAAAATGTTAGTGTATACTCAGTTTTTTCAAAATCTTACAGGATTGTGAAAGTTGTGTAGTGTATCTCCAGCCTCAGTTATGATTTAAATCAGAGGTGTCCAAATCCAGTCCTGGAGGGCCAGTGTCCAACACAGTTTGGTGCTTCTTCTTCTCAAACACAGCTGATTTAACTAATCTGTTAATTACTAGGTTCAGTGGGTGTGTTTAGGTGTTGGTGAATTACAAACTATGCTGGTCACTGGCCCTCCAGGACTGGATTTGGACACCCCTGATTTAAATGATTACAAGAACTTGATTCACAGACTTGTAATGAGATTTAACATGACTACATTTATATGTCTGAATGTGTGCAGACACCCATATGTTCTGTTCCAAAATTTTCCCCCCTTTGCTCTGAGAAAGCTTTCCAATAGATTTTGGAACACAACTATGGAGAATTCTGCCCTTTTAGCCACAAGAGTATTAGTGAGGTCAGGCATGGATCTTAGAGTCGGCTGGGGTGCAGTCAGCATGCTAGTTAATGCCAAATATAGTGACCGGCGTTGAGGTTACGTTAGTGTCGAGTTCTCCCTGTCTGACCTTGGCAAACCATGTATTTATGGAGTTCTGGAAAATTGTGTGCTTCCACGCTTGCAGCAACCGTTTGGAAAAGAACCATGGATGGGATGGTGGGGTGTCCACAAACGTCTGGCCATATAGCATATAAACAGTTGTGGTTATTAGAACCTTTTTTTTAATTATTATTATTATTGTTGGAATATTTTTACATTCAAATAAATGTGTGCTGAAAGTGCTCCCTGTTAGCTACTTAGCATTATTTCACTGGCAAGTGGTTTGTGTAATTTACTTTGCAGTGGCGAACCGAGCAGGAAATTAAGGAGAAACAGAATGCACAAGCATCTGCAAATGGCAACGCTGTCAAAATACGCAGGTTGGAAACCCGTCTCATGTTGAATCAGTTGTTTATCTGTATTCGTTTGAATTGCAGTACGTTCTTTATATTTATTTTCTTTCTTTCCCTCCGTCATTGTCTGTGTCAGGAGCTCGGTGTGTAGGATGAGCAGTCGAGAAAAGATGAGCGTGCAGGATCAGTCAAAGGAGCGAGGAGTCTCTGGAGGCCTGGAGCTAAATGAGGACAAAGAGAGCAGTCCCGGTAAAAAGCTCAATTTCCATCCTAGACACAATTGTTACAGGCATCAGCCTCAATTAAATCGGGTCAAAAACTTATTGAATGTCATCAGGGACTTTCGTAAAAGGATAAAGAAATTATTAAAGTGTTGAGTAAAGATATAGGTTCCTATGTTAATGGTACTTTTCATGGTGTATTTATTAGTACTAAATTGTATGGTTTGTTCAAGTCACCAACCTGAAAACAAATGAATGAGCAGCGAGGTGTTATCATGTAAGTCATGTAGGTCATTCTCAAAGCCTCTGAGACTAGTGATGTCACACGGATTAAGAATGCGATTGGTGAATCAAAAGTAACTCTGGAGACAAATGAGGAGTGACACCAGCGACCTATCATCTAACAGTGTGAAGGCAGGATGAGGATGTTGAACATTCGGCGTGAAGCTTTCCCTTTTCTTACTTTCTTTGTGTTTCCCGGGTGTAGAGACTTCCACGGTGTCAAGTCCAGATACAGAAAGCATCACTACCTCCACGGTCAGCCCTGCTGACAAGGTGAGATGTTACATTCACACTACATGCTCTGTGTTACGTCATATAGAAGTACATTTCCTGTTTGTTTATTGCTGTTTTTTTTTTTTTTTTTTTTTGTATACATGAAATTACTGTCACCACTGGCATCTGAGGTATGTCTATGATTCCCCCCCCCCCCCCCAGACCTCTGAAGAGAAGGAAGCAGAAGAAAGAGAGCAGGAGCGAGAAAGCCGTACCGCTCGAGTTCCTCCTACTCTGCAAAGAGTTGACTCAGCCCCAGAGAGCCCTGGCGGTCCCTCTACTGACGGCAAGAAGTAAGAGCACCACCTACACACCAGCTGCTCGACAGTAATGGGCCTTTATGCACATTTGACCAGACTTTCAGCTACCACACCATGATCTGTTTATAATAATTTACACCTGATTTCTGTCTCTATCCTTTACTTTTTATATAAAGTGATAATACACACTAGGATGATGTATATACAAGATATTAGTATCTCTATAAATGCATCTGTCTCTATCTACTCTCATCCACCACCAGGTACCAGGCTCCAGTTCGAGATGAGGAATCAGAATCTCAGAGGAAAGCTCGTTCCAGACTCATGCGCCAGTCACGACGCTCCACTCAGGTATTATTCTAGTGAAGTAGTTAAAGGGCACCTTTCATCAGTGTTCTCCATTCTGGCAGTGAGCTGCTGTTTTTTCCTTTTTTTAGTTCATGAGAGTGTGAGCGTGACATTTGACAACTGAACATTGGAACATGTACAGTATGTGAATGTAAATGTTAATCATTTTAGATTCACTACATCGGTTAGGACCTTAAGCATCAAATAGTGTATTTAAAAAATACAAGGGTGAGTCAGAAATTATCCGCACTCCGGTTATATTAAAACGTATGTTGGCCTCAGGATTTTATCAGCGCTTTCCGTTCAAGGCTACTGTTTCCTCAGTCACTGCTGTGCAGGTGTGAACATGTTCCATCAGTTCATTTGTTGCGGAGCAAGCAAAAATCGACGCCCCACTTGTGATTTGCAGAACACATTAGCAGTGTGCAGTCACATATATATACATTTATATAATTTTTTTTTATCATGGTCTGAGGTTGTACCTGGTGACGAAACGGCTCACGGAAAAGCATAAACAGAAATGTTTGGATATCTGCAAACAAAATGTGGACCGATACTCTACTCTAAGGAAGGTAAAAGTTTCTTAAAGAGAATCATTGCTGGTGATGAGACATTGATTGCCGTTTACTCTCAGGCTCGTAGTGATCAGAGTATCTAACGGAAACATTCTCTATCGTCGACCAAGAAAAAGTTCAAAAGTCAAGCATCAACTGTTTTCTAGGAATCTCAAGGGTCAGTATTGGAACATTTATCAGGAAAAAAGGTTCAACAATCAAAAATGCTTGTTACAGTGAGCCCCTCCCTATATTCCTGATATTGCTCCATCGAGCTTTCACCTGTGTTTTTTTTTATTTTTTATTTTCTCCCTGAAGCATCCGTACAAGGGCGAAGATTCACTTGTGATGAAGTGATTCTGTTAGAGTTCTCAATATTATTATTATATTACAGTGGAACCTTGGATTGCGAGTAACATGGTTTACGAGTGTTCAGCAAACCGAGCAAAGATTTTTAATAATTTTTTTAAATATATTAATAAAAAGAAGGAAACCGAGCAAGTATTAGTATCACGCATGCGACTTTTATTTTGACACCGAGCGGCAAGTGATCACAACTGAGCCGATGATTTTTCTCTCTTGCGCTGCGGGAATTATGGGTAATTTTCTCCCCTACTGCGTCTTAGTGTTCGTCTCTTACTGGTATAATCAACATCTCCCTCTCTCTTCTGTGTGTGCGCATGCGTGATCTGACACTGTGCCCCACACACACCGACACACACACACACACACACGCGCGCGCTTTACTCATGTGTACTCGTGTGTGCACGCACGCGTAATTTGACACCGGCACACACACGCGCACGCACACACACTCTCTCTCTCCGGCTGCACACACACGCTTTATTTACATAGAAAACTCAGCTCTGTCGCGATTCTTTTCAAAGGTAAGGTGCTGGTTCATTTGTTGTTTTTTTTTATTTTTTACTTTACAGCAGTGATTCCGTTAGTATGCTCACACGATTTGTTTATTTTTTCCCGTTAAAACAGGGTTTGCATTGTGTATGTTAGTTGTGAAACTTAAAAAGCTAGGTGTGGGGAGGGAGGAGGAGTTTTACTGTTTAAGACGAGGCGAGGGGCCAATTCCACACACACATACAAATACACAGTGCCTGCGCGCACAAACAGAAACACTTATCTGTCAGAATTTATTTTTACTATTTTAAAATGTTAAGTGCAGGTTGATTTTGTTTTATTTTTACTTTATATATTGTATTAATTATTCTTATGTATTTATTGTTTTGGGCTGTAGAACAAATAATTTGAGTTTTCATTATTTCTTATGGGATAATTCTATTTGGTTTACAAGTATTTTGGAATATGAGCCTGCTTCCAGAACAAATTATGCTCGTAATCCAAGGTTCCACTGAATTATAATTTTTATTATTTTTTTGTTACAGTTCTAAAGAAACTTGGCAAATAATGTGCTGTGCTGCCGGCCAAAAAGTTAATAGTTTAGAGTGCTTCACCTGTAGGCTTATAGAGGAACTGCAACATTTTACCACCTCAAATGCAAACAGATATAATTATAAAAAATATATATATAATTACATTTTGGAGTGAGGCGATGCATGAATTGCCACACAACAGAACTGTGGTACATAACTACATCGATACTTCATCCCCCCCATGTGTGTTAAACAGAATATATTTCTATTTGTGTAAATACGGTGTTCCATTTGTGCTTTTTATCGGCAGGGAGTGACCTTGACTGACCTTAAAGAGGCGGAGCGAACCGTTAACAAGATGGCTGAAACTCAACCCAGTGTTCAGACTGTCAGTCCTGTTGTCACCATAACGCCAGCAGAGAGAGGTGAGTGATTCTGTTAACAAACACAATAGTCTTCATAACTCACAGCATTGCACAAGTATCTGCACTAAAATTTGACAGACTGGTAACCTTCTCAGACAAAAAATGATCACATCTACTTTGGTAGCATTAAGTATTAAGGTTATGCATCTGGTGATGAATGTAACTTGCACAGCAACAGTGCATGTCGTTACTTGGAGTTGTGATGTACTCTAGCAAAAATGAATAGTAATGAGAGAAGACAATGTTTCAGCATGCTTGTGCTTTTTTGCACAGTACAGAAGCAGAAGTCATCTGATTCCAGCTGTACATTCTCACGCCTATGCAGACACCTAAAGCCCTGCACGCCATGCCTTCCCATTTCAGTAGCACAGCTGCTAAAAATGTTTTTCTTTCTTTTTTTTTTTTTCTTTTTCCCCACTTTCCTCAGGCACTGCTAATCCTAATTCAGCCCCCCAAATTGTCCAGTCATAGATTAAGAAATCTCTTAGAGAAACCTGCGTGTGGTCTTCTTTCCTCATTTAAATTCTTGTCGTTTCAAGTGTTTTCATATACTCATGTGCACTTAATTTCTGAATGCAGCTTTTTTTTTTAACCTCCTCAGACCCAAACTCTAATCTTGTGTACCTTGTAAATGAATTATATTTAATTGTAAGAGAGAGGAAGAAAGGAAGCAGACTCAAACAGGAACCCATCCTCATTTGGGTGATACCAGATAGTGCTTTCATAAATGAATCCCTTCCTTGACTCCATGCTATCAGGTCAAATGAGCCATTGTATAACAGGAAATATATTCTACTTAACATGAAGTCTACTTTGTTGACGTTTATGGTTTCTAAGTGGAACTATTCTCAGACTGACTGTATTAAGTCTACTTTATTAAATGACATGTCGTGCTAATTGTTAACAATACCTTTAATTCATGATTGCTCATCTGCAGATACAGAGCCTGTGAAGCTCTCCAGCCAAGAAGCAGACTCCAAACTGGGTGTGAGAGATCGCCGTAGAGCAAGGAAAGAGAGAAGATCCACTGGCATCGCCACACTTGCAGGAGACGTGAGTAAAAAAAAAAAAAAAAACCCACACACGCACCAGTCACTCTTGTTATCTGCGTTCTGCAGAGATTTGATAGTACATGGAAATGAGGTTTGTGGTCAGAGGAAGACTCAAGTGACCCCATTACTACTGAATGATCTACATGGGTAGATAAACTCATTCATTCATTGCAGCTAGAAAAACCGCTCTAGTTCATTTCAAAAGAAGTGCAGCACTGTATAGAACAATTCATCCCATACCGTGTAGCTCTAATAAGGTCTGGCCTGGTGTCTGTAGCAGTAATGTCGAATCTGTTACTATTTTCATCGAATTAAAATCCAGATGCTGAAATAATTTCATGTACATGAATAAATTGATTATAAAAATGGAAATTGCCTGATTTTAAAATTAAATAAATAAAGGCATACTCTGATACTTTTATGTTGCATATACAGTATAAATGCAGTAAAAGTTCTCCAGATTTAGCATGTTATTCAGGTTATTTAATGCATGTAAGGTGTTGTATGGGCATTAAGTAAGGAATGAAATACATCGAGGCACACTGATGTCGACCAAAACATCCTGTTAGACCACAGCAGTGTTGTTCAGTGCAAAAACAACAACAAAAATTTCAGCTTTATGTTGTGCAACATTCTCTTTCTTAAAGCTAGCTCTTACTGTTACAAAGCACTAACACTGACCAAACATGGCTCCTTTAAGTTATATAATATGTCTTTAATCTGCCTATTCAACTACATGGAGCATCTAAAATACAATATATTCTGTGCTATGAAAATAATAACTACCTACTGTATATCTAGTGCTGATAATCTACAATGTTTTATTAGCTCTATTATGTTACCCAAGTCCCACTACTCAAATTCCCTGTTTTTATATTCGAAATCTGTAATCGAATATATCATTACATATATCAAGTTTTATCACTTATTGCATACATTAGGCATTTTTTCAGGTATTCCCATTATCAGTTCAGCTATGCATTAATTAAAATTTTAACATGTTTTTGGCACTTACTAAGAATAAAGACTAAATCATAAATACAACTACACCTGCTGGTGAGCTCCAAAACTTCACCTGCTTAGCTCTACTCCTGGAACTGATTCTTGCTTATGTGTTACTCTCTTATGAACTGTAGTGCTCACTCTCACTCACTCATCATCTATACCGCTTAATCCTGTATTCAGGGTCACGGGGGGCCTGGAGCCTATCCCAGGAGACTTGGGGCACATGGCAGGGTACACCCTGGACAGGGTGCCAATCCATCGCAGGGCACAGACACACATACACTCACTCATTCACACACTACGGGCAATTTTGGGAACGCCAATTAACCTAACCTACATGTCTTTGGACTGTGGGAGGAAACCGGAGTACCCGGAGGAAACCCACCAAGCACGGGGAGAACATGCAAACTCCATGCACACAGAAACGGGAATTGTGCCTGGCCGGGGATCGAACCCGGACCCTGGCGGTGCAAGGCGACAGTGCTAACCACTACACTAGTGCCGCCTGAACTGTAGTGCAATAAATGTAAATGTAATTGCAGCAGCTCTGAGTCGAGTGTATTCACACTACTGACTTACAACATATAAAAGACGGTCTTGAGTAATATTCTGTGTAAATGACCAGTGCATTTAGTTTTTTGTTTTGTTTGTTTTTCCCAGACTGAGGACTTGGATGCGAGTGAGCCTACACGAGCAGATGGCCCTACAAGGTTTGGGTCTTCTCCCATTCCACAGTTTTTTTTTTTATTTTTTTTTTGTAACAGTTGTTTGTGTGCTTTCTCCTAAACTGTTGTGTTGCATTGTTGTAGTGACACCCATGCAGGAGATGCAAAATCGTCATTATCACTGGATTTTAGAAAGGTACCGTTTAATTAGCCTTTTTTAAAGTCAATTTTAAAGATTTTCTAAAATTAAACATGTTATGACTTGCTTTTTCCATTTCTGTCTCCAGCTGTATGTAGACGTGTTAAAGGAGAACGGCGCTCTGAGAGACAAGCTCCAGGAGACACAGCTACAGCTCAGCGAGTGCAAAGTGGAGCTTGAGAGACTCAGACAGGTCTGTGTGTGTGTCCTGCCATGCAATATGATAATACACTGGCAGCAAATGAACTATTCTGCCAAATTTTTAATTTTAAAGAATGCTGTGCGAAGCAAATGAATTCCCATGAATATTCAGCAAGTTCAATGTCTGATCCTTGGAAATCAACATAATTTGCGACCAAATTGTGGAAGTAATGCATCTGCATCATGGATGGTGTATGGGCATTAAGTACACACAATTATTCACCAACACCTTCGTCTGGGAGTCGCATCCCCTGCACAGTCCTGACCTCCTAGCCATTTCCATATGTTTGGTCCATTAAAGTAGTTTTTGAGAGGCCAGTGTTTCTGAAGTAAAGCAGATCGTGGTTTTGGTGTACTGGGAAAACTTGTTAGCACCAGTGAAACTCTGGGATAAATGCATTAGGGGCTTATATAGAGAAAGGGGGTTTTACCCTCATAACTGTGTTCTGTTATTCCGCAAGAGTCCAGATTTGACTTGAGTGCCCCTCTTATTAGTACAAAGTTGACATTTAAGGAGACTAATTGTCTCTAATCTAATTGTTTCTTTTACATGTACTGTATATATAAATGAGCAGACACATTTTAAATGCACCTTTACATACAAGTTATTTCAAACTATCTTGAGCTTTCATCCAACCACCGGTAAACTGAATTTTGCTATAATAAACTAATAACGTTTGAGGGTGATTACTGCCCCCTAGTGTCTCGTAGTGTATTTGCAAGTACAATAAACCATCACATTAATGAATATAGTTTCCTATGGAAAGTCGTCCCCCTTTTTTTTTTTTTTTTTTAACCACCACTTAACAGATCAACTTAAATAAATAATGATTTGCATTATTAATTAATGATTTACACTTGTACCATTGCTATAACGTGTGTTTGTCTATGTGTTGCGTTTGTGTTTCTGCACTCAGAGTCAGGAAAATGGTTGTGACCGGCCTGCTCTTCTGGAACTTGAGAGATTTGTAAGTCTGTTTTTTTTTTTTTTTTTTTTTACCATCTCTACAGCTTCAATACAATTAATATGTTTCTTTTCTCTTTGATCACACTCGAACTGTTACTTCCTTTTCATGGTTCTTTCTTTACACTGTTGATTTTGTTGTGTGTTGAGCAAAGCAATGTATATGTACTAACTTTTGCATTTGCCTAATTGTGACATACCCGTTTGGTAGTGTATTTACAGTAGTTTTTTCAAGACAGATTAAGAACAGGTTTCTTATTTACATCTGTGTGGAAATTTTAGTGGAAATGGGGGGACTAAAATAAAGCATTCTAAGAAAGATACATATATACAGTATGAATTAAAATGACAGGGGAAATGTAATTAATTAATGAATTAATTAAAAATGCATATTAAAAAACACATAAGATGTAGTATAAACAATGTAAACAACAGAGCAGCAATGAGTTATAGCAGCTAATCTAAATAACAGTAACACATCTTTATAGTAAGCTGAGATTCGAGATTGAAAAGCAGACTTAGAACTGAGATTGTCCAATTTTAACATTTTCTGCAGGTCATTCCAGTCTCTAGCAGCAGCATTCTGAAAAAACAACAGGCCAAATACAGAGGCAGCGGTAGTGGTTAAGATAGTAGTAGTAAGATAGAAGGTTACAATTACCATTATCCCGCCTTTAACATTGCTGGTTTGAGTAAAGATTTTGCATAAAATATTTCAGTGTTTATTAAATTCTTTTAGTAGTTTGTAATGTTTAAAACCTGTGAAAAATCTAGATACTTGATACAAATCTGACATGATTCAAATCGAACAATAAACTTTAGTGCTTTTGAATCATAACGAATATAAAATTGGAATGCCCAAACATCAAGTTTAATTGAATCAACAGCTTACGTATGATTGTTTCCTGTAGTAATTAATGATGAGGTTACGAGACATGTCCTGTTCTCACCCAAAGGCTAATGATTTCCCAATGTTCTTCATTCAAAAGGCTTAGTAGTAGCAGGAAGATTTTGCATAAAAGAAATGCAAAAAAAAAAAGATCTTTTGCCTTTATTCAAAAATCAGTTCAAAAACTGTACCTTGTCAACAATTACATAATTACAACGGACCGCAGTCCTACAAACATTCGCAGATGTGAACAAATCACGGAAGTAGCTCACGTATATTGTACAAAAAATAGACACTGCTGTGCACTAGACATCAATATTTGCAATTATAAACAATATTTTCAATGTGTAGGTAAATGTATAAAATGCCCAAGGTCCAGTATAGTGTATGTGGGCGTGTGATGAGGGGGTGCGGGAGAAATTAGTCGGCCTCACTGGTTTCAATGAATCAGTCTAGAAGCATGATGATAGAAAATGCCTGTCCCGTAAAGCTGTCCTGATGGTGAATAATCCTATCTTCGCAAAATCCCCCCAAAAAAGAGTTCACAGTCCAATACAGTGGAAAACAGCTGAGACCAAATGGCGTCCAGGATTCCCCTCTCGATTTAAAGGTGCAGAGACGACATTGTTACATTTGATTCATTTCTTTAAATGCGATTATGTTTTTTGGCCACATGATGGCAGTGTAGGGAATGGGGCACCTGTATAAGTAGTGACTATAGAGATGCTAGCACATTAGAATGTTGGTCTTTTCTGTTTCTACGTTATGTGCCTTTCTGCTCAAACTACTATCAGGACAGTAACACCTCCTGACCAATCCAAATCAACAATGTGCAGAGAAAAGGCTCCACTGTAATTAATGTTAATCGTGTTGTTGCCTTCTTCTATTTTTATCTCCCTCAGGAGAAGAAAGCACTCGAGAGAAAAGCAGCCGAGCTTGAAGACGAGCTCAAGGTGATCATGCATGTTAATTTGATTACTGATCATATCCGAGTGCCTTTTTAAAAAAAAAAAAAAAAAAATTATTAAAATCGATCAACTAAATTTTTTTTTTTTTTTTTTTTACTCACTATTACTCCCACCACCTTCTCTCCAAAGGTTCTCATAGACCTGCGTGCCGATAACCAGAGGCTGAAAGATGAGAATGCGGCTCTCATACGTGTCATCAGCAAGCTTTCCAGATGAGCCTCACCCCTCTTACCACTATTCACTGAAACCACAAGGTGGCAGCACTGCCCATCTCTTTACCCAGAATAAACTGGAAGAATGCTCTTCTCTTTCTGCTCAGCCATAATGCACCACAGGTGTGTGTGTGTGTGTGTGTGTGTGTGTGTGTGTGTGTGTGTGTGTGTGTGTGTGGCCTTTACCCCTCGGGTGGCTAAACTACTGTTCTCCAAATTAACCTGCACACAAGGGCGAACAGACCTTGCCCCAGCACAACCCTCAGTTAAACAGCACACCAACATCAGAAAAGTTCTTAGACCGTAGATCACGCAGAGTCTGATTTCGCCCGTTCCAGGTCTCAAGAACGGTAACACGTTACTTGAACTAAGTGTCATAAGACTGATCAAGTTATAAGCACAGACACAGTTATAATGTATATCAATTATCTGTAATTATTATTTTTGTTTTTGGAAGTGCAGGTCATTAACCTGTGGGGCGTGGGGATGGGCTTAGGGTTCAGGTGGCTGTAGATTGAGGGAGAGAGTGTTTATAGCTGCTAATAGGAACTATCTTGTTTTTTGTGAACATTCCACAACATGGATGTAACTGTAAATGAATAAAAAGCATCATGAAGTCACCTTAAGGAGTGGTAGTGTTAGCAATTTACTGTGGTTTAAGGGGGGGGGAACAGTTGATGGCGTGCTGTTATTGGAAAAAAATCAACTTCAGGTTGGTAACAGCAACCATCATTGAGAATTTTCTCATGATCACACAACGTGACAATATCTGTCATAACATAAAAACCCGTTTTATCATCCATTGCACTATACATGACTGTAATATTAGCTTACAACACTGTATGTCCTGATGCCTTTATGACACATCTATGTCAGGATCATGATCTGAGGTTCAAGTAACGTGTTACCTGAAGTCCATACTTGAAGTACAGCAGGATGGAGAAGAAATGCAGGGTGCTTTTATTCCATATATTTAATTAGATCTCTATTTTTTGCCTTCTTGTGCACTGTTCTCGTGGTTATTAAATTTTTTTTTCTTTGTTTCTTTTTACCTTAAGCCAATCTAAGGTTGCCAGTTTGTATAACTCTTCGCTTTAGCCATGTATATCTGTATCCACTGTAGCTTGTAGTTTATACTCTGACTGTGTGGGACACCAGAGGGCATGAGCCATTCAACCATCAGCGTTTAGGACACGACCAAAAAAAAAGCATGTCCTGATTTTGCCAAGTGACAGTCAACGTTTCTGATTCTTTCACCTGCTTGCTAACTTGATCATATGACAGAATTTCTTTTCCAGTTTTCAGCTTAGCTCATTTAATAACTCGGCCATTTAATAGTTTTACTACTCAGTTTTGCCAGTCTGGGTGACTGTGCAGTTTGTTTGTTAATATTGCTTTCAAATTGATGGCTTCATTGTTTTAAGGTTGTGTTGGTATTTACATCAGCTTCGCCTCCAAGTTAAACCCCACTGCCCTGAATCTTTTCATTAAATCTAAAAAAAAAAAAAAAAAGCAGTAGGGTGTTAGCTCAGGTTGAAAAGGCTTAGCCAATGCTATTGTGCCAGTAGAGAGCTTTTAAAGAAAAAAATCTGTACTGTGCATAAGGTTTGAACCACCCGTGCATTCCTTCATGCTATAATTAATTAAATTGTGTAGATTAAATGAAAGAAACAGGAACAAATGTTTTCTCGTGACATGCTGCAAAGTGCCTAAAGATACAATTTACAGTAAAATTGCTTGTTTATACAAACAGTTGGTCTTTTCCAACCACTGACTATTCAGCATCACTAATATACTAATCACTGGCCTAATCATCTGCTCCTGTTTCATGCCTTTGAAAATGTATTTATTTATTTATTTTTTTGTCTATGCGGCTTAAGAAACTCCTTAGGGACTGAACTGAAAATGAGAGACAAAATAGTTCAGCAAGCCTAGGGGCCTAACCAGCTCAGCTTCTTAATCAGATATTTAATTACAAGCATTTCTATATGTTCTTTAACTGAAGGAAGCTCATTAAACCAGAGACATAAGCTCAAAAATGGGAGCGTTTTCACTGATGTTCAGAGTTTTCATCTCTCGTTTTTCCTCTCTGGCTGTTTAATGATGTGACAAAGTGGATACAAAATGAAATGTTTCAAGATGATTGGTTGGAGAATCTGTTACTATTTTCACATAACCTCATGATTTAATTAGTATCTTATAAATCAATCTTTAATAGTTGAGCATTAATCGCTAACCAGCCATGTTAATACAAAATATATTTGCATAAAAGGAAAATTATGTAACTGGACCTTTGTGGATTTTAGACCTATATCTCTTCCATGCTAGAATGTGGGGTGGGGAAAACTTCTCACAGTTGCTGCCTGCTGTATATAACAGAAATAATATAAGCCATTAGATTAAGCTGAACAGCTCACAAATTGAGCTGTACATTTTGCGTAATTTAAGACTTGAGTTATGCCAAGCCGAAGAAAAGAAGTAGTGATGTCACATGATCAAGTATACTAATCATTTTTAACTTGCACTCCAACCTCTTTTAACCAGTGATGCCTGCAACTCGGCAAAATCAGGACAGCACTATTGTTAGACACAACAGAGACACAAATGCGCCAAAACCTGAAGCTCTTCTCCTGCATGGCTACTGATGCTAGGCTGTGTGCTAAGAATGGGTCTCTCTCTCGCTCTTGCACTGTCTCTCTTTCTCTCGCGCTCTCTCTCTCTCTCTCTCTCTCTCTCTCTCTCTCTCTCTCTCTCTCTCTCTCTCTCTCAGGACAAGCTTAGATCAACACTGTACTCAAGCACACTGCTACTGTATGTCGGACCAAACAGTCATTGATAATGTTGCTGTTTCTCAGCGAACGAGTATTTATGAGTGTAAGTGATGACGCCTCTGTCCTGTGCCAATGGTGGTGTAGGGATTTTTTTTGTTGTTTTTTTTCTTCCTATTTTCCTTCATTTTTTTCCAGGAGGAGGAGGATCAATGTTTATACTGTGAGTCCTGCTCTTAGAGGAACAGGCGCTTTATAAGGTCAATGCTTTTTGACAGTTTACCACCATGTTGTTGTTTTTTATTATAATTATAATTATTATTATTATTAATTGCTCCTGTTTTATTAATATTATTTTAAAGCCAATGCATGCCAAGATTGTATTTCGACAAAACATGTGCCTTTCTACATATCTATTTTAATATTTCAATGTTGCTCAGTTGAAACGCTCCGGGCTCGTTGGCTCGCCGTTGCTCCAGTAGACTTACTTAAAGATTCTGCTGTCATGAAATACAGCCATCGGCTTTTGGTGAAACAGCCAATAAAATTCAGTCGAAACAGATGAGTACCATTGTTTCTTTTGCTTCTTTTCTCATTTTATTGTCTGTCTGTGTGTCCTTTGAGTTTAAAATGAATTTTACAGATTTTACTGTACTTGTATTCACCAATCAGCCATAACATTCACACATCCGTCATATGCCAGTAAACTGGTGACAAAATCAAGGGCACCCAAGGCTACCCAATGGGTACCCATACCTGTGGGGACTTAAGTCTGCATTGTCTTTTTCCTACAGAAAAGACAATGCAGCACGGCCTGTAGAAAAACGTCAATGCTAGCTATGATGGAAAGATACCAGAACATCATCACAGCCTGGCAACCAAAGAGCCCAAGACCCCCAACCTCGCCGCTAAGCTCCCCAGATCCCAATCCAACTGAGTACACATGGAAGGCACCGGATACACTGAAACCCCACCCAACAACCTATATCATCTAATGGATCCACGGCCAACATTATTGATTTCATTCAAACATGGCAAATCCGTATAGGAACACAGTAATAAATATGATCACAAATAGAGATCTGTAATTTCCCAGATACATTTGTTAACCGTGCCCTCGGTGCCCAGTTCTTTTTAACTGGAATTTTAATTAATTGACATTCTTTTTAATACCCTGATTTTGGCTGATGACTACTGTGCTTTGTCAGTAACTGAGTCATCATTAAAACTACTCATTACCAACTACTCATATACACATTACCACTGAATTTCACCTCCATTACTCTTTGGGATTGTGAGAAAACACAATGTTACAGATATAACTCTGTGATATATGTAAAATGTAAATGGTATAATTGATGGTGCAGGGTGTGATCCGTTTATGGGGCTCATTTTTGGCTTTGTAGTCAAACATCAGTCAGTACATTTTAAATGATGTTAGTCTGACTGATTACATGTATTTTAAGTCATGTTTTATAAGGACTAAATTGAACTTCCCGCAGTCAGACAAGTGCACCCAGATAAATGTGGTTGGAAGTAGAGCTACTTCTGGACGTACAACTCAATCGGACACAGAACTCAGCTTAGGCATTCATCGTGTGCTCAACAGTTCCAGACCCAGGAACCTGGAAGTCAAATGCAAAATGCTGGAAGAAGTCACTAACAATACAGCGATTATCTGCCTTCAGATACCATGCTAACTACAAGAGATAGTTTGCATCTCATTTGAACAAAAAGTAAAGCATGTATGAAGTGTGCAGAGTTGGTAACTGCTGATTTTTGTGATGTAATGGGTGAACCAAGAAAAGGTCCTATACTCGCATGTTGCAGTTCAATTAAATGTCCTAGTCAAGCTATTTCAATAAATAATGACTTAAAGAAAGGTTTGTTTAATGAACCTTGTGTCTATTTGGTTAAATATGTACAAATTTGTGGTATGAATGTGTAACAGACATATTTTTCCACACTTCCATAAATTTTCTTTTCATCTTTGTGACGCTGCTTTTGACCACTGTTAAAAGCGCTATAGTAATAGAATTGAAATTGAACAGTGTTAGGTAAGTGATCCCCATATCTTTTTGATATGTACACAAGATTGTAATAAGTACAAGTACAACTAAATGTAATAGCTGGACAGAATGCTTCATACATGTTGTCTAGTTTTAATGTACTATAATTGTTGTATTTTCATGTAATTGTTTGACGAATTAAAAAAAAAAGATTGTGAAAATGATCTGACATTTACAGCAACAAAAGCATGTTGTTGTTCTTGTGTTTGTTCTTGGCTGTTAATATGTGGCGCCAAAGATATAAACATTTCTATGGTTTATACTGTATACAAATCCATATGTGCACCACTGAACTTTCGGTTTCCACGTAGGTTTCTGTTTTCATGTAGGTTTCTGTTTCTCAGCTGAGCTTCTATTCTGCAAAGCTCAAACAAACTGGAGGTATGTGGCAGGAGATCATACTTTATAAACCGTACAAACATTGCATTAATTCTATAAAATATAAAAACAGAAACATTTCGATGTGATTTTTAAAGACGAAGGATTTATTGAAAGGAAAACCAGATTGTGCCTGCAGGTGAAATACAGGAGTCTGTGCTCCTTATCAGTTTCTATTTCTCAAGTGTGACATCACAACACCAGGAAGGATGGAGGAGGAAACTTTTTTGTTAGAGGATAAATAGTCACATCTGAACAACTTGAGAGTTAAAACATTTGAGAATCACAGGTAGGTCCTAAGTTAAAATAATAATAATAATAATAATATCCTATTAGGCTTTTTGTATAATGCTTGTTAAGAAACTGATAAATGCTGAGATGCAACATTCTCCATTTTTATTTTTCTTGCAGTTTGGTTTCTAAAGACTGAATTGTTCATACATATTACTTCCTTCAAAGCAGCGATGGCAGGCAAACCAGAATTCCTAGAGGTGATAATAAAAGGGGTTGAAATAACTGCTTCTACTAAATATACAGAAAATACAGTACACAATAAATCTATTATGTTCTAAAGTAATTATTGTTTATTTCAGCACCAAGCAGTAAGATATAAAGTTAAGAGCAACGATAAATCATTTATCCATGAAATGTCATAATCAGAGAGAATGATTAATTAATGATTAAATGTGGCCTGTAATTTAACATCATCTAAGTTGTGTCCATAACACCCAAATTAATGTAAACCGTTCCTGTTAATAATGATGGTCATGGGATTAATCACCAGAATTAGTTTGTGAGATTTCAATACTCATTTTTATCAATTTATTAATAAGAGCTTAAGGGTTTTTAAATATGAAGACTAACGTATGAATGTCTGTGCATAGGTATGTGCATGTATTCGTATATTTATTTTCAAATGTGGAAATGCTGATCTGGGACCAGTTCTCTCCTTCAAGTCTTAACTTGTGCATTTAAAACAAAACACAAGAAGCCAGATCCCAGATCTGTAATTTAAGTCTTGCTTCAAAGCAAAGTTTTATCGAAGATGTATGAACCCTAAATGTGTTTTGTTAGTTTACTGTTTGGATATGTAAATTAACTTTTATTAGTAGGAGGAAGAGTACCTCCCAAACCAACCTCCGATATCATTATTCAGTGGTAACAATTTATTTCGTCACGTGTTGCTTAGTCTATATATATATATATATATATATATATATATATATATATATATTATATGTATTTAGACCTATAATCGTGTATATGCCCTCATTTTCAGTTCATCAAGCAGCTGCAGCAGTTAAGTCTGGATGTAGAGGAGATGGATGTGACGGTATGCTGCCTGTCTGGCTTTCTTTTAAACTGTCATTTTCTAAAATTAAATAAATAAATGCCTTATTATGAAATGAAATTCCTGTTTATTTTAACCATCTCTCTCTCTCTCTCTCTCTCTCTCTCTCTCTCTCTCTTTCTCACTCTCACTATCTCATTCTGAGTGGGCTTCCTCTTCCTTTTTTCTCTCCTTTCTTTTAATCTCTCTCTCACTGTCCTCTCTAACCTTCCCTCCCTCCCTCCCTCCCTCCTCTCCACCCCCCCCCAACCCCCCCACAAAACATCCACTGAACTGTACTGAGCTTGAACGCAAGTCGCAAATATCTGAAACAAACTGACAAGTGAATTCACTCTGCAGCAATTGTGGTTGACTGAAGTGGGATCCTTTTACTTGCCCTCCCTCCCGTCCACAGTACTCTTGTCTCTTGTCTTCTCACTGCTTTATTCCTCCTCTGGAGACATTCACAGAACGCTGATCACAGATCGCAGCTAATTGCCTGAGCATGAACCATCCATGGGGTGAAAAAGAAAAAAAACTACGATGACTAAGTGGACTCTTTTTACTTCTTTTATTATTTTTTTTATAGCATAAACTTAGTATAATTATATTATAAATAATATAATAAAGTCATAACTATTCATAAATAGTTAATTTGCTTTTTCTTTTTATATATTTCTTTTATATCACTTTTTTTTTTTAATACTCACATTGTGTAGTTGTTTACTCAGATGCCACATGATGACATCTGTGATATCAGTGAACTAAATCTGGGAGAAGAAAATATGGATTTGGATGTGGAAGTGGATGTAGAGGAGATGGATACCGATGTGACTACGGAGAAGGTGGACGAGGTAAACAGGGTCTACTATTTGCATATTATACCTCAACATTACAGAAAACATTTCACATTTTTGTACTTGAGTGAAAGCTGAGATATACAGGTTAAATACTTTTTCAAGTGAAAGTAGACGACACCAGTTTACATTTGTACTTGAGAAGAAGTACAAAGATACTTGCCTTCAAATTACTTAAGTATCAAAAGTATTGAGCTTCTATTAGCTCACTGTAGCCTGTAAGTCTCTCTTTCTCTTAAACACATACACACAATCTCTCTGTCCAAACTGTAAATACGATTTTTTTTTCATCACTGCCCGAAATGATCGTCACTGTTCACTTTTGATTTCGAACACCTGCTACATGAGGGAGCGTTTTATGGAGGGAAAGCAAATTATGTAAATCTACTTAGTTACCTTCCATCTCTGCAAGTAGAATTAATTTATATCCAGTTTCATGTTTTGTACACAAGGTATGTTTGAATGCACCTTCACATGTTGTTCACATGTGATCATATAATTAAATGCACAGAAATGCATTGTATTGTTTTTATAAGAGTAGGACATGATATGATAATACCACTGATTTTCTTTCAATACAGTACAATTCAATTGAAATGTGATCAGAATCTGCCTTAGAAGGTTTGTTATACATCAGGGTTTTCCTGAGTCATTTTAATTGTTGGCCTTTAAAGCAACGCATTCATCCAAACTCCTAATAGTTACAGTGAAAGTGACGTCTCAAAAAGAGCTTTTTGTCACCTGAAAAAAACAAAACAAATTAAGTTAAGTTCATTCTATCGCGCTACACTAAAACTAAAAAAGAAAAAAATTCTGATCACATGGCAAAGTGAACTTTCTCTTTCTGACAGATCATTGAACTGATGATGAGAGCCAGGATCTGAATGTTTGGACAACTGGAGACCTCTGACTAAAACAGCAAATCTCCTTTATCAGAAGATGTATAGTTGTATAGACCTTTGTATATAGCTAATTTCTTTATTAGTTATGTGTTTATTCTAGTTATCTTTTTAACCTGTAAAATACACATATATAACCTCTGCTTTATATGTGTATATTGTATTATGTACAGTACATGTTACTTGGTTTGCCATGCTTTATAATTTATTGAATTTTGTATTAAATTTAAGTTCAGTTTAAGTCCTCCACAGTGGAGGGGGTGGTGGTATGGGATTAAAAAAAGTTTAACTAGTAAAATGCACATGGCTCATATTTTCTCTTGACATTGGATACATTTAAAATTATTTCACATCACTGCTAGTTTATTAGCAGGTTAATTAAATATTTTTCTGCATTCGCTGTGTTTGGAAACATTAGTGGATACATCTTCATGCTCATGTTCAATGAGAGCCGTAGTTATGTGAGTGAACTGAGGAATTAATCCTGCACATTGGTATTCAGACTGCAGCAGATGAACAGAGTTAACCTGAAACAATCTCATTCGGTTCCAACTTCAGAATTAATCCCATTTCACATTTAGCACCACTGTGTGTTATTTTCATAGCCTACAAATGTATTCTTTTTCTATACTTTAATTCTATTTAAGTGGATTCTTGATTCAACAGGTATGTCAGTAATCAGGCCTGGGTGTGGCAAGTGAAATATAACTGAACTTTCCAAAAATCAGTGTGTTCATGATTTACATTTCATTCCATTAGATTAGATTCCATTAATAAATTAAATCATCATTTAAGACCTGCAAATTACTGTGGTCATTTTTGTGTAATAGTAAAATTATTTTGATGATCTGAATCATTTAAGTGTGACAAATATGCAACAAAAAATCAGGAGGTAGCATATACAGTGTACTATGTACTGTATACTAATAGTATATACTACAGCACATGCTTTTTGTACAGAAAGGTCAGGGAAAGCTATTTTTATCTTCAGTTATCACCTTCTATACAGATTTTTGAAAATTGCCAACCTCTGAGGTGTAAACTACACATAGTAATTTAAATTAACTGAATGGAGAACCCCAAAAATAGACTGACGTGTAGCCAAAACCTGGGACAAATTCACTCTCATAATTCACTTTTACTCTTTCACTTTTTAACTTTTACACTTATGCACCTTTCATGAAAACAGCACTGAATGAGTGAATAGAACGACATTTGTTTATTATATATAAATCCACTTTTCATGAATTACCTTTTCAAATACGTGACTCATATTTTAAAGTAAAAAATGCCAGCTACAGAAATGTTAGCATAACCCATGATTAAATCTGTGTTACTTTCCTTGTGTTGCACTGATAGAGTATAACCTTTGACCTTAGGTTTTCAAATAAACATCCAACACATAATCCAACCCATAGACAACAAGAGAAACCAAAACCCCTAAAGTGACATCTGGAGAATATTGTTACTAAACAATATGTTGTATGAGCGCCCATAATTTATGTCTGTACAGTATATTTATAGTATATGCAATTTATAATACACAGTATAAAGAAAACCATCAGTCTTTGAACCAGCACTAACCCAGGACACTATGCCTCCATTTACATAGAGGGCGCACTCTCCAGAACGGCAGTGTGACCTCTGAGATTTTCCTTCCGGTTCATTTTTTTGGTTCAGACTCTTGATATTCTCTTTATTGTTGATCTTTAATTTCTGAGTTTGGTTGGATTGTGATTTTGTGTTATTTTATGAAATCACTCGTGAACATACATTCTCTCTCTCTCTCTCTCTCTCTCTCTCTCTCTCTCTCTCTCTCTCTCGCTCGCTCTCTCCCTGATGTTACATTTTTGCATCTTTGTTGTAAAAATAATAACTGAGTCATTAGTCAGTTGTGTTTATGTTCACTACACAGACTACTGTATTTTACATGACCAACCAACTACCGTTATAACTATGCTCTTATATGGAATTTAGGGGTTGTTTGCCAACAACTGTGAAGAATAACACTTAAAAAAAAAAATGTATTACAAGTAAGATGCATTATTGTAAGTTGATGTCTTTATTTCTGTACAGGACAGGGATGTTTTAGTCATTCCATTCATAAAATAAAATCATCATCATCATCATCTTAATTGATTTTTCTTTTCTTTAAAGGAGAACATTTCCTTTCCTTTTCCAGCAGAGCATCAAACACATGGACATGGAAAATAAGACAAAAAGCAATATAACAGTAAAAAAAAAAAAAAAGTACAAATGCAATTTATAACATCTCATCATTATATATAATAAGAAATTGCCATTAACATTTGTTACAAGCAGATTTCTGAATAACTGAGATGATGAATAAACTACTGAAAGGGTGAGGGGATTGTACTCGAACCCAGTGATTGCACTTATACTTGTCTTAATGGGATAAAATAAAATGAATTCATTCATTCATTGTCTATACCACATGTCTGATGTGGGGACACTTTCTAAACTCTAATCAACTTAGAGTGTGTGTCTTTGAACTGTAAGAGTGTGGCCAATATACAATGATCAAAAATGATGTCTGGGTAATCACACAGCTGGCAATCTCAATGCTAAATATCCAATGTTTAGAATGAACTCTCTGACCAAAATCAATAAGGTTAGTTGTGTTTTAAGAACATTTTGGCTTCGGATAAAATTTTAAGAATTTAATGTTTTATTTTACCAACCCCGTGCTTGGTGGGTTTCCTCCGGGTACTCCGGTTTCCTCCCACAGTCCAAAGACAAGGTTACTTGGCATTCCCAAATTGGCCGTAGTGTATGAATAAGTGTGTGAGTGTACGTGTGTGTGCCCTTCAATGGATTGGCACCCTGTCCAGAGTGTACCCCGCCTTGTGCTCTAGGGATAGGCTCCAGGCCCCCCATGACCCTGAATACAGGATTAAGCGGTATAGATGATGAGTGAGTGAGTGCGTAAAGAGAACTTTTTAAAAGGTTTAATTAATTACTATGACTTTGTATTCTTTAACATTCATTTTATTTAGCATTTTTACTGTTATGTTTATTTTAATGAACAATAAAATTCAGTTTATTATTAGTAATTATAACTTATTATATGTTATTGACACCAAATTCTGACCCTGCCACCCAAATGTTGCAGCAAAGATCAAGACTTTTTAGATCAGGCAGCCCATGAGATTTGTAGGTTCAGTTTCATGATCCTAGCTGGCAGTAGCGCCATGCGGTGTGGTCTTCTGCTACTGTGGCCCATCTGCCTACAGGTAGAAATGTAAAAACAGAAAATAAATTGAGAAAAAATATATATATAATCACGATTAACACCAGCAACAAAAATAATGAGGATTAGCACCTGTATCTACAAGGGTTAGCAAAAGCAACAAAAATATCATAAATAATAATGTCATGTGACTTTTCACCAATGTTTTTGGTGAAACCTCACACGACACGTATCACGTTATGATGTTGGTGGAGCTACGATACGTACAGTACAGACCAAAAGTTTGGACACACCTTCTCATTCAGCGAGTTTTCTTTATTGTGTTCTTTAGCCCAAACGCGTCTCTTCTGCTTGTTGCCGGTCCTTAGCAGTGGTTTCCTAGCAGATCTTCTAGCATGAAGGCCTGATTCACACAGTCTCCTCTTAACAGTTGTTCTAGAGATGTGTCTGCTGCTAGAACTCTGTGTGGCATTGACCTGCTCTCTGATCTGAGCTGCTGTTAACCTGCGATTTCTGAGGCTGGTGACTCGGATGAACTTATCCTCCGCAGCAGAGGTGACTCTTGGTCTTCCTTTCCTGGGGCGGTTCCGCATGTCAGCCAGTTTCTTTGTAGCGCTTGATGGTTTTTGTGACTACACTCGGGGACACTTTCAAAGTTTTCCCAATTTTTCGGACTGACTGACCTTCATTTCTTAAAGTAATGATGGCCGCTCGTTTTTTCTTCACTTAGCTGCTTTTTTCTTGCCATAATACAAATTCAAACTCTTTGAATGAGAAGGTGTGTCCGAACCTCATTACGTCATGACATTGGTGTAGCTACGATACGTATCACGTCAGACGTTTCTTTGATGTTGGTGGAGCTGCATAAATAAAGGATGACTTGTTTCAAATGGTAATTATTTTATATTTACCCTTTTTTTTTTAAACTTTCTTTTTCCTTTTCTTTTTTTAATTCATTGCAGCAAATATTTTTTTTTTAATTAAAATAGCTCATAGGTTTGTTATAGCTTTGAGCAAACCTTGGCGCAGCACATGGGGAAGCCAAAGCGTTAAGACGATAGAGTTAGACAACAACACTATAATCCATGCAAAAGTTCATTCAGATTAATGCTTTGTTATCCATATTATATCCATATTACATAACTTTTCCAGGTATCCTATGGTTGGCACCGAAGAAAAGATGAAGCTTGATGAGGTAATTTGAGGCTCAAAACATTGAAGCGCCAAAATGGCGCTGATATTACCCTCGGCATAGCTAAAGAAGCTATATAGATATAGAAGTACTTTACTGTCAAAAGTTTAAAACGTACTTCTAAAAACATACTCCTCTCATATAATACCTGCTTTATCCTTATTAGTCTCCCAATAGATCTATATCTACTGAGAACACTGGGGATGACTCAGGAAATCTTCGTTTGGATGCCGGTCAATCACAGGTACAGTTCAGTGCATTTACTTTAAGTAAGTTGGACAAGCTAACAACTGGAAAGGTTCATTGAAGGGAAAGGTTTTATGACCCACATTTTTGTGATTAATACGATTTTATTTGGTTAATAAGAGTAATGAGTATTTAACTTTTAAAGTCTTCATTTGATTTGGTATATGGTACAAACAAACCCACCCCTCAAGAGACAAGGTACAGTTTCAAGTCAAGTTTAAAGACAAAGGAAGCAGTGGTTGATATTTATACCATATGCATTGGCAAGGTAGTATTATGATATTTAATTTATATCATGCAAAAGTAGACATGATATATTAGTACCCTGACAGTATGTATAAAACATGGGACACAACTGGCAGCTGACAAAGAAAATGGTATAACAATAATATGAAGCCTTCTGCTTGGTCATCAATGAAGATCGGATCATTTTGATTAATACATATTTTCTGACACATTTCATCACCATTTCCATAATTTTACTTTGATTCTGTAATGCTGCTTTTTTTGTGAAACGGTGATATCATGCGCATGCTCAAAGTCTTCTTCTCCGTGTATAGTGTATGTCTATGGCAGAATTACAGCGCCCCATACTGGTCTGGCATATATGTACTACACCGTTTTCAGTGGTTTCGTGTGTACGCAGATATTTCTTGAGACGACGCCGAACGAGGGAAAAAAATGATCGGATAGGGAACGCACTGGCTTCGTACTTTTTTTTCCCCTTTTTTTTTTTTTTACAACATAAAGCTTTTTAAACAAAAACCTACTGTAGGTAACATATGTATGTGTTTCAAAAGCTTTATATTGTGAAAAAAGTGAGATTAGGACATTTCTGTTTCTTGTTCATTAATTTGCTATTTTGTAAAGATATTTAGTTTGATTTATTTTTATGTTATTTATTAATTTTTTTATTATTTGGAAATGTCAGTATTTGTACATTATTTTATCATTTTGTTTGGCTGCTTACACAATTTCTAAAAATTAAAAAAAAAAACGAAAAAAAATCGGGCATTATGATGAAACAGTTACTCTTGAGTACTTGAGTAGTCTTTTTACTGAATACTTTTTTTTTACTCTTACTTATAAGAGTCAGTAATATTTTGGATGCCTACTTTTTACTTCTACTTGAGTAACATTATTTTAAGCTACCCTTGCCTGAGTACAGTTTTTGGCGACTCTATCCACCTCTGATTATACTACCAGATATTAAACTTAAATAATCCTCCATTAATCAGTGATGAACACTATACTCACCAGATATGAAACTTCAGTAATCCAGAATGCATAAAAATGAGGTATTGTATGCAGGAAAGAGCCGTCATCGATCAAGAGAAAAATGAACAGATTTTAGTTGTGACCAGTCTTGTCGGTCTTATGACTATTCTGTCACATCCTCTTCCAGTTTTGTTGGAACAACTTCCTATTTTTTCTGGTTGCATTAATGTTTGACCAACATCTGGTATTGATGATGGGAGAGACACTACTATGAAAAGTCTTTTTTTTAATTTGTCTGTTTGTTTCCACAGCATTCCATTGATGACCTTACTGCTCTTTTCCAGAACTTGACTCTGGATGACACTGACATGGAGGTAGATCAGGCAAACAGGTTTTGACTTAGAATCCATTTTTATTTACAAGTGATATATCGCACTTTAGCACTCTAAAACATCAGAGAACTTTTATACACAATCATTCTCAAGAGTTTACTAACTTACAGAACTCGGGCCACAATTGTTTCCCACAAAAGGTAAATTGGGAAACATTAACCATACGATCAACCATAACATTATTACCTCCTACCTATTCTTGAGTAGGCTCCCCTTTTGACCTACATAATCTCCTACAGATTGCTTGGTGTTAGATATCACAGAATACCTTCAGAGATCTCGTGAAATTCATGTATCGCTGGGTCAGAGATGTTTTGGCAGCAAGAGGGCGACCTGTTCACCTATGTAGAAAATGGTGATGAAGCTTTATGTGTTAAGTAAAATTTGCTTTTTTCTCTGACAGACAGGTAATTTCCTGGCTATTGAAGAAATGGAGATATGTGGTTGAAGCAGCAAAACCAGTGGCAGAGATCCTAGACACAGATCGTGCAAAACCTGCGGTCTCAAATGCACATTTGGCTCTTTCATCTCTCTGCTGCGTCTCTCTTTTTTATTTTATTTTAGTTTCTTACTATTTATTTTTTTAAATAATAAAAACATTAATTTTTTTAAACATTAAATAGACATTGAGTATTTTATTTGAAAGTAAACTTTTCTCTCTTTTTTTTTTGGAGTTCAGAATGTTTTGTTGCATGCATAAATGCAACACACTATAGTTTTTTTATATTTAGCATAGGGGTAAAAAACAATATATGCAGTGTTATCTTCATTTTATATGTCAAACTGGTTTTGTGGCTCCCAGTGTTTTCTTTTAATTTGTCTGCAGTTTCACATCCCTTCTCAACAGTTTCTATCTGTTTTCTGTTGGCCTGAGCCTGAAAATAAGTTAAAAGCTGACACTGGGATTCTTTATTAAACCAAGGATTCAGAATCTTTAATGAAATTAGGCATTTAGTAGGATCCAATATGTCTTGAATCAAACATGATAGCTATTTATATATTGTGATGGTCAGTAATTATAACGGTATCATACACATTTGAAAGCTGTACATGGTCTACATTTCATGTCTCCTGACCTCATACAGTATGTTGCTATTCCAGTAGCCTTTCTTAATTAATCAGTATAATAAGCATCCTTAGTACAGAATGATTACGGTATACAATATAACAATAATAATAGTCTACCATACACACATTAATATTAATACATTGCATACATTAATAATAGAATAACTTCAGAAAATAAACATTTTCAGAAAATAAAAACATGTCTCTTCCTCCTGTTGGTAAACAAATTATTGGTCCAATTTCAAGGTTAAGGCAATCCCGCTCGCTGAATGTTCATGGGAACATCTGACAGATCTGACAGATGCCCCATGAAGGCCCAAAGCCCCCCAAAAATAGCTCAAAAGCTAAAGAGCCAAATCACCCGCTTTGAAAGAAGAAAAACACCCAGGAACAAGCAAAGCCTCATAGAATGGAAAGAATTCAGTAGAAAGCAAAAAGCTATGTAGAAAGCCAAAAGCTATGTAACTTTTTTAGCATACGTTTTTATACCAAAAAAAAAATGTGGCTTTCTTATTTCTTTATTCTTTCTATCAATATTCATTAGTTTATCATTAGCTCTATTATTATTTGTTTGGCCTGGTTGCATGACAGCTCCCAATTTCTTCTCTTATCATCTTTTCCTTAATGTTTTAATTTTATTCATAAATGATTTGTGTGAGTGTTAGTTTCCTGGGCAAGGCTGGTCATCAGTACTCAGTGTCCAAAATACAGAAGAAAAAAAAAAAAAAAAAAAAAACCAGAACTGAAAGCTATGATGTTTTATGTTAGTCCATTTTTGCCAGATTTTTTATAGTCATGGTACTTTTCCATGAAGTGAGGTCAACATTAAAGTTCTTCTCTTTGACATCCCTATAGTGTCTTTTATGCATTATGAATTCCTGGAGTATAACTAAGTCTAACTAAGTATATTGATCAACACGAATGTGACATTTTAAACAGATTGTGATTACTAATTCTGATTCTATAATGTGTATTATGTGTACGTATAATATATGGAATATTGCCTTACTTATTTCTACTAATCCTGATAGTCCTATCAGCCTTAATGTCAGCTCACCTGTGATTATGTTAACAATTCTGAAAAGTGATTTAATAATGATCTATTTCTCTTTCACCATGCGATTTCTCTAAAAGCAGAAGTCCGACCATCAGTGAGGCTTTTCCTGCTTAGTGCTGGGAAGTACTGAGTCGACAGTTTGGTCATTTTGTACATTTTGTACCTTTAGAAACATTAAACTTACTTCCCTAAAATATTCCAGGCCTAAGGGCGTAACTTGCATGTTGATTTGATTAAGATTATTTTAATATATGAAATAAAATTGGTTTGATTAACAAACTTGTGCTAAATTATATATAATTTAAATCCAAAAGAATTTTCTACATTTCCCCTGAAGGCAATAATTTGGCCTTAATCTACATTTCCCCCCTGTTATTACCCTACATTTTACCCTAATAAGTGATGATTGTGTAATGATTCACAATATATGGCAATAAGGCCTTGAAGTTGCTACAGAAAAATCTCACTTAGCAGTTGGATCGGCCCCAGTGACCAATACCTTGTGGTCAGGAGTAACATAGCCAAAATTTCCTTTTGTTGGTATTTTTAACAAACAAAATTTTCTGCTCCAGGGGTAGGCGAAAAAATCTCTATATTGCCAATTTCTGAGGAACAATTCCTATCCTGTCAGTGCATACACACCTGGGTCAGTGGACATAATGCTTATATAAACATACAATAAGTCTATTGTCCAATTGTTCAGTCTACTCATCGTCCAAAAGCCCAGCTATTGGTCCAAGTCTTTGAAACTTTGGGCAATGTCCAGACACCCACATTGGTGAAGGTAGCCTCAGGTCCCCTGATTTTCTAAGATTTTGATCTTCTAAAATCTTCCATACTTCCAAGTCCACACAATCAGGGTTTAAGAAGTCTCAGTCTGTTGTAAGGTTTCGGTTAGTTATGCTCATCGTGCGTTGAAAACAAACCAAACACAACTCAGTCGGCTTGGAGAAAAATACTGTTGTCGTTTAGTTTATTAACAGAAAACACCACAGTTCACCGTTTGTTGTCGGGTTTAACACTTGTCAGCCTACATGAATCAACACATATCCATAACTAGCCGTCACGCTAACAAAGAATAGTCATACCTCGCAAGGTGCAACAAAAGAGAGAGAGAAAGAAAAAAAAGGGGCAGGGGAGAGGGGGTCAGCAACCTAATCCCCTATTGGCTGATCATTACACTGTCCTCAAGGCACTTTCAGGATTCAGATGGTGTTATTTCCTGTTGACCTTCATTACTATCAGCTTCAGTTGCCATCAGGCCCGGACTGGCCATACGTTGCATTTGGTCTGCTGCCAGCCAGGGTTTTTTTTTTTGTTTGTTTGTTTAATTATATATATATATAATTTTTTTTTTTAATATATTATTGCCCACTCTGTGAACTAAAGTGATGATTTCCAATATTGTCATTCAATTAGTTAATTAAATATTAATAACAATATTAATCTGTTAGTCTTGAGTGGCATCGTTACGTTATGTCCACTGCGTGGCAAAGCGTTTAAACAGACATGCTAGGATAGAGAGAAACCAGGCAGTTGGAGCAGAAAGGAAAAGGGAACACAAGAATACAGCACTTCAAGAAGAAGCAGTGAAATGTTGCACATTTTCATATTTATTCAGAGCTTCAAGTGCAGTCAGTTTTATTTTTGCAATTTTTTTCATTTGAACTGCAAATAAATATTAAATGTAGCACTATACCATCATCACCTAAAATACTATATGCTAAAAGACATTCATTATTTATTGAGTATTTTATCAGACAAAACATCGTATTCTTTTATTTGTTATAAAGTATTGGATAAAATTTATTGTTTTGCTAATTTGGGTATCTGAAATATTTAAAGAAAAATAAATCATTTTTAATACATTTTATTTTTTAAATAAGTAAATACAAATAAGTTATTTAGACTCTTATTTAGAATAATCAATTTACAATGAGGTGGTTGTTTTGCACCAAGTTGGAGACAGTTCTGTTTGTAACACTAGAGCAGAAGAAGTGACCGATATGAGAAAAATACTATACACATATACAGCTCTGGAAAAAAATAAGAGACCACTGCAATTTACTCCAGAAAGCTTTTGAAATGTGTTTAAATTAAAATTAAAAGGAGTCCAGTTTGTTCCTGGAGGGTCAGGTAGACATAGGAAATAGGAAATTCCAGTCCTGAGCTATCGAACAACTGAAGTCACAGGTCCCCAGAGAACAGCTGTCAGCATCAATCGAGGACAGGACAGTCTTCGTGTAAACCATGACCAGCAACCACGCGCATCCCAGGCAGACCACACGGGGCATCCATGTGAGGAGATCTCCAACCAGAAGCAGGACTCCAGGACGAGTTAGACGGGTAGAGGGTAGAGGGGTCTGGATCACTGGCAACTCAGGAGCGACATGTATAGCTCGACAGAGTGACAGGGACAGGGAGAGGGATGGCGCTGGTGAGGTCGGCTGCCATCGCGACTGCTCCGACCTCTTCTACTATTTTTTTGTCTTTTAAGTTAATTTTCAGCAACTTTAATCTGGCAAATTCATCACCATTGAGTGCATTAGGTACGATAGAGATACTCTTATTTTTATTGGTTTACAATGTACTCACAATGTAAGTTTTTAACTCCGGATCCGAGCTGGCCGAGTGAGATCCTGAGGGAAAACAAAGGACGCGATGCAAAACGGCGGCCCCGAGGGAAACGAGCCGGCGTCAGGAACAGGCTGAGAGCCCGTGCACACCGCACATCTCTGCCTAGCATCCTGCTCGCCAACATCCAGTCACTGGAGAACAAGCTTGATGACCTCATGGCCAGAGTAAAGTTCCAGAGAGACATTCGGGACTGCAATCTCCTCTGCTTCACCGAGACATGGCTATACCCAGCGGTGCCGGACCACGCCATTCTTCTCGGTTCACCGCATGGACAGGACACGAGACTCGGGAAGACAAGGGGAGGCGGCGTGTGCTTAATGGTGAACAGCAGCTGGTGCAGCAGCGCGAGCGTTGTTCCTCTCGCACGCTCCTGCACACCCAACCTGGAACTATTGACTATCAAGTGTCGTCCTTTTTATCTTCCTCGGGAGTTTACATCGGTGATAATCAGCGCCGTTTATATTCCGCCACAAGCAGACACGGACACTGCCTTATGCGAGCTGCATGAGGCACTCTCACAGCACCAAACACAACACCGGGATGCTGCGCTTATTGTGGCGGGGGATTTTAACAACCCCAACCTCAAACGTGCAGCGCCAAACTTCTATCAGCACACGTGTCAGTGGATCTCCAACCTCCTAACTGGGAGACCACAGGCAGTAAGGATGGGCGGCTATGTCTCAGCCTCTCTCACTCTCAGCACTGGAGCCCCCCCAGGGTTGTGTTCTGAGCCCCCTGCTGTACTCTTTGTACACCTATGACTGAGTAGCCACTACGAACTCCACCACCATCATTAAGTTTGCTGATGACACGGTCGTGGTGGGCTTGATCTCTGACAACGATGAGACGGCCTACATGGAGGAGATTGGAAATCTGGAGAACTGGTGCCAGAGGAACAATCTCCTCTTGAACGTCAGCAAGACGAAGGAGTTGATAGTGGACTGTAGTACTAAGCAGGAGAGGAAATACAAGATCCCCGCCATCAACGAGAGACCAGTGGAGAGAGTGGACAGCTTCCGATACCTCGGTGTTCACATCACGCAGGACCTGTCATGGTCCTGTCACATCACTGTCACGATGCTGGACCAAGGCCAGGAAGATCGTGAAAGACCTCAGTCATGGACTGTTCTCTCTGTTGCGGTCAGGAAAGCTCTTCCGCTCACTGAAGGCCAACACAGAGAGACTGAGGAGGAGCTTCTTCCCGCAGGCGATACGAGCTCTCAATCACAACACCACATAGGACCTAAAACTCACACACTTGCACATTTTGCACACCTCAGGACTGCAGTCTTTTTATCTTTTACTTTTTACCAGCATGCACAATCGGTTTACACATGGAACATTTGCACACTTGAACTTTTTGCACACTGTGAAGTTGAACTTCACTACATTCTGGACTGCAGTACATCACATTTCCATTACATTTCATTACTGTATATATCCACTATTTTATTAAATATTATTTAACTTCTTATATTTATCTTATTCAAATACTTTATTTCATTTTATTCTTATTCTGTATATTATGTAAATAAGTGTGTTTATTATGCTGTAATAAGCTGTATATTATGTAAATAAGGGTGTTTTTTTTTTTGTAGGTCAATAGCAGTCGTATAAGCATTTCACTTCATATCATACTGTGTATGACTGTGTATGTGACAAATAAAATTTGAATTTGAATTTGAATTTGAAAAGGAGAGAGAGAGAGAGAGGAGAGCGAAAATAAGGAGAGATGGCAGTTAGGTATGGTCACAGTCAACATGTATAAGGTGAATGTATATTTAGTGCAAAGTGCAAGCAGGGACTCCGGCAGGACTAACTATAACAGCATAACTAAAAGGGAGAGCCAGAAGGAAACACATACATGAGGGCTCCCTGAGATGTAAAGCAACCAATCACCTCATTGTCAACAAACCTGAGTGAACAATGAGAGTGGGGAGGACAGCATCTAAACATACCAGTTGACCAGAATACTCTACGTCCATGAGTCCCCCAGATCTGCTCCTTTACCTAACGTTAATCTATTTACAAAATTGCTTGGCTAAATAAATAGGTTTTTAGCCTAGACTTAAACATTGAGACTGTGTCGGAGTCCCGAACATTAATAGGAAGACTATTCCATAACTTTGGGGCTTTGTAAGAAAAAGCTCTGCCCCCTGCTGTAGTTTTAATAATACGTGGTACTGACAGGCAGCCTGCATCCTTTGATCGAAGTAGGCATGGAGGATCGTAAGACACTAACAGTTCACTCAAATACTGTGGCGCGAGACCATTTAGTGCTTTATACGTCAAAAGTAGTATCTTAAAATTGATGCGAAATTTCACAGGGAGCCAATGCAGTGTATATAAGATAGGGGTGATGTGCTCGTATCTTCTGGTTTTAGTGAGGACTCTCGCTGCTGCATTCTGGACTAACTGAAGCTTGTTTATACACCTAGTTGAACAACCAGACAGTAAGGCGTTACAATAGTACAATAATTTTTCTGCATCATTTAGTGACAATATGTTTCTTATCTTGGCAATATTTCTAAGGTGAAAAAAAGCTATCCTGGTAATATTATTGTGGTTGAAATTATTTTAAAAAATCAGAGACTCAGTCTAAGTCACAATAAGAGAAGAAGATTTTATTAGAGACTGCGCAGGATGTCTCAGTCACACACACACACTCAGTGCATCTGTGAGAGAGAGGTACTTCCCCTTCTCTCACTCTGCTTATATACACTGAAGATTACTGTGTTCACACACACAGTATATGTTGTTGTACAAAATGTATATGTTGTTGGACAGATGTTTCCTGTCCTTCTCTCTAAAGCTGGAGTGTTGAAATTATGGATCCCCCACCTTGCTAACTTCCCCTCCAAGCGGGGAACCTGTTGCTCTAGCAGTTATCTTGCATACCCTTCTGTCATCACTATAACTGCTAAGTAGCACCTTAAACTTGGACAATTTGACACGTACACACAAGCATTTTCTTTACCATATAAGGTTATGCATTAAAATTTTCTACCACATTATCTCCATGTGCTTCAAACGAAAGGCTGGGATCTATAATCACACTGAGGTCTTTTACTGTTGCATTTGATGGAACAGAAAGGCCATCTAAAGTTACAGTGTGATCAGAAAGCTTACGGTGGTGCTTGTGGTCCTATGACGAGAACTTCTGTCTTATCAGGATTAAGCAGAAGAAAATTAATTAACATCCAATCTCTTATGTCCTGCACACACTGCTCAATTTTAGCAAACTGGTTTCTCTCATCTGGTTTTGCAGAGACGTATAATTGTGTGTCATCAGCATAACAATGAAAACTAATACCATGTTTACAAATTATGTTGCCCAGAAGAATCATGTAAAGGGAAAAAAGCAGTGGGCCTAAAACTGAGCCCTGTGGAACACCAAACTCCACTTGAGAACATGAGGAATGGTCACCATCTAAATCTACAAACTGATTACGATCAGTCAAATAGGATCTGAGCCACAAGAGGGCAGTTCCCTTAATTCCTACTACATTTTCTAATCTGTGAAGGAGAATACTATGATCAATGGTGTCAAAAGCTGCACTGAGGTCCAGTAACACAAGTATAGTGACGCAACCCTGATCAGAGGCCCATAGGAGGTTGTTTACTACTTTAACAAGTGCTGTCTCTGTGCTGTGATGAGGCCTAAATCCTGACTGATACAGTTCATTTATGCTATTTCTGTGTAGATATGAACAAAGCTGCTGTGATACTACCTTTTCCAGAATCTTCGAGATAAAGGGAAGGTTTGATATCGGCCTGTAATTAGAAAGCTGACAGGGGTCAAGGTCAGGTTTCTTGATTAGCGGTTTAATAGTCAAGTAGTCAAGTAGGCTTTTATTGTCATTCCAACCATATACAGTTAGTACACAGTGAAACGAAACAACGTTCCTCCAGGACCAGGGTTCTACATACATGCAACAACATAAATTTACAACATACATTTTACCTTTTATAAGTTACTCTAAAAGAAGAACTATCAATATCTCTACAAAAATACACAATAGACAAAGTGCATGTGCAAATGTGCAAACAAAGAGGTACATGACAGACACAACAATGTAAGACATAACAGTACTTTTTGATGAAGGATGAACTGAGGTAGTGGGAAGAGCAGCAGTAAACAGTTTACATTTTGACAAGAGTATTGTGTGTTGCGAGGAGCAGCACAGGTAGGTAGGTATGAGCAGATTGAGATGGGTGTACATCAGTGTGATTGTGCATGTGTGTTTATCAGTTCAGTCCAGATGTTATCTAGTTCCTCTGAGTGATTTGTGTGTGTGTGTGTGTGTGTGTGTGTGTGTGTATGTGTCTGTGTGTGTGTGTGTGTGTGTGTGTGCGTGCGTGCGTGCGTGCGTGCGTGTGTGTGTGTGTATCAGTCCAGTCCCTTTGTGTTTAGGAGACTGATGGCTTGCGGATAAAAACTGTTTCTCAGTCTGGATGTGAGTGCCCGAATGCTTCGGTACCTTTTTCCAGATAGCAGGAGGGTGAAGAGTGTGTGTGAGGGGTGTGTCCGGTCAGCCACAATGCTGGTGGCTTTGCGGATGCAGCGTGTGGTGTAAATGTCTTCGATAGAAGGGAGAGAGACCTCGATGATCTTCTCAGCTGTCCTCACTATCCGCTGTAGGGTCTTGCGGTCCGATATGGTACAATTCCCAAACCAGACAGTGATGCAGCTGCTCAGGATGCTCTCGATGGTTCCTCTATAGAAGGTGGTGAGGATCGGTGGTGGAAGCTGTGTCTTTCTCAGCCTTCTCAGGAAGAAAAGATGTTGTTTGGCTTTCTTATGCAGAGAGCTGGTGTTGAGGGACCAGGAGAGGTTCTCTTCCAGGTGGACGCCCAGGAATTTTGTGCTCTTGACGATCTCCACAGAAGAGTCGTCGATGCTGAGCGGAGAGTGATCGCTCCGTGTCCTCCTGAAGTCAACAATCATCTCTTTTGTCTTTTCAAAGTTCAGAGACAGGTTGTTGTTTTTACACCAGTCCGTTAGCCTCTGCACTTCATCTCTGTACGCCGACTCGTCGTTCTTGCTGATGAGACCCACCACGGTCGTGTCATCAGCGAACTTGATGATATGATTGGAGCTACACAGTCAGCAGTGTGAACAGCAGGGGGCTGAGCACGCAGCCCTGGGGGGCCCCAGTACTCAGTGTGGTGGTGCTGGAGGTGTAGCTCCTGATCCGCACTGCTTGAGGTCTTTCGGTCAGAAAGTCCAGGATCCAGTTACAGAGGGAGGTGTTCAGGCCCAACAAGCTCAGCTTCCCGATCAGGTGCTGGGGGATGATTGTGTTGAATGCTGAACTGAAGTCTATGTACAGCATTCTGGCGTAAGTGTCTTTCTTTTCAAGATGTGACAGTGCCAGGTGGAGTGTGGTGGAGATGGCGTCGTCCGTTGAACGGTTTGGACGATACGCGAACTGCAGGGGGTCTAGTGAGGGGGGCAGCAGGGTCTTGATGTGTCTCATGACAAGCCGCTCGAAGCACTTCATGATGATGGGTGTGAGTGCAACAGGGCGGTAGTCATTGAGACAGGACACAGAAGACTTCTTCGGCACGGGGACGATGGTGGTAGACTTGAAGCATGTTGGAACGACGGCGTTGCTTTGGGGACATACCCACTACTGAGTGAACAGTTAATTACTTTCAACAGGGGTTCTATTATTGCTGGTGCTATCTGTTTGAGAAAATGTGTCGGTATAGGACCTAATATACAGGTTGACGATTTTGAAGAAGAGATGAGTGAAATTAGTTCTCTCGCTTCAAGGGGAGTAAAGTTCTGATGTGACGTGGTTAGTTCATCTGTGTTACTTAAATTGTCTGGTTTCAAAGCCTGAATTTTTTGCCTAATATTTATGATTTTTTTATTGAAAAAGTTCATGAAATCCTCACTACTGCATGATGTTGTTGTGGAGATTTCTGCAGTGGTCTTGTTTTTAGTTAATTTAGCTACGGTATTAAATAAAAATCTCTGGGGTTTTTTTTTTGTTATTTTCTATAAGAGTTGAGAGATATGTTGATTTAGCATCACTGAGAGCTTTTTTATAGTTCAGGATGCTCTCCTTCCAAGCTATTTGGAATCCTAACAAATTAGTTTGGCGCCATTTATGTTCTAATTTTTGAGCGGTTTGTTTTAAAGTGCATGTGTGGTCATTATACCAAGGAGCGAGTTTCTTATCTCTAATCATTTTCCTTTTAACTGGAGCTAGATTATCTAAGCTATAACGAAGTGTTGACTCTAGATATTCAGTCGCCTGTTCGAGTTCTGTGAAGTCAGATGGCGATCCAATCAAAGTTGATAACTCTGGGAGATTATTGATAAAGCTCTGTGCGGTATTTGACATTAATGTACGTTTAAGGCGATAGCGCGGTGCTGTGCATACATTATTACTATGACACGCTTTAATCGAGACAAGATAGTGATCTGAGATAACTTCAGACTGTGGAATTGTGGTTATATTTCCTATACTTAATCCGAAGGATAATATTAAATCCAAAGTGTGACCTGCTTTATGAGTGGGTCCTACTACACACTGATTTACTCCTACTGAGTCCAGTATGGACATAAATGCTGTTCTCAGAGGGTCTTCTGGATTCTCAAAATGAATGTTAAAGTCTCCAGCAATTAACGCTTTGTCTACAGAAACAACAAGGTTTGAGAGGAAATCTGCAAATTCACAGAGAAACTCCGAGTACGGCCCAGGGGGTCTGTAAATGATGATTAGCGGGATTGACTGAGCTGACTTTATGTTACTATAGAGAACTTCAAATGTATTAAATTTAAAACTGTGTTTTTGTACGAGAGACAGATTATCGTTATAAATAACTGCGACTCCTCCTCCTCTACCAGTTAGCCAAGGCTGGTGTATGTAGCTGTATCCAGGAGGACTAGCTTCATTTAGAGCTACATACGACATAATGTCTTAAACGTACAACGAAAAATTATTAATAACTTTCTGTGTGGCATTATATTGAGTGACATTATATTCAGTGACACCTTCAGTGACATCACGTTCAGGAACATCATAGTGTGAGGCTTTTCTTCCAGCACCTGCGGCCTATAGTACACACATAAACATCATAAATGTTAACACTCACACACACAAACACATCTCACACACACACACACTCACACAAACACACACAACTGAGTGGCGATGGCTTTTTCGAGGTCTTGGCACACTTAAATAACACAGGTTGTGCGGTGCGCCCGGGGGGGGGGCCTGGGGGGGTGAAGGCACAAGGTGCTTGGGCCCGTCATCGTTGCTTGCAACTATATTTTAAAAAAAAATTTCCACCCTTTTGTACTTTGAACATGGGAAAAGTTGACAAATAAATGAATACCTGAATGACTGTGTGATTGAGTTGCCTGTTGAAATGGTAAAAAAAATATTGTAATGTAATGTCTATTACTTTATTATTATACTGTAGGTATAATATGGATTCTTGTATATTCCCTAGTAGTATTTGACTATAAAAGCTTTGATATACTATATGAACAACATTTTGTGGATGCCTGACCATCACACCTATATAGTATGTGCTTGTTGAACATCCCATTCCCGATTAAGAGCCGTCTTTGCTGTTTGCTCTGGAAATGCTTTAATCAGGATTTTAGAGAGTGGCTCTGGAGATTAACCCATTTCACTACAAAATCATTTTGAGGTCAGGCAGTGATGTTTAGTGGGGATTCAGGTAAGACCACTTAATTTATTTCTCTCCAACCTTGGCAACTCATATTTTCCTGGTGCTAGCTTTGAGCACAGACACACAGTCATTCTGAAAGATGTTTGATATTCAAATGTTTGAAAGAAGAAAAAAACAATAAGAATGATCTTCTTCATAATCAGCCATCTCATTAGACCAAATTATCGTTTTCCGTTGATCCAAAGTGTAACGCTACGCCAAGCCATGCCCTCTGCTCGAGCCAAGTCATGATCACCTGCACTCCTTCCCACATTCCTTTCCACGGCTTCCGTTTTGCCGCTTCATTCACAGGCATGAGCACACCTGCTCCGTATTTCATTCATTAGTTTTCGCTCTATATAATTCGCCCAGGAACAACCGTCCGGTGCCGAATTATTTCGTGCTCCAAGCCTAGTGTCTAGAGTAGTTTTTTGTGTCTAGTGTATCTGCGAAATATACCTGTACCTTCTACGTTGCTGACCCCTTTTTTCCTCTGATTACGTCCTTAGCCTCACGACTCGGAATTGTTTGCTGCGCTGATTGACAACCCGGTTTTGACCCTCTGCTTTCGCTTTTGTCTCCGACTCGCTTTCAAACTGCACGCCGGATTCAGCGCGCGCGGCAGCCTTCGCCTCTCCACACAGCCGCGCTCACACGGCCGCTGCGCCCTTTTATCCCTTTTCGCTGCAGCGCTCATCTCCCCACACAGCCGTGCTTACTCTGCTGCTTCTCTGTGCCACTCATTCCTTAACCCCTGTCTACAGCCCCTGCCAAGCCACGACACTGCCCACTCCAGACAGCATCCCAAAGTACTGTATCCTTGGTTGAACTTCTCTTTTGGCTAACTCTTATATTTTTCATTAAAGTATAATATTGAACCCTATCTGTTGTGTCTGCTTCTGGGTCCGCCACGCCCGTCTCACACGGACCAGCCGTGACAGAATAATTCGGCCAAGATGGACCCAGCAGACTTGGGACAGCTCAGGACCACCTTGGAGGCCCAGGGCACCCTCCTCGGCACACACCAGGGGGAGATTCAGCAGGTCAACCAAAACCTTAAGCTTATGGCAGATATCCTCACTGCACTAACCTCTCGGATCGAACAGCTTCAGGCTACATCACCTCCGCCGCCAGTTCAATCTCCACCACCGCCTTTAATACTCCGACAGGCCACTATGAGTATCTGGTGGTCCCCTTCGGGCTGACCAATGCTCCTGCGGTGTTTCAAGCCCTGGTCAACGACGTCCTGAGAGACCTCCTGAACATCTCTGTCTTTGTCTATCTAGATGACATTTTAATCTTTTCTCGTTCCCTGAGGGAGCACAGGGTGCATGTGCGACAGGTCTTGCAAAGACTCCTTGAGAACAAGCTTTATGTCAAGGCGGAGAAATGTGAATTTCACAGAGACTCTGTGTCATTCCTGGGATTTATCTCCCCTTCCAGTTTACAAATGGAGCCATCTAAATTAACTGCCGTCACAGAATGGCCCACTCCTACCTCAAGACGGGACCTCCAACGATTCTTGGGATTTGCTAATTTTTACAGGCGCTTTGTCAGAAACTATAGTTCCGTAGCAGCCCCTCTCACTGCTCTAACCTCCACAAAGATCCCCTTCTCCTGGAGCAAACAGGCTGATAATGCGTTCACTGACCTGAAGCACAGGTTCACTTCTGCCCCCATACTAATCATCCCAGATCCTACCCTTCAGTTCGTGGTGGAGGTAGATGCCTCCGAATCATCATCTCCATTTTTATTTTTCTTGCAGTCTGGTTTCTAAAGACTGAATTGTTCATACATATTACTTCCTTCAAAGCAGCGATGGCAGGCAAACCAGAATTCCTAGAGGTGAAATTCCTTCAAGTGTTCAATATCCATTTAAAACAGAAAACAAGAAGCCAGATCCCAGACCTGTAATTTTAGTCTTGCTTCAAAGCAAAGTTTTATCAAAGTATATTTTATATTTTTACATATTAGTTCATTGTTTGATATGTAGATTAACTTTTAGTGTTAGTAATAGTAGAAGGAGGAAGGAGGATCTGTGGTATCAGTGAACTCCTTCAGATGCTAAATCTGGGAGAAGAAAATATGGATGTGGAAGAAATGGATGTGGATGTAGATGTAGAGCAGATGGATGTAGATGTAGAGAAGATGGATGTGGATGTGACTTTAGAGAATATGGACGAGGTAAACATGGCCTATAAAATTTGCTGGCCATAATTCACTTCACCATTACAGAAAACATTTCATATATCAAGTTTTCACAAGTGAGCGGTGGTGGACAAACTACACATTCCGATGCTTATGTAAAGGTAGAGATATGACCGGTAAAATACTTTTTCAAGTAAAAGTAGAAGTCACGCTTTTGCATTTGTACTTGAACAAAGTACAAAATCTTACCTTTGAATTACTTATCTATCAAAAGTATTGAGTATTGAGTCTTTAAGTCTCTCTCTCCTTCCAAAAGGTTTGTCTGAAATCACTTCCTCTTCTGATTTCATATTAACGGTTCAAATACTACACACCACTGTGCTTATGTAATGCAACACCGTGCAGAAATATAGTGCAGTAGAAAGTACAGATATTTGTTGCCAGGTGTAGGGGAGTAAAAGTAAAAGGTATCCACTAATAAAACTACTCAAGTAAAGTACAGGTGTATGAAAACTCTACTTAATTACAGTAATAACGTGAATGTACTTAGTTACCTTGCACCTCTGCAAGTATGATTCGTTTATTTTAATTTTCATGTAAGGTTCACATATTCAATTTCAAGGTATGTCCGAATGCACCTTCACATGTTGTTCAACATGTGATCATATAATTACATATGATCAGATTATATTGAATTCATAAGGGTGATTTCATCAGGGTGTAAGAGTTTCACTTTCTAGTCTATTACATTGCTCACACATCAATTTAATAAATGAATTGCTGCATTATTCAGATCAAATGTATTTATGGAGTAAAAGTATTATGGATTGTTTTTTCCTGATTCATTATAATTGTTGCTCTTTACATGAATGCATCCATCCAAATTAAAACCTCTAATAGTAACATCTAACTGACAACCCAAAACGCAGTAACAAGTTCATTCCAACACACCACACTGAAACACAGAAGCTTTACTTTGATCACTTTCTCTTCCTGACAGATCATCGCACAGATGATGAGAGCCAGGATCTGTGTGGACAAATGGAGATGTATATATTTGGCAAATATTGGACTTTTGTATATAACTAATACCTTTATTAGTCATGTACTTATTCTAGTTAAAATGTAAACTGTAAAATACACAAATATAACCTCTTGTAGAAGTATTATTGTAAATATGTACATATTTCTTTGTTTTGCTATGCTTTATTTATATATTTATTGAATATTGAATTAAACTTAAGCAAAGCTGAAGTCCTCCGCAGTGGAGGGGGTGGTGGTATGGGATTAAAAAAATGAATGAAAAATTCACGTGGCTCATATTTTCTCTTGGCATTGAATACAATTGAAATTATTTCATGTCACTCTTCCTGTTTACCAGCGAGTTAACGGAAAATTTTGTTCATTTACTGTTTTTGGCTTAGTGGATACATTACATATACATGTACTATGAGAGCTGTAGTTATGTGAGTGAACTGAGGAATTAATTCTGCACATTGGTATTCACACTACGGCAGATGAATAGAGTTAACCTAAAACAATCTCATTTGGTTCAGACTTCGAAATTAAGTAAATTCACATTTAGCACCACTAGTGACATGTATGTATGACATTTTCATAGCCTACAATATATGTTGTTATACTTTAATTCTATCAAATGATTTTTTGATTCAACAGGTATGTCAGTAATCAGGCCTGGGTGTGGCAAGTGAAATTTAACTGAACTTTCCAAAAATCACAGTTTGTTCATGATTAAAGCATGGTTTAGATTTTTCACATAGAGCTAGGTAGATTTGGACAGCTTTCTTCCATTAATAAATTAATTCATCATTTAAAAGCTGCGTTCTTTTTTTATAGTATTTTTCAACTTGTCTCTTGTTTTTTTTTTTTTTAACATATACTATTTGACAGAAAAGTTTGGGGGAAAGCTATTTTCTTCTTCAGTTATCACTTTCTATACAGATTAGAAAAATTTGGCAACCTCTGAGGTGTAAACTATAACCTTTAGCCTTAGGTTGTGGAATAAACATACAACCTATAAGCCAAGCCAGACACAACAAGAGAAACAAATACTCCTAAAATGACCTCTAGAGAATATTGTTAATACAGAGTCTACTGTATGAGAGCCTAGAATTTATATGTACGGATATTTATATGCACTGTATAATGTATAAAGAAAACAATCAGCCTTTGAACGAGCAGTAACCCAGGACACTATGCCTCCATTTACGCAGAGGTCACAATCCAGCCTAATAGTTTGCCAAGAGGAAACTATATGCGACTTCCTCATCTATATATACGTACACAGAGAATATGCATGTATGAGGCGCCGTATAGGGCTTAAATCAAACTTCACTCATGCACACACATATGAAACACTTGCATACACATATATGAAACAGTCACACATCTATATATACTACTAACTGCTCACACAACTACATATGAAATGCGCGCGCGCACACATATATGCAAACTCTCCGCTCACATACACACGCAAACTCTCCATGCACACACACCTATGAGATGCACGCACACACACCTATGAAATTCTCAGTGTAACCGGAAGGCATGTCAGTGTAGACGGACGTGTCGCTTCATACTCCATGATTGGTAGTAGCGGTTTGTAAACAGCCTGCTGTTGGACAGTTTAGAAGACAGAGTAGGACAGTATAATACGGTGGCCGTGAAGTGCAAAACAACTTAACAAAACCGAAAACAAAATAACAAATTCAAAACCAAATTAACAAATCCGAAAACTAAATAACAAAACCCAAAACTAATTGTAAATTTGGTTTTGAATTTGTTATTTTGTTTTGGGTTTTGTTATTTGTATTGCGCTTCTCGGCCAGTCAGATACGAACCGGAAAAGACAGGTATAGTTTGCGAATTAAATTCCTACCGCTGATTGGACGAGACACCTGTCACTCAAGATAAACAGGAAGTAGGAAATTGTTTCTCTAACTTTGTTTCTTGTGTGTTCTGCTTCATTAAAAAAAAATTTGGTGTGCAAAACTAAGAAAATAATGAAATCTTTCATTAGAAAGCAAAGAAATGGAATTTATTCAACGTTGCTTTGAGGACGGACATTCGTATGCCGTGATTTTGGATATGCTGATGACATATCACGGTATAAAGATTAGTTTGCAAACTGCTGTGTCTCTTTTAAAAGGAAGAAAATTCCACAATAACTGCAAAAATTTTTGATTTTTTTCCATATTTGAAACCACAATAAGGACAGCACATGTTTGCACATTCATACACACACGAATCTACCGCCGCTACAGTACTTCCTGTATATCTTGAGTGACAGATGTCTCGTCCAATCAGCAGTAAGAATTTCATTCGCAAACTATACCTACCGTTTCCGGTTTGTTTCTGAACGGCCGAGAAGTGGAAACCAAATTAACAAAACCGAAAACAAAATAACAAATTCAAAATCAAAATAGCAAAACCGAAAACAAATTAACAAAACGCAAAACAAAATAACAAATTAGTTTTGGGTTTTGTTATTTTGTTTTGGGTTTTGTTATTTTGTTTTTGTTTTATTTTGTTTTGGGTTTTGTTATTTTGTTTTTGTTTTATTTTGTTTTGGGTTTTGTTATTGTGGTTTTTAATTTGTTATTTTGTTTTCATTTTGTTAAGTTGTTTTGCACTTCTCGGCCACCGTAGTATAATGATCATCGCTGCTCAAATCACAAGACATATTCACAACTGTCCACATAATGTCTGAATATTGCAGCGGCACAAAACGCAGGTGATGTTTAGCAAAAAGAAAATTGAAGCACGAAATCTGTGGCTAATATGTCGGATTCTACAACCGAAGCAATTACTGGGTTTTTTTTGTGAAATGTGCTTTCCTCGTCTTTCCTGCTATTAAAAACAATAACTAACTCATCGGAATCCCACATGACTCCCTCCACTTGATCAAATCTAAATACAGAATCGGAAATTCAAACATTGTACCGACCCTCCATACCACACACTTCTGTGGTGATAATAAATAAACCACTCGCTGTCTTCTAAACTGTCCAGTAACGGTCTATTTAAAAATGCTACTACTAATCAGAGATAATGAATCGGCAAGTCCATATATATTAAAATTACTACACCCTACTCCCTACTCACTACACCCTACACACTACTCCATGTGGGGGAATGTCTGTTAAGGGAACTTCACTCTACAAAGTTCCACCATTCGGAACACCCTGCAACGTCACTTCCTACATGCGTTACCATAGTAACATAAGCACCTTGGATACCCGTCCCTGATGCGCTGTGGAAATTCCACGGACAGTAAATATAGAATATTTATTGAAAAAAAAACTGACACTGATATAATATATTTAACGTTTTGAAACGTTTATAACTTATGAATAAATGATTCGATTAATTTACAAGATGTACGGAGATTTATTTATTTATTTATTTATTTATACAGATTACTAGTCTATGTAATAGTAAATATTTCTTAATTAAATTAAAATCAAATTATTGTGTCCTGTTTATATGGTGTTGTCCTCGAAAATAATTATAATAAATATTGTAATGACTGATAGGAAGTCCCTTGTTTGTGCGCGTCTCATAGGTGTGTGTATGTGTGTGTGTGTGTGTGTGTGTGTGTGTGTGTGTGTGTGTGTGTGAGTGTGCGCACGGAGACTTTGTGTGTGTGCGCGCATCTCATAGGTGTGTATGTGCGCAGAGAGTTTGCATATATGTGCGCGCGTCTCATAGGTGTGTATGCGCACATTTCATATGTAGTTGTGTGAGCAGTTAGTAGTATATATAGATGTGTGACTGTTTCATATATGTGTATGCAAGTGTTTCATATGTGTGTGCATGAGTGAAGTTTGATTTAAGCCCTATACGGCGCCTCATATGCATGCATTACTCCTGCTCAACATTTATAGATTTCAGTTTTGAATCTTAATATCCTTTTTATTTTTTATCACTAATTTCTGGGTTTGGTTGGATTGTGATTTTGTGTTATATTACTAGATCTTACATGAAATCACTCGTGATCATACAATCTCTCTCTCTCTCCCCTCTCTCTGATATGTTACACTCTGCATTTTTGGTGTAAAAAATGTGTAATTAATCAGCATTGTTTATGTTCACTACACAGACTACTGTATTTTACATGACCATCCAACTACTGTTATAACAATGCTGAAATGGGGTTGGAATTAAGGGGTTGTATAACAAATGTAAATAATAACTCTTAATAAAATCAGTTTCGGACATTTTACCACAAGTAAGATGACATGGACATAGCATTATTGAAGAATCGTGTCTTTATTTCTTCACAAGTCAGGGATGCTTTAGTTAGTCCATTTATATAATAATAATAATAATAATAATAATAATAATAATAATAATAATAATAATAATAATAATAATAATCTTACCTTAATTTAAAAAAAGGAGAATATTTCCTTTTTAACAAAATAGAGTCTATATTAGAACAGCAAGACATCAAACATGAAAATGTACAAAAAAAAAGAACAAAAATCAAAGCAATATTACAGTAACAAAAAAAGCATAAACTAAAATTACAAATGCAATTTCTAAAATCTAGTTATTATATAAAAGAACAAATATGTCATTATCATTTGGTACAAGCAGGGTGATGAATAACTGACTGATAAATATGATTGGAATATGAGGGGAATTAAAGCCAGTGATTGCACTTATTGTCTTAATGTAATAAAATTTATTCATTCATTATCTATAACACATATCCTGTGTAGGATTATTGGGGGCCTATATTCCAGGGAATTTAGGGCACAAGGCAGGCTATACCCTGGATGGGGTGCCAACCAATTGTAGGGCATAGTCTCTCTCACACACACACCACAAGCAATTTCTAAACTCAAACCAAACTTACAGTGCATGTTTTTGGACTGTGAGAGTATACCCAATATACAATCAACTCTGATAAAAAAAATACAGCTGACAATCTCAATGCCAAATATCCTATGCTTAGAATGAACTCTCTGCTTGGCCAAAATCAATAAGATTAGTGTCACATAGTGGTGCTAGCTATGGCTGATGTTGATTGCTCTGGGCTGAAGGGTAGGCATAGACTCAGAGGTTCTGAATTTAGAGTCTTTTTATTTAAACAAAAAACATGTTTTTTTTTTTTTTTTTAACTTTCAATAAAACTTGAACAAAGGCAGTTGGCCTTGTGTTGGAGCATTTCACATACAAGGGACTTAAACTTAACTTAACTTAGGATACCGACAAGTATCCAAACAGACAGGGAAGTAAACATAACAAGGACTAAGCCTACTAGGTGTTACGCACACTAGTTGCTAAGCTGGGTGGTAGCTAAACAACCTAGTTGCTAAACAGACTAGTAGCCAAAGATCCCAGCGACCAACAGACAAGGTACACTGCAAATGAGGTATGTAACAGACGAAGAACTAATCAGGTTAGTGGCTAAACAGGTTAGTAGCTAAACAGACTAAGATCTAAACAGACTAGGAGACTAAACAGACTAAGAGCTATGCAGGTTAGTATCTAAACATGTTAGTAGCGGAAGAGACTACTAAACAGACTATAGCGGTACTTACACAAGGGAGACCAAACAGATTAAGATACAAACTAACAACACATACTAAATCAAAACAGATGTAGACTTAACTTAAACAGCTCCACAAAACATATGCCAACTAAACTAGAACATGCTAAAACCGAACAAAACAAATGCCCACTTAACATAACAAATGCTCGACCCAGTTTCCCAGAACTAAAAAGCTTTTTATAACAGATCTAATGAGCTACCTCAGTTCAGGTGAGCTCCCTCATCACCTGACTGAGGTGCCTTCTGGGAAACTGAGTCTACAAACAACAAACTACAAAAACCAAATTATCGGGCACACAGTGCCCTCTAGGGGTGGTCCCTTACAGTTAGCTGTGTTTTAAGAACATTTTGGCTTTGGTTAAATCTTAAGAAGTCAATGTTTTATTTTGTTTGCTAATACAGGCATAAATTAATGTCATGGCAATAAATGATCCAGACAATTTACTAAACCTGAAACTGGATTATTATATGATAAATAAAGAGAACTTTTGAAAAGGTTTAATTAATCACTATGCCTTTGCATTCTTTAACATTCCTTTCATATTTACATTTACATTTAGGCATTTGGTAGACCCTCTTATCCAGAGAGACTTACAAAAGTGCTTTGTAGTTTCCATCATTAGATAGATCCTTGCACTAGGTTACTAGGTTACTGAACGATAGTACTAACAAAGTACCATCAGTCAAACAACGTTTTTTTCTGAGGAGAGATTAGCCCAAGTACTGAAGAAACAGATGTGTCTTAAGTCGTTTAAAGATTGCCAGAGATTCAGTAGTACAGACATCTAGAGGAAGTTCATTCCACCACTTACAGTAGGTGCCAGAACAGAAAAGAGTCTAAATGCACATCTTCCTCAATCCCTGAGGGATACTGGAGGATCGCACGGAACATGGTGCAGTGCGTGAGGTGTGAAATTGAGCTTCAGCTGATGAGCTGCCATCCAGGATGTGCTGTCTGCCAGATATGCTGAGATCTGGGTGGAAAACTGAATGTCTGATGGAGGAAAGGAGAGAATAAGTTGTGTGTCATCTGCATAACAATGGTATGAAAAGATATGACCTTATAAAGAGATAAGTGGGAGAACAGAAGAGGACCCAGTACTGAGCCCTGTAAGACATAAGTAGAGAGTCTGCGTGGGGTAGGTGTGGATCCCCTCCATGTCATCTTACTGTATATGACCTATCTTCTACATAAGAAGGCAAACCATTGCCATGCTGTTCCGCAGTTTCCATTTTTCATTCTTTAAGAGAGAGAGAGAGAGGATATGTTGTCTGCAAATTAATTACTACTTACCTTACTGTTAGGAACATTAGCACAAAACACACTGCATGGCCAAAAAAAAGTAATACACTCTTAATCACTTAATCACAGCAGGAAGTCTGAAACTACGCAATGGAGATATCTGTCTGTAATCGAACAAAAGCTGCTCACTTTATGATTTTACATCGTGCACACATTACACCTGCTTTCAGAAATAAGATGGATCCCCATGTATCCCCAACCTGTTGCAAATGTAAATCTGAGAATGGCACCCTTCTCCATTGTTTTTGGCCGTCTAGTATTGTGGAAGATCTGGGTGTTATTTTTGATGTTCCAGTTGAGTTGGATCCTATGTCCATATTTGATGCACATTTGAGGCAAATTTTTTAAAAAGCATTTGTATAACCCTACACCATAAGCACAAGCAACAAGAATAATCAGAATATTGTTACACATGACACGTTCTGTATCACATCATCCCTGACGTGATGAGCTGGAGCTGTGTAAATTAAGATGTCATGTAGGTATTTATTTTATATTTACTTGTGCTATATCACCATTGTTGTAATTTCATTTCTATAATTAAAATAGCTCATAGCTATTTTAACATGGAAACATCCAAACGTTGTTGACAGCAAATTCTGACCCAGTCACCCGAATGTTGCAGCAAAAATCAAGACTCTTTAGGCAGAATTTTCCCAAAATCTGTTGATGAGCCCATGAGATTTACAGTATAGGTTCAGTTTCGTGATTCTAGCTGGCATGTGTGGCAGATAGTGTGGTCTTCTGCTCCTGTAGCCCATCTGCCTACAGGTAGAAATGTAAAAACAAGAAATAAATTCAGAAAACAAACAAAAAATATTTTATATTTACTTGTGCTTTATCACCATTGTTGTAATAAAATTTTTATAATTAAAATAGCTCATAGCTATTTTAACACAGAAACATGGAGGAGGTAGATAATGACACTATCATCTGCACAAAAGTTCATTCAGTTTTATGCATTATTATCCTCACAATCAACCTTTTTCAAGTATCCTATGTTCACCACTGAAGAAAAAAAGTGCTTCACAGGGTAAACTTAGGCTTAAAAAGCAAATCATTCAAATTTGTAGCATCGGTGTTATCCTCTGCATTGCTACATCTCATGAGTCATGAAAAGAGATATAAAACCATCCATAAAAAGGTAATATCCTTTTTTATGAGTTACTATTAATAATTATTGTCAGCTAACATACTCAAAACACAAATATTGGGATTATTATCAGTTCATTTATAATATTTTTTATGATAGTTTTCTTTCATGACTATATGTATTTTTTCAAAAAAAATGTTTTAAGTTTATTAAAAAATTACTCCACTCATGCAATAATCCTTTTATTCGTATTAGTCTTCCAGTAGATCTACATCTCCTGAGAACACTGGGGATGACTCAGGAAAGCATCGTGGATGGGACGCCGGTCCAACACAGGTGCAAGGGTTTGTATAGTGTAATTTGTAAGCAGAGGTCCTTATGTCTCCTTTAGATTATTATTGCTCTAATCATAACTAGGAGTCAACATGTAACATGTAAAAATGTGTTATCAGTGATGATGTTATCCTGAGAAGAAATTACGTCTTAAATGGCTAATGCATTTATGCAAAACCAGAAGTTATAATACAGGGATTTAATGTGTTTTATTCAAGTAAGTTCGGACAACTGAGATTCATTTTTGTGATTAAATCTTTGTGATTAATACGATTTTAATCAGGATTTAACTCTTGACGTCTTCATTCGATATGCAATAAAGACAAACACACCCCTCAAAAGACAAGGGACCGGTTCATGTCAATTTTAAAGAAAAGGGGAGCAGAGGCTGATCTACAGTACATACTATATGCATTGGCAAGGTCGTCTTATGATATTTAATTTATATCATGCAAAGGTAGACATGAAATATTGCTACCCTGATAGTATGTACAGTATAAAACAGTTAATCACTGAATTATATAAGAGGAAGAGCTCATCTACATGCATGGATGTTGACAGTCATATCATCCACCATTTCACCCCTCCAACAGCCTCAGCATTTTGTTTGCATAGCTGTCAAGCAAACACTTTGTCTCAATTTTCCTGTTTCTCTGTAAACTTTTTGTGCTATTTTTCTACTACAACTTACCACATATTATCATCTTTATTCTACAATACATACATTATATATCTGCACATACACATGACTGTGATAATAATATGAAGCTTACTGACTGTAAATGAATTTAATAACAAAGAATAATGTAATGCCATAAAAAAAAATCCAGCTCAGTGATGAACGTTACTGTATATTCACTATAAATGAAACTTCTTTAATCCACAATGCATAAACATGAAGTGTTTAAAAACACCTGGTTCAAATTTCTTTCCATCCACCTTCTTGAAATTACATTTTATAAAAGTTGGGGAGGGGGCTTTTTCAGTGGATAGAAAGCCCTCTCCTTCCTGCTAGAAACCTTAGGTTCTGTTTTTAGGATCTACGCTCTAAAAATGTTGAATGAGTTGGCCCAACGTCTTACAGTGATATTGTACAGGCAACAGGTAATACATTTTGAGAGCAGACAAAGCACACTATGCGCGTGCAGTGTCTCCACCCCGCGCTCAACAGCTCGATTCTGCTCGTGCAATGTCTCCCCTGCTCGCTCAACATTCTCCGCGCATGCGCGACTTCTCGATTCTGTGCGCGCTCCCTTGCTCGCGCAACATGTTCTCCGTGCACGCGCGACTTCTCGAGTCTGTTTGCGCTCGACTCTGCCTTCACGCGCATGCAACATTTATTTTCTGTGCGCGCTCGACTCTGCCTGTACGCTCGCTCAACTTTGTCCAGTGTTACAAAACTGCCACAAAACCAGCCAATCACAGACTTCCACACACTACTACTGATTGTCTGTTCCTTCTCTATCAGTTTGCAATATCTGCAATTATTGTTAAAATGCTGTATTTTGCATACTCAAATCATGTTATTTATTTATTTATTTATTTTTAGAAAGAGACAAGTCAGCATAAGTGAGTTAAATAAAAAAAAAGAAATCCCCCATGCACTCCACAACAAGCAGCCACTATAACAGATGTCATCAAATATAATAAGAGTACAACAATTGTTTTGCTTTTTTAAAAAAAAAAGTTTTACTGTTCAAAAACAAACTTTGTCTTTAATTTAAGGTTTAAAATGTCAAAATTAAAGATCATTAAACTCTATATGTGGCTTTTGCATTTTTTTAAGTTTAGTTTTATACATATAACTAAGACCCTGATTTATGGTTTTATATAGTTATAAGCAAAACATCAAATTAAAGAAGCGTTTAGTTTTTATCCGATCCATCAAAAATATAATCGCCCAACTAATCGCTTATCAAAATTATCGTTAGTTGCAGCCCTACTGTACACACACGCTTACGAACTCAAAATAAAATATGTTTTACGCCCACACACGTGGTCACAGTGTTGTAGTAAACAGTACACGCACAGTTGAGTATAGTCAGTGAAAGATGAGCACTAAGACCCAGCAGGGGAGACGATTACCCACAATTACACAGCGCAGGAGAGAGAAAAAATATTAAATGTTAAATATTTAGTTTGGCCAGCAAATTTCTCTAAAAGTTTTACTAAACTTATTTATGTTCAGGTGGCCTGTTTTTTTGTTGTTGTTGTTTTTTTTACAGTATAGGTTGACATTTTTGGAGAAGGTAGTATCTTGAACACCAGTTATATATAATAATTTGAAATTTGTAAAAGTTGAATATAGCATGTATGTACTGTATGTATGTATGTATGTATGTATGTATGTATGTATGTATGTATGTATGTATTATTATATAGTTCATATTATTTACTACTCAGTTGGTTTACATTAAGTTTAGTAGTAAAAAGAATCACAATGTAGCTATTTGTTATTTCAGACTGATTTGCCTGAATGCACATTCAAGTTAATCTGTTAACAATAATACACACACTATTTAAACAGCCCACTGTAACATCTGTACCACCGCAGCACGGGGAAATAAAATCTAGCTCACCGGATTACTGAGTTGACGCCTTATCCCCACCTAGTGTGTCTACATGTGTACTGTCTACACTTTAACACTAATGAAGAGCACCTGTGTACCCCCCGTGTGTCTACCTATATATTCCGGTCGAACCCGTAGCACTTTGCCCTTTTCACTGTCGTGCACCTTCCGTATTGCTTGCATTTTGATTTACACTAATGTACGAAATCTCTTCTCTATTTCCCCCAGGACTGAGCGGTGTCTGCAGGTGTGGTTCTGTTTCCATGGTGAGGAGTCATTACTCCGGAGCAAGTCAGCTAGGCCTACGAGCCTGTTTAGTTTGTTTATCTTTTGTTTTTCCCACCTGCAGACCCCAGCTGGGGAGAAGCTATTGTGAACTTTTGTGTTGGTTATTTTTTTTACACTTCAAATACGAAAAGAAAGCAAGTAAACAATGGAAACTGCTTCTGCGTCCGCTTCCTTCGAGATAGACATAACACCCACAAATTCTCAGTCAGTGTTAAGTCTTGCTTTTGGATACCAGTAATGTTATAAAGACCCTCCAAACTTAATGATACAAGATACAGTATAGGGTCATTTGCAATCTACAGCTCTTTGGTCAATGCAAATTGTTTTAAATATAAATTAGTCTTACACTCCACTGACAAACAAACAAAAACGTTGCTTACTAAATTACTAAATGCTGCTAATTGCATTTAGTTTTGGTTATGTTGCACATTTGCCATGGCATTGTTTCAAAAATCTTATCAAATGTAATGTCATTTATTTTCAACAACTATTTCTTGCATTAATTTTGGACCAAAGGTATTATATTGATGATGGGAGAGACAAACTACTATGGAAAGTCTTTTCATCCCAAAAACGTTCAACAGTGCCCAGTTCATGTGTGAAAAAGAGTCCTTATGCACCCAGAACCATTCTTTCACAATTTGAGAAATATAGCATAGCAAGCTGAAACATATTAATAACTACATTAGTTGTTCAGATATAGTCTTTAACTAATTGCCTATTGTAATTTAAATTGTAAATTATTGCAGAGTACCTTACATTACACCTTAATCAGAACATAACAGTTCACTGTTCAGTATAATATTCAATTAAATTTTATTTAGATAGCGCTTTTAGCAACTGTCATGGTCGCAAAACAGCTTTACACAATCAAAAGAATTATGGAAGTTTGTATGAAATGTGAATGTGTATGGATTAAAAGGATCAGATTGTCTGCGATGAGCAAACCAAGGGCGATGACGACAGTGGCAAGGAAAAACTCCCTGAGATGGCAACAGGAATAAACCTTGAGAGGAATGAGACTCAACAGGAAACCCATCCTCATTTGGGTGATAACAGATAACAGGGATTGATCTGCATCATACTGTGTGTTAGGCAGCTGGCAGTTCAGTATAACAGGAGATGTATTTAATACTGTATATGGAGTCCAGTTTGTTGTTGGAGGCTCTGGTAGACCAGCCGAAGCCAGGACCATCTTCGTGGTAAAGTGGAACCGTCAGTATGGACAGTCCTGTTTAAGCTTTATGGTACAAATATATGTTTTTAGTTAACTTGTTGCTGCATTTTACAGTTTTTATTTAGCTGTTTATGTCGCATATGGTCCTGAACATTTGTAAAAACTTCCATTTTTACAATCACCAATTCGAACAAACAGCTTGTAAATTTCTGTAATTTGCCCAAAATTGTTGGTTTATTTCTCATATGCAGATATTTATGTCAAAGAAAAACTGTTAGGCCCTTGAGCAAGGCCCTTCAGCTGCACCTGTTCAGATACAATTAGGCTTCAAGCTGATTGCATGTGGACGAACAGAACAAATAAGTTATAATAATTATTACACCTTATAATTATAATAATACTATTATATTAATAAACTAAATAATTTGGTACATATTAGGTATGCGATTTCTTCTGACTGTTTTTTGTGCTGACCAGGATTCCACTGATGACCTCTCAGCACTTTTGACTCTGGATAACATTGAGATGGAGGCAGATCAGGTTAACAGGTTTTGAACTGGAATAAGTTTTTATCTACAAGTGTTATATCCCACATCAGCACTCTAAAACAGAGATGTTTTATGCATGTAATATCACCCATAATCTTTCTCAAGAGTTTATTAGCTTACAGACTGTATCCACAATTGTTTCCTACAAATGGTAAACTGGCAACCATCAATCATAACATTATGACCACCCACCTAATCTAGGCTCCCCTTTTGTCCTAAATGATCTGCTACAGATTGCTTGGTGCTAGATACCACAGCATAGCTTCGGAGATCTAATCCATGTCTTGCTGGGTCAGGGCTGTTTTGCCGGCAAGAGAGCGACCAGTTCGCCTAGAAAATGGTGATGAATCTGTGCATGTTATTAAAAAAAAAACCTGATTTTCCCTGACAGATGTTTGAATGTCATTGCTTGGATGCTGAGGAAATGGAGTTATGTGGGCGAAGCAGCGAAACCAGTTGCAGAGATCCTAAGATCTTCTGGGGGGAAAAAAGGTGAAACTATTCCAAAACTGGAAGCTACAATAATTGGGTCTGTGTGTACACATACAGGAGGGTATCAAAAACCATATGGCAGCACAAAGCTCTTTATCATCTCGCACCGGTGATAAAACTTGGGTGTATGGGTACAACCCTGATTTATTTACAATAATTTTTATTTGCATTGCATCTGCAGTTTGTTGTAATTATTGTATATGTACTTGTGCTTTGTCAGCATGGTTAGAATTTAATTTTTTTAAATGATTATTATTAAAGTAGCTCATAGGTTTCGTGATAGCGTCGAGCAAATCGTCAGGCATCAAATCGGGCAGCGCATGTGGCAACGGAAGCAGTAACGCTAAAGTGCAAAAGTCCTATGCTTGACTTTAAAGAAAAGATGGAGCCTGACAAGGTAAACTGTTGTCTTCATCATAGCTACAGCTTACTTTTTATGAAAACGTTTATGAAAAAACATTCTAAAAAAGCTAATATCTTTTTTTTTTATGAGTTACTATTAATAATCATTGCTGGCTACAGTAACATTCTCAGAATACAAAAAACTTTCTTTTGGCTGCTCGAGTCACGAGGTTGCCACAGCGGACCCAGTCAATCTGCACACAATGATGAGCCTTCCATTTTATCCAGGCTTGGGACTGGCACTGCATGCAGTGGCTGGGTAGCATGTGGGGTAGCAACACACCAACAGCGAGGCTCGAATGCGGATCCTCAGATCCCCAAACTAACAACCTAGAACCTTAGCCGCCTGAGCCACCTCTCCCTACTCAGTTTATTTATAATCTTTTTCATAATTTCATTTAATATGCGTATGTATTTTTTTTTAAGAATACTGAGAACACTGGAAATGGCTCAGGAAAACATCCTGGATGGGAAGGTAAATGGGGTAATATAGTGTAATTTGCAAAGTTCCTTATAATCATCTTTTGATTATTATTGCTCCAAACAGGAGCCGTAATGTAATATGAAAATGTGTTGTCATTGAGGTTACCCTGGGAAGAAAATGGCTAAAAACACAATCATACAGGGGTTTCAGAGCATTTCATTCAAGGAAGCTGGAGAACTTTGTTTGGACAAACTAACAACCAGAAAGGTTCATTTAAGAGGAAGGTTTTATGACCTACAATTTTGTGATTAAGAAAATTTTATTTGCCTAATAAGATTAATCAGGATTTAACTCTTGAAGTCTTCATTTGATCTTGAAGTCTTGACTATTAATAATTAATGAAATTAAATATGAAGCTTACTACCTGTCGCTGAATTGAATAGCACAGGATTTAGAAATGTATCAAAATGCGGCTCATTGATGAACATTATACTCCTCAGATATTGAACTTAAGTAATCCCCTATTAATCAGTGATGAACGTTATACTCACCAGATATAAAACTTCAGTAATCCATAATGCATAAACCTTAGATGTTTAAATACAACACCTGCTTCAGTCTTTTCCCATCCATCTTATTGCATGAAAGAAAAAGCAGGCTGACTGTCTATATAGTTTCAATAAGAATAAAATGCAAAATAGTCCTCTTAGGGATATCCAGACTATAGAGTTGCTTTCCTTATCTAAAGAAATGAACATCCTGACATCCTGTTCACATGGGAGTTTGCTTTATCAGCACAAGCCCCCACCGCTCCCCTCCCTTTAACATCAACAACAGTCCCTTCGGGAACTCAATTTTTTTTTTTTTTACAATGATGTATACACGCACATTTTAACAGTGAGACTCATTTCAGAATAGGGTCATTTGCAATCTACAGCTCTTTCATCAATTCAAGTTGTTTTAAATGTAAATAAATCTTACACTTCACTGACAAAAAACTTTCCTGCAATAAAATTGCATTTGATTGCCTTTAGTTTTGGTTATGTTGCTCATTTGCCATGGCATTGTCTCAACAACCATATGCAATGCAATGTAATAATTTTCCCAACATCTGGTATTAATGATGGGAGAGACAAACTATAAAAAGTGGCCAGTTCATGTGCCAAAAATGATTCCTCATTCTCCCAAAACCACCCTTTCACAATTTGGCATGGAATATGCTATCAGGCAAGAAAAAACATCTTCAAATGCGATAACTTGGTCATTCAGTAGATTCAGGTCATCAGCTAACTTCATTTTATTCCCACATAACGTTGCTGAGCCTACACCTGAGCAGCTGAAGCAACCCCAGATCATAACACTGCCTCCAGAGGCTTGTATATTGGCCACTATGCATGATGGTGTGCATCACTTCATGTGCTTCCCTTCTTGCCTTGACACGACCATAGTTCTGTAATTGGTTAAATTGGAACTCCTTAGACCACATGACTTTTTGCCATTGCTCTAAAGTCCAATCTTTATGCTCTCTAGCAAATTAAAGGATTTGTTTTTGTAAGGAAATGCTCTTACTTTCAATATTAAACATAGCTGTTATTCCTACTGTAAATGCACTGTATATGTTGAAACGTCAAGTTATTAAGTGATTTGTGATAATGATCACTTTTTTTTTTTCTGACCACATTTCTTCTATGAAGTTGATATACAGTAGAGTCATTACTAACCTTGCAGATTTTAATAATGTGTTGGACAGTTCTTAATCCAATTCAGTCTTCTTAGTTGTTTTCTTAGCTCAATACAGGTCAATAATTTTTTCCCTTCTGAAACCCAGTAGCATCATTTCCACAAACACGGGAAATGTCTTCCTACATGGAAGTTTATAAAATGAGAAGCTACTCACTGCATAAGTTAGGGTTAAATAAAACCGTAACTATTTTTTGCAGTATTTGTCCAGGTAAAGGCTCTTAACTAATTGCTCACTGAAATCCAAATTTTCTTACGTTATATCAGAACATAACAGTTCACTGTTCAGTATAATATGACAGTCCTTTTTAAGCTTCATGGTACAAATATAAGTTTCTAGTCTCATTTGTCCTGCATTTTACAGTTTCTGTTTAGCTGTTTATGTCTGAAATTGTTCTGAACATTTGTAAAACAATTTGAACAAACAGCCTGCAAAATCCTGTAACTTTCTGAAAATTATTTATTTCTCATATGCAAATATTTATGTTAAAGATAACATAATTCCATAAACCCATTTATCCATTTTCTGTGTCACCCACTGTTAGGCTCTTAAACAAGGCCCTTCACCTGCTCATATGCAACCAGGTTTTAAGCTGGCAAACCGACCCCGGTGCATGTGGAGAGATAAAAAAAATAATAGTAAGTTGTAATAATTAGTATTTATAAAGAGGGGCAGAGCCACAAGAAAATAATCTGCACAATTTTGAACAGGCAGATTCGCAGATGGCTGCCCCATGGAGTTCTGAACATGCAGAGCCCCAGCCATCTAGACTCATAGACGCCAGATGACACTGCCGCAGACATGTCTATTTAAGGGTCCTGATACCTGCACACTTTTTACAGTACAATCATCAGGTAGCACCCGGTAAGGTAGCAGGACCTCAGGACAAAGACAAAGTACTGTACATGTCAAGATTAATGACAAAAAGGCAAAAAGACTCAGCCAGCGTTTTGAGAGAGAGAGAGAAAGAGAGAGACGCCATCTGATACGGGTGCGCTCTCAGTCTCAATTTAAAGTTAAAACCTATTAAAAATATCACACGTAAGCCCTTGTTTTTTAACGTGGGTTTATTAAAATAATAATCCCTCATTATCTTAAAACGGGAAGGTCTTCTCGTAACACTCCCAATTTGATGACCCCCTCAGAAGCCAGGCACAAGGGCACTTATAAGTATGCTTGCATCCCGTGGTGTAGCTGTCTAACCCACACCACATACCAGTATTATTATAATGACAACCTGAATAATTCAGTACATACTATGTATTCTTTTTCTTCTGACTTCTGTGTTTTGTTTTTTGTTCCCACAGGATTCCATTGATGACCTCACTGCACTTTTCCAGGAACTGACTCTGGATGACAGTGAGATGGAGGTGGATCAGGTAAACAGGTTTTGAATTGAAATAAATTTTAATCTACAAGTGTTATATCCAACATCAGCACTCTAAAACAGAGATGTTTTATGCATGTAATATCATCCACAATCTTCACCTCCGCAGAAACAATGAGGCTTCAAGCTGGCAAACCAACCCCAATGGGACAGATAAAAAAGTTGTAATCATTTGTAAAGAGGGGCAGAGCCGCGAGAAAATACCATGAACTGTTCGGAACGGGCAGATCCGCACTTTGTGCAATCATTAGGTAGCATCTGGTACGGTATCAGGCATCTGATACTGGTGTGCTCTCAGTTTCAATTTAAAGTTAAAACATATAAAATCACACGTAAACCCTCAGTGTCCAGAGTGGATGAGGGTTTATTTTTAGTCCCCGGAGCCCTGTTTGGTCTCGAGGAGACGGCAAAGCTCTCTTTATTATGTGTTTTCAGTTCTCTTTTGTTTCCTTTTTAATTCCCTAATTAATAATCCCATGCTATCTCCAAATGGGAAGGTCTTCAGGTGTACATCATAAGCACTCTCACACACTTCTAATTCATTGACCCCCCCCCCAGAAGCCGCACAAGGGCACTTAAAAGTATTATTGCTCCCCGTGGTGCGGCTTTGTAACCCACACCACATAATAGTATTATTATAATGACAATCTGAATAATTCAGTACATAATACGGATGCTTTTTTCTCTGACTTCTGTGGGGTTTTTTTTGTTTGTTTGTTTGTTTGTTTTTTTGTCCACAGGATTCCATCGACGACTTTACTGCACTTTTCCAGGAATTGACTATGGATGACATTGAGATGGAGTTAGATCAGGTAAACAGGTTTTGAACTGGAATAAATGTTTATCTACGAGTGTTATATCCCACATCAGCACTCTAAACCAGAGATGTTTTATGCATGTATTATCACCAACAATTTTTTTTCAAGAGTTTATTAGCTTAAAGACTGTGTTTATAATTGTTTCCTACAAACGGTAAACTGAGAACCATCAATCATAACATTATTACCGCCCACCTAATTTCGAGTAGGCTTTCTTCTGACCTAAATGATCTCCTACAGATTGCTTGGTGCTAGATATTACAGCATACCTTTAGAGATCTAGTGAAGTCCATGACCAGGTCAGAGCTGTTTTGGCGGCAATAGGGTGACCTGTTCACCCAGAACACTTGTGTATTAAGTAAAATTAATTGTTTTTCTCTGACAGATGTTTGGAGGTCATGAAGAAATGAAGGGTGAAGAAATTGAGACATGTGGTTGAAGCAGCAAAACCAGTGGCAGAAGTCCACTGGGGGGGGGGGGGGGGATTAACTGGATATATGCTGTTGTACTGTATACATGTGTCTGTGTTATCACATGTAAACAATATTTTACTTGAATTATTTAAAATTTGTTTTCAATGGTACATTATTAAAATTATACTTCCCTGTGGGAGTGGTTATTGTGATTTAGCCTTGTAGCCAATGTAGTACACACTCAGTGCACACAGTCACACATTCGCACAATACCCAGTGAGAATACTATAAAACACCACAGCACAACACACAGTGACAAGACAACACCACTACCAAGTGTGGAGAATTTGTCTCCCCGTTTTTTGGGGGTTGGACCCACAGCACCTGTAATTAAAAAAGCCCAAAACAACTAATTCACAAAAAGACAAAATAAACAATCAGATGGTAAAGCTAATAGATACAGCCATTGTTTGCTCAGCATGTAATATTGAGGCTGATAAGGCCTTATATAAACAAATGCCAAAATATAAGGCCAAGATGAACCATCCACCAAAGAACGAATATGTAAAAAGAAAAAGTAAGTAATACAAAATAAAGATATAAATAAATTAAAGAACAGGACAATAAATTGATAAACAAAACAAATTAACCAAGGAACAAGATATAAACCTGTACTATATTTTTGGATACTAAAACTCAGACTAAAACACGTGCACTGCAGCAGGAACCCTGACGTGACGAGTCCGGGATGGCGAGGATAGGGATATGAACCACTTCTTTAGTTTGATAAAGGCCCCCTAAGATTCCAGGTTCCAGCAAAAACGGGCATTGGGAGAGGTGAGGGCTGTTAAGGGGCAGCGATAGAACTATAGCCTTGGATGAAACGGTGATAGAAGTTTGCAAACCCCAGGAACCTCTGGAGTTCCTGCCATGAGGTGGGTATGGGCCAGTTTGTGTGGAAGGCCTGGAAAACAACTGGGGGGAATTAGAATAACCAAACGGAACCACAAGGTATTCAGGTATAGTGTCCTGTAAGGGTCTTCCACTCATCACCCTCTCAAATGCGAACTTGGCACCTTGGGGTGGCAATTTGCGATTTTCTGAAAATAGCCCTGAGGTCTACTCTGGGGGAATGTGAGTGAGATCACAGTTCTTCGGCCGGGGCCAAGTTGAGGCAAGTGATGGAGGCCTATAAGCAGGTCATGGAACATGATGGGTTCCAGGCTGAGATCAAGTTTCTAGCCCAGTCGATCTGAGGCTTGTGACAGATTAACCAAGGGAGGCCCAGGATGTCTGTGGCATGGGATTCATCCATGATAAATAGCAAGGTCTGCTCTGAATGGTTGCCTGAGACCTCTTCGACATGTCAATGGGTGTGAACAAAGAGAAACTTGTAAATAACTCATGAAAGAATAAAGTTACGTTAAAAACAAAAGTTGGATCCAAGATGGCCGACTTCCAAATGGCCACCATGGTCACCACCCATCTTGAAAAGTTTGTCCCCTCACATATACTAATGTGCCACAAACAGGACGTTAATATCACCAACCATTCCCATTTTATTAAGATGTATCCATATAAATGGCCCACCCTGTAGTTTCAAAAATGACTGAACAGTCAGATGATCTGGATGAAGTAAGTTGTTTTTATTGCAGCAATAAAAGCCAAAGTGAGCCAACCTAATGCCACTTCAATAACAAGCAAAGAGCAGACTGAAAAGCAGGTCAATGCACACTTCTTTTATATTGGTAACCAAGAATGATCACTCACTCACCGTCTATACCACATTATCCTGTATTCAGGGTCAAAGGAACCTGGAGCCTATCCCAGGAGACTTAGGGCACACGTGCCAATTGGGTGCCAATCCATCACAGGGCACACACACACCAATTAACCTAACCTACACGTCTTTGGACTGTGGGAGGAAACGGAAGTACCTGGAGGAAACCCACCAAGCACGGGAAGAACATGCAAACTCCATGCACACAGACAGGAATTGAGTCTGGCCAGCAATCGAACCCAGACCCTGAAGGTGCAAGGCGACAGTGCTAACCACTACACCACTGTGCTGCAACCAAGAATGATGTTATTCACAAATCAAATCAAAATTTCACTCACCATGTATCCCTTATCAGCACTTATTTCAGGTGTGTTCCTGCTGTGAGAAGCACAGTGGGTATGTTCTGCTCTGCTTACTTACACACCGATAACACAAGGTAAAAAAAAAAAAAAAAAAAGCTAATCTGTGCTATTTATTTATTTTCTATTGTCCATATACCTCACCCAGAATTGCCACTAGGTGTGGTTTTTGCAACGGCTTCTTCATCTGATTTGTTTACTGAGCTCATATGTTCTGATGCTATATGTATTTCTTTTATCTCTTTTTATTTGTTATTATCCATTTTATATTTCTTTATTTTATATTAGCCGATGTTATGTATCCTTTTTCCGAGTTTCATGGCATGCCACTTCCCTCATGAAAAATTTAGAAAGTTCCTTGTCCGTTTTTTTCATATAAAAAAAAACATCTGTGTACAACAAAGACACATTTTTTTGTGTTATTAATTTAGGCACATTATATTTGTCAATGCCCTTTAATTAGATTAATATAATCATTTTATGACACATTCATGCAAAAACCATTAAAATTCTAAAAGATTTAAATACTTTTTCTTGCCACTGAATTATGAATGAATTATGAATTATGAATTATGAAAACAATTGGTTTGAAGATCTGTTGGTAGCCTATCACAGTCAGCAAAAAATTTTCTTTTCTTTTTCTTTTTAAAAGATTTGTTGTGCAGTGTTACCATACGTAGTATGAAACTTTATTCTATATAATTTAGTAAATGTCCCCTAGTTTGTTACTCTTAAAACCCTAAAATAAAAGCTAATTTAAACCCAGAGGAATTTGTTTCAATATCATTTTTTAAATTGATATATCATATTATGTTGTAAAGAAATAATTCTTGTAAAACAACAAATAATAATAAAAAAAAAAAAAATCTATAGTAGGTCACAGCTGACAGTGAACCCTTGTCACTACAGTTTGGTGACCATATGTTAATGCTGTATTTAACTCATCTAATAAATAAATACAAGGACATTACTGTAATAATGTTTATCATTTTTCTCACTTTTGCCCATTTTAACTCAGCAACTCTGTGAATAAGAGTCAGTTCTAACGCGCTTTTTCATGCTGATTTCGAAGCTGTACTCCAAATGCTGAAAGTGTTCCCCCTTGTGGCTGTTTTCTGTCAAGAACTCTTATTGCACGTAGTCACTTGAGATCATAGGGAAAGTTGGACAAATTGAGTTGCCTGTTTAAAAGGTTTTAAAAATATATTCAGAAATGGCTATAACTATACTGTAGGTATAATATGGATTCTTGTATAAGACAGAAAGTCAAGCTTATCATGCAGGTATTTCCTGATTTTGTAGTAGTGGCATATGTCACTATTTAACTGTAAAAGCTTTTATATACGATATGATCAAAATTATATGGATGCCTGACCATCACACCTATACATGTTTGTTGAATATTCAATTCTTGATTAAGTTTCGTCTTTGCCGTTTGCTCTGGAAATGCTTTAATCAGGATTTTGGAGAGTGGCTCTGGAGATTAACCCATTCCTCTACAAAATCATTAGTCAGTGGCAATTCATCAAAAAGGTGTTTAGTGGGCCATTCAATTTATTTCTCTCCAGCATGGCAACCCATATTTTCCTGGTGTTAGCTTTGAGCAGAGACACACTGTCATTCTGGAAGATGTTTGGGCCTCTGAATTAAAGTGAAGAGACTTTGCAATTCTACAGCACGCAAAAACATTCATTCAGAGTAACTGTAGTTCATTATTATGCCATATTGTTTGTACTCATAATTACATGTTTGAGGACAAAATGTTTTATTAAAATGTTTAAAAGAAGAGCAACAATCTTCTGTATTTTAGTTACTAAATTGTAAGAGCAAGGATATTTGGTAGATGCCTAGAATCAACTAGTCTAATGTCCTGAACAAATTTCCATTCTGAAAGCTTCTGAACAGGATGCAACATGGTGAATGAAGACACATGGCACAAAAGCTTCTTTTTTAATTAAAGCTGTGTACATATTTTATGCCTTCTTGACGGCTTAAACATGTGTTTAAAATTATTTAAGTCAACCAAAAAACATAAAACCAAGTTTTTTACTGAAACCAACAGAGCTCCACAATGATGATATCTTCTTGAGACACAACATGACATTTTCTCCCAATCAAAGCATGGGATTTCACCATAAGAAATAATAGAAACCCAAATTATTAGTTCCACAGCACAATATATATTCATTTATTTATTCAGTGGGGGGAAAAAATCCCACATTAAAAAATAATTATTTTACATCAAATCATGGGTGCCACAATTATTAGCACCCCTGATGTTTAATACTTTGTACAACCCCCTTTTGCCAACAAAACAGCACCTAATCTTATAATGTTTCACAAGAAACAGTAAGAGGGATCTTCAACCATTCCTCTTTGCACAATGTCTCTGAATCATCCAGTGACCCAAATCCTCTCCTCTGCACTCTCCTCTTCAGCTCACTCCACAGGTTTACAATGGGGTTGAGGTCTGGGGACTGAGATGGCCATGGGAGGAGCTTGATTCTGTGTGTGGGGAACCATTTCTGTGTAGATTTGGCCACATGTTTTGGGTCATTATCTTGCTGAAAGACCCAGTCTTGTGCAGGTCGAACCACATCTGCCTTACTTGAATGGTGTGTTCCTTTGTCTTTCCCATGTTGAAAAGTGGATAAGAGAAATGGCCTCTGTGTCACGTCATATTTATACCAAATGACAGAAATACTTCAATTACATTTATTTTCTAGGAATTGTTAGGGGCGCCAATAATTGTGGAACAGGTTATTTTATGAAAAATAATTTGTTAGTCAGGGATTTTATTACCCCTTAAAATTCACTTTATATTCACGTTATATTCTTCTACAATTTTCAGTGTGACAATATGCTTCTGCAATAAAAACTGAATTTATTTTAAGGCTTTTAACACATCTTAACCAGGGGTGCCAATAATTATGTAGGGCACTGTATATATGTATAAAAATAATTAATACAAAATATAAAGTAAAAATAAAACAAATTAACCTGCAGTTTACCTTTGAAAAAAGTAAAAATAAATCCCGATAAGTGCTTCCGTTTGTGTGCGCACACACTGTGTATATGTGTGTGCGCACACGTGCGCTGTGTTTGTGTATGTGTGTGAAGCTAAAGTAAGAGTAGAGGAGGGTTGAGCCCCTCCCCTCTCCGTCTTCTCGTCTTACACAGTAACCACACAGTAACCCTCTTATTTGAGTTTCAAATACACACACGTCACGGGTCTAGCTGGTGGTAGTGCTAGACCGGCTGATGGTGTTGCCGTGGGCATGAAGGTAGGCATGAAGGCAGAGGGGTGTAACAGAAAGTCTTTATTTAAACAAACAAACAACTCAAAAACAGAACAAAGGAACTAAAACAACAAACTAAAACTAAAACTAGGGCTCAGGAAAAACACAGGAACAGGAAGGGATCTGGACACAGGGAACCAAGAGCTGACACAGGGAACCAGGAGCTGACATGGGAACTAGGAGCTGAGACAGGGGGCTGACAGAAGGAACCAGGGCTGAGGAAACATGGAGCCGGAGCTAACTAAGACACAGAGGGGAACTAAAGACAGGGACTGGAGACTGGAGAGACAGGACTGGCGGCACAGAGACTGGAGAGACAGGGCTAGACAGGAGACAGGGCTAGACAGGAGACAGGGCTAGACAGGAGACAGGGCTAGACAGGGCTAGACAGGAGACAGGGCTAGACAGGAGACAGGGCTAGACAGGGCTAGGGGCACAGAGACTGACAGGAACTAGACTAGCTGGGTTAGTGAGGTTAGTAGCTACATGTTGTACTGGGGACACTGGAGGCTGACCTAACCGGGTTAGTGGCTAATGGTGTTAGTACTGACCTAGGGGACCGGAAGACAAAAGGCAGGGCACACATGAGGCTATACCAAACTAGCGGCCAACCTACTAGTGACCAGAACCACTAGCAGTCACTCCCACTAGAGATTAGCCTACTGGAGGCTAACCCTACTAGGGGCTAACCCTACTAGCCGTCAAGGCCTACTAGCGGCTAACCCTGCTAATGGCTAAGCACTCATGTGGCTACACATACAAGGGAAAAGACCAGAAGGCAAAACAGTACTTACACAGGACACAGGAGGAGACACAGCCTAACTACACAGTGAACAGAGCAGCTCCATGAATCCACAGACACAAGGAACATCAAGGAAACAAAACTAGAGCCCTCTGAAAACTAAGGTAAAACAAAACATAAACCAAATATAAACTCAAAGTAACAAAAAGGAATGCCCACATGATGGTAATCCAAACAGACAAACAAACAATCACCAACAGACAATGAGACAATCACAAACAATGCTCGACCCAGTTTCCCAGAACAAACTGCTATTTATAGAAAGTTTTAATGAGCCACCTCAGTTCAGGTGAGCCTCATCACCTGACTGAGGTGCCTTCTGGGAAACTGAGTCAACCAACAGGAACTACGCAAAGACAGACAGACATGAACAGTGACCTCTAGTGGAGGTTCCTAACAACACACACACGAGAAAAACCATTGGCTCAGTTGTGATCAGATGACGTACATCAAAACAAGAAGCGCGTGCGTGCTACATGATACTGGGTATTCATAAACCAAGACTTGCTTGTTTTCCAAGTCAAAATGTATTTAAAATTTTTGCTTGTCTTGCAGAACACTCGTAAACCGCGTTACTCACAATACGAGGTTCCACTATATATATATATATATATATATATATATATATATATATATATAGTAACGGGTTCGGCCCAAAGTTGCATGGGCGGCACCATGAAACACAGACACGTGGCGAGATCTTAGAGGAAAAGGGTAATTTATTAGGAATAAATAGGGGAAGGAAAGGGAAAAAGGAGGGAGGACGGAGAGAAAGGAAAGGAATGATATGTGCACGTGCAGGGTCTGAGGCAGTGCCCAGCTGGCATGCGGGCACACGGCTGGCGGCGGTGGGCGGAGTGGCCGAACGGAGCACGCGAGGCAGTGCTCCTGCACGCTCCCTCTCGGTTCCTCCCCGCTGTCGATGGCCGGCCTGGCCCCTCCCAGCACTCTGTGGGCGCGGCCTCAGGCGGGAGTCTCGCTCGGACGTCCATCAGCTGGGCGGCTTTCCCGGCTGGGATCGGTGGCCTTAACGCTATCCTCCTTGCGGCCTTTTCCTCTTCGGCGAGGCGAGGACGCGAAGGCGGGCTCAACGCGGGAATGAAGGATGCCGTGGAAGCTCGTGCAGCGCGGAGATCAAAGGGCGGAAATCCAATGTCCTTTTTCAAAGTCTCTGGGGCACGTTCCATTTCCCCACTCGCATGCCACTCTCAAACCACCGCGTTACGCTCTTCTCGGACCCCGGACTAAACTACGCGCCTTTATTTTATAATGCGGAGCAAGTCCGAGATCCTATTAACGTTAATCACTGCCAGCCGGCCCGCATAGGCGGCCCCGTTCCTTCGCACACCTGCAGAAGGGGTGCCGCCTACTTAGGGAGCCTACGAAGTGAGCGCCCATCACAGGCGCACGCCGTTACAATATATATATATATTGTCACGGCGTGTATATATGGGGGGAAAAAATAAGAGACCGCTGCAAAATAATGAGTTTCTCATGGGTTTTTGTTTCTTACAGGTGCATGTATTGGTGAGATGAACAGTTTTTATTAATTTTATGTTAACTGCTGACAATATTTCTTGTAAATTCCAAATATAACTACTGTTATTTAGAGGGTATGTTTAAAGGAAATCACATCACTTCAAAATAACCCAAGACCATGCAGTATTTGCAGAGCTTTAATAACTCAAATAAAACAACATGCAAATAATCTATAAAGAAATTCTGTTAATGCATTGGATAAATAACATACAAAAATCAGTATTTGGTACTACTTTATACTTGGTTTACTTTATACTGGATATATAATGAGTATAACTATAATGAGTGTAACTCTTTTTGCAAAAAAGAAAACAGCTCCGCCTTGCTTGATGGTTTATAACCATCCATCTTCCTCTTGATGACGTTCCCGAAATTTATTAGAGTAAATTGAAGTGGTCTCTTATTTTTTTTTTCAGAGATGTATATACACCAATACAGGGTCAGGCAAAAACATGTACAATACTGTACACACATTTCAGAAAAAGAATAATTGTATAAATATTTTTATACTAAATTCATTGCTATACGTTTTATATATATGATAATATTATGATAATAATATGCTAATAATATTAATATATTAATATAATATACATCATACTATTTTTATTTTCCTGAAGTGAGTATACATTTTTGGCTGACTATATATACACACAGGTGCATCTCAATAAATTCTAATATCATCTCAAAGTTGATTTGTTTCAATAATTCAGTTCAAAAAGTGAATCTCATATTATATATCTCATAATATCTCATATTATACAGATTCATTACACACAGACTGATATATTTCCAGTGTTTATTTCTTAATTTTGATGATTATGGGTAATGAAAAATTCAATATCACAGAAAATTTTAATATTGTGAAAAGGTTCAATATTAAAGACTTGTGGTGTCACACTCTAATCAGCTAATTAACTCAAAACACCTGCAAAGGTTTCCTGGGTCTTTAAATGTCTCTCAATCTGTTTCAGGAGATAATCTCTGACACCCTGGTAGGAAAAAGATGCACAAGCAACAGGGTTATCTGCAGGCTTTAGATGATTGTGAAATTAATCCCATTCAAGAATTTGGGCAATATGGACAAGGAGTGGACTGCGGCTGGAGTCAGTGCTTCAAGAGCCACCACACACAGCCATTGACTGGCCACCAAACTAACCTAACCTAAACCCCATAGAAAAACTAATCTATGAAAAATTTAAATTTTAGACTCACTGCTTAACACCTCAGCAGTGCAACAGACTGATCGCCTCCATGCCACGCCACATTGTGCAGTAATTCATGACCAAATATTGAGTGCTGTAGAGGTTCATACTTTTTAGTTGTCTGACATTTCTGTGTTAAAAAATCTTTTTTTTTTTTGGTCTTTATAATGTTCTGAGATACTCAATTTTGGGTTTTCATTAAAAGTAAGACAATCATATGATCAATATGATTATCATATGATCAACATTGATATGATATTCTAATTTATTGAGATGCATATACATATACATATACACAGTATCTCACAAAAGTGAGTACACCCCTTTAATTTCGGCAAACGTTTAGCATATTTTCTCAAAGGACAATACTATAGAAATGAAACTTATTTTAGAGTAGTCTATGTGCAGCTTGTATAACAGTATACATTTACTGTCCTCTAAAATAACTCAACATACATCCATTATTGTCAAAATAGCTGGTAACAAAAGTGAGTACACCCTACATGATACCAGCTGTACATCTCTTACCATACAAAGTCACATGTCCTATTTATTATGTGTTCATGTGTATGTCAGCTTGATAGGATACAAATTTTTGTCAAAAATCTTATGTTAGAGCATTTAAAATTTGGTGCCTTGAGTACAATTCATTCACACTGACCAGTGGATGACCAACATGGCACCTCATGACAAAGAACTCTCAAAGAGGATTTGAGAAATAGAATTGTTACTCTCCACAATGGGTTAGGCTACAAGAAGATCAGTACCACCCTGAAAATGAGTTACAGTTACAGTGGCCATGGTCATACAGAGGTTTTCCAAGACAGGTTCCATTCAGAACAGGCCTCGCAAGGGGCGATCAAAGTAGTTAAGTTAAGCACTTGTGCTGTGCGTCAGGTGCATAACCTGCCAGCATTGTTTCAGAAGTTGCAGAAGGGGAGGTCAGCTTCTCAGTATGGTGAGCATGTATGACAGACATCTCATCCTGGATGTCAGCTCATCCGCTGAAGCTTAATTTGAGTAACACCGAACTGCTGTTCATTCCTGGTGATTCATCCCCATGTCAAGACCTTGTGATATCCCTGGACAACAGGATCAGCTCACTCCTTCAGCCACTGCCCGCAATCTTGGGGTAACTGTGGACATTTTCCCCACTCATCGCTAACCTTACTCGCTCTTGTCGATTTCTTCTTTACAACATCAGAAAAATCCGTCCATTTCTTTCTTCACATGCTACTCAGGTGCTTGTTCAATCCCTTGCTATTTCAAGACTGGACTACTGCAACTCACTCCTGGCAGGTCTGCCTCTGTCCACCATTCGTCCTCTACAGCTGGTCCAGAATGCAGCAGCACGTCTCCAGCACGTTTTCAACCTTTTCTCCCACACTATCCCACTTCTCCACTCCCTGTACTGGATTCCTGTAGCTGCCCACATCAAATTCAAAACCCTGATGCTCGCCTACAAAGCTAAAAATGGCCCAGCACCCACCTACTTCTCTGCTCTAATCACACCACGCAGTGCACCACGTTCCCCATCACTGCTTGCCTCGTTCCACCATCTCTCAGCGATCGAGGAACACATTCATCCAGACTCTTTTTTTCTGTTCTGGTACCTAGGTGATGGAACGAACTTCCTCTAGATGTCCATAAAGCAGAGTCTTTAACAATCTTTAAACGACAACTCAAGACATACAGTATCTGTTTCTTCAATACTTGGACTAATCCCCCTAACCCCACCCCAAAAAAACTCTTCCCAATTGTGTTTGACTGATGGCACTTAGTAACCGAGTAACCCAGTGACGTAAACTTCAAAGTCCTTTTTGTATGTCGCTTGGGATAAGAGGGTCTGCCAAATGCCTAAATGCAAATGTCAGTGCTTAAACCATACGCCGCACACTGCAACAAGTTGGTTTTCATGGCCGTCATCCCAGAAGTAAGCTTCTCCTGAAGCTGCCCGCAGCATGAATTACTGAAACCATGTCCTGTGGTCTGATGAGACTAAGATAAACTTGTTTGCGTTAGATGGTGTCCAGTATGTGTGGAGACGCCCTCGTGGGGAGTACCAAGAAAATTGTCTCTTGCCTACAGTTAAGCATGGTGGTGGTAGTATCATGGTCTGGGGCTGCGTGAGTGCTGCTGGGACTGGGGGGCTGCGGATCATTGAGAGAAACATGGATCCCATCATGTACTTTGACATTTTGAAGCAGAACATGATGCTCTCCCTTTAAAAACTGGGCCAAACAGCAAGTTTCCAACATGAGAATGACCCCAAACACAGCGCCAAGATGACAATTGCCTTGCTGAAGAAGCTGAAGGTGAGGAAATGGCCAAGTATGTCTCCAAACCTGAACGCTATTGAGCACCTGAGGGGCATCCTTTGTATGGTCCTATCAAGCTGACAGAAACATTAACATGATTAATAGGACAATATATAACGATTATAATGTAAGATTTACTCACTTTTGCTGCCAGCTATTTTGACAATAATGGATATATGTTGAGTTATTTTCAACGGACAGTAAATTTATACTGTTATGCAAGCTGCACATTGGGTTTCATTACTGTAGTATTGTCCTTTGAGAAGATACTGAACGTTTGCTGAATTAGAGGGCTGTACTTACTGTACTTACGCGCACACACACACACACACACACACACAACATCCTCATATGAAGACTGTTGAGCATGATGTATAATTACATATTTTGCCAAACTTGGTTGAAAACATTGATTAAATTAAATTTAATAAATCAACTATGAATAAAGAGAAACAGTCAGTAGTAATTTCAATGGACACAACAGTACTGATTGAAGCATTTTAGTGACTCGGTTCTTTGGATCTCGTTCATCAAAATGAACGTATCTTTTTTTAGTAATTTAGTTCATTTTGTTCTTATGATCAGAAATATAAATAAATAAATAAATAAATAAATAAATAAATAAATAAATAAATAAATAAAATAAAACAGACCCTCAACACATCTACATACAAAAATTTTGGCTAGAGTTGCAGTAATGAAAATATTACAATGCAGCTAAGGACATATTATAAACAGAATGAGCAGCTCACCTCTCATATCATCTAGTCCGAGTCGTTCGTTCTTTTGAATCTGTTGCACTCTTGAATCTGTTCTGTTTCCTGTGTACTGCACTGCATAGCGTCTACGGTAGTCACATGACAAAACAACGAACGATTCTGACCAAAGACTCAAACGCTAACTACTCAATTCTGTTTCCAGGACATAACCTATGGAAGTTTTGCGATGCTTCGCACATGCGCGCCCAGTAGAAAATGAACGAATCACTCTCCGGGACTACTCGTTCTTCCGAGTCATGTTAAAACCTCGTCCAAAAAGAACGAATCATTCATGAACGACCCTTCACTACACAACAGTAGAGTCCGGGTCTCAGGAGAATGTAAATCGAATACACAAATGAATCAAACAAATCTACAAAGTGATATTTCAAACTTGATATTTGCAGATTTTAAAATATGGTATTGACATGACAATTTATTTGCATAAACAGAGCTGTGTAAAAGGCACATCTAAAGTAAACAGAAATGCCTTTAAAACCGAAATTAAAAGTTTCTATACTGTTAATATTAAACAATTGTATATTTCCCGTGTACATAAATGGTATGATAGCTACTAACCAAAACTTTGGTGTGGTTTTCTAAAGAAATCATCTGGCTGGGTGACCCTGTCTTATCTTGCATCTTGAATTTCTCCTTTTCAAAATTCTTGAAAAGGCTCGATCATGTTTTAACACAAATGCTTTACTTCATATGCATCCTTATGTAATAAGAATACAAGAAATCTATTTAAGCCGGAACTCTTTTTTGTGGAAACTGTAACAGAACCTTTTTTCTGATGTATCAGCACAACAATAGATTCTGTTGAAATAGACAAGCAAGACTAAATTTACAGGGGAAAAAAACAGTTGTGGTGAAAAACATTTGCTGTATTTTAAATACAGCACATACACTGCGTGGGGGAGAAAGGCTGCGCACATCATATTTAATCAGATCACCTTTAGCTTTGTTTAAGCTCATGGTATTGTTTGGGAAAAAATATACAATGTCACAAATGTCAACATTTATTTCCATTCAGAGTTGCGTCCATACAAGTTCTTGTATTCATTTCATGGGAGTCAGACATCTCTGAGAAGTGTTCTCTAGCACATCTCATTCACTTGCACTTCAAGACTCTGTGGTGGCCAATTTGTGTAAAAATGATTCCTCATGCTGCCAGAACCACACTCTTGTCATTTGAGCCCAATGAAACTTGGTATTGTTGTTCTTGAACATAATCATGCCATCTCATCAGACCAAATGGTCTTTCTCCACTGATCCAAAGTCCAATTTTAATGCTCCAACTTGACAACTTTTTTCTGACAGGCCTCCGTAATAAGTGTTATCCTTATGACCACGCAGCTGCTTATTCCCGATCCTGTAAGTCACATTGTGCGTAGAAATGCTCTTTCCTGAACTATAAACCATAACTTTGACTTCTACTGTCCACTTTTTACAATGAAACTTCACCAAGTCTTCACCAAGTCTCCAATCACGACAGATTTCCCCCCCCACAGATAGTAAAGATTCAGCGCTATTCTTCCAGTTTTTAATAATGAGACGGACAGTTCCTGATCGGATTACAGTAATTTCAGAAATCTTCTTAGATGTTTTCTTTGCTTGATGCTTCTGAAACATAGAAATAACATTCTGTAGACATACTTCTTCAAATATAATTGTTTAAGAAATGACAAGTTGTCACTTGCATTAATGATTATCCTTTTAAAGGCTATTACTTATTAGCTTATTTAAATACAAAGAGAGAAGTTCTAAAAGAAATACGAGGAAATACTTCTATCAGCCACACTGTCTACTGTCTCCCCAGTCACTGCTATGCAGGTGTGAATGTATAACATCTGTTCAGTCAACCAAGAGCTGGAAAATTTAGGCTTTCTGGGATTCTTAACGGCCGGTATTGGAACATTATCAGGAAAAAGGTTTAACAATCTACAGTGCTCGTTACAGTGAGATGCTTATTAAAGAGCTGAAGCCTAAACTTCAATGAGACGTGGCAACATAGCTTACAGCAGGTTATGGTCGCTGAACCACTGGATGTCCAGGTGGTGCTCCGAAAATAATGTGGGTTTTACAGACAATTGGAAGACCTTTTGAGGGCAAAGCTGGCCTGTTAGGGCGGGGCGGTGTCCATCCCACTCGGGCAGGTGCTGCTTTCATTTCTTGTAATATAGAGCATAGTCTCAGAAGAGGCCTAGTTAATCGGCGACCATCCAGAGCCCAGGCCAGGCTAATCCAACTGCTAGCTGCACAGAGCCGTCACTCATCATATTGGTTCATCATATTGAGACTGTGTCTGTTCCCCAAGCTGAACACAAATTTAGAAAGCCCCTGAAGAGACCCTAAACAGCCTGTTTAATTAACATAGAGACCACAAATTCAGAGCACACTGAATGCGCAGACGGCACAGCTGATCTGAAACTTGGACTGTTAAATATTACATCTCTCACATCTAAAGCAGTTATTGTTTGAGTTTGAGATACTCTGTATAACAGAAACATGGATTGAAAAGAACAAGTATGTAGCTTTAAATGAAGCTAGTCCTCCTGGATACAGCTACATACGCCAGCCTCGGTTATCTGGTAGAGGAGGAGGCGTCGCAGTTATTTATAATCATAATCTGACTATCGTACAAAAACACGGACACAAATTGAATGCAACTGAAGTTCTCTGTAGTAACAACAAGTGTAGCTACAAATATTAAGTCTGCTCAGTCGATCCCGCTAATTATCATTTACAGACCGCCAGGGCCGTACTCTGAATTTCTGTGTGAATTTGCAGATTTCTTCTCAAACCTGGTCATTTCTGTAGGCAAAGCGTTAATTGCTGCAGATTTTAATATTCATTTTGAGAATCCAGAAGACCCTCCGAGAACAGCATTACTCAGTAAAAGTAAATCAATGTATAGTCGGACCCACTCATAAAGCAGCTCACACTTTTAGATTTAATAATATTCTTCGGATTAAGTATAAGAACTTTATTCACAATTCCACAGTCTGAAGTTATCTCAGATCACTATCTTGTTTCAATTAAAGTGTCATAGTACGTACAATGTCGCGCTACCGCGTATGAAACGCACATTCACATCAACTACAGCACAGAGCTTTATCAGTAATCATCCAGAGTTATCAACTCTGATTGGATTACCATCTGACTCCACAGAACTCGATCAGGCGACTGAATATTTAGAGTCAACATTCCGTTCGATAATACCTTAGATAATGTAGCTCGAGTTAAAAGAGAAATTATTAGAGATAAGACACTCGCTCCCTGGTAGAATTATCACAAGCGCACATTAGACGGAAATGGCGTCAAACTAAATTGCTAGTATTTTAAATTGCATGGAAGGAGCGCATCCTGAACTATAGAAAAGCTCTTAGTAACCAGATTAACGTATCTCTCCACTCTTATAGAAAATAACAAAAATAATCTTAGATTTTTATTTAATACCATAGCCAAAATAACTAGAAATAAGACCACTGCAAAATTCTCCACAACAACATCCAGTAGTGAGGATTTCATGAACTTTTTAAATAACAAAATTATAAATATTAGGCATAAAATTCAGGCTCTGAAACCAGACAATTTAAGTGATACAGATGTTAAACTTACCACATCACATCAGATCCTAGAATACTTTACTCCCCTTGAAGAGAATGAACTAATTTCACTCTCTTCTGCAAAAGCATCAACCTATGAATTAGATCCTATACAGACACATTTTCTCAAGCAGATGGTACCAGCAATAACAGAACCCCTGTTGAAAATAATTAACTCTTCACTCAGCAGTGGGTTTGTTCCAAAATCTTTTAATTAAGAAAGTTGTTAAACCGATAATTAAGAAGTCTGACCTTGACCACTGTCAGCTGTCCAATTACAAGCTGGTATCAAACCTCCCCTTTATCTCTAAGATTCTGGAAACGGTAGTAGTAGAGCAGCTATGCGCATATCTACATAAAAATAGCATCCACAAACTGTATCAGTCAGGATTTAGGCATCAGTCATTGATCATAGTATGATCCTTCACAGCTCAGATCCTATTTGACTGATCGTTAACAGTATGTACATTTAAATGGTGATTATTCTGCATATTCTCTAGTGGATTTTGGTGTTCCACAGAGTTCGGTTTTAGGCCCACCGCTTTTTTAATGTTACATGCTCCCTCTGGGCAACATAATCCGTAAGCATGGTATTAGTTTTCATTGTTATGCTGACAACACTCAGTTAAATGTGTCATTAAAACCAGATGAGAAAAACAGCTTAATAAAGTTGAGCAATGTGTAGAGGATATAAGAGACCGAATGATAATTAACTTCCTTCTGTTTAATCCTGATAAGACAGCAGTTCTAGTCATAGGACCGCATGCAGCTAGAAGCAAGATTTTAGAACACACTGTAAATTTAGATGGCTTTTCTGTTCCATCAAGCGCAAAAGTAAAAGTCCTTGGTGTGATTATAGATTCCAGTCTTTCATTTGTATGTAGATAATCATTTTCATGTACATAATATCACCAGGACAGCATTCTTTCACCTCAGAAATATTGCCAAGGTTAGGCATATATTGTCATTAAATGATGCAGAAAAAATAGTTCATGCTTTTATCACCTCTAGGTTGGACTACTGTAACGCCTTACTGTCTGGTTGTTCAACTAGGTGCATAAACAAGCTTCAGAGTGAGCAACGAGAGTCCTCACTAGAACCAGAAGATACGAGCACATCCCCTATCTTATCTACACTTTATTGGCTCCCTGTGAAATTTCGCTTTGATTTTAAACGTATATGACTTTTGACGTATAAAGCATTAAATGGTCTTGTGCCTTCCAAATAGTTTTCGGGACTCAGACAGAGTCTCAATATTTAAGTCTAGGCTAAAAACCTATTTATTTAGTCAAGCATTTTTGTAAATAGATTGGCCTTAGGTAAAGGAGCAGATCTGGGGGACTCATGGGCGTAGAGTATTCTGGTGAACTGGTATGTTTGGATGCTGTCTTGCCCACTCTCATTGTTCACTCAGGTTTGATGACGATGAGGTGATTGGTTGCTTTACATCTCAGGGAGCCCTCTTGTCTGTGTTCCCTTCTGGATCTCCCTTTTAGTTATGCTGTCATAGTTAGTCCTGCCGGAGTCCCTGCTTGTTCTCCCCTCTCTCCTCTTCTCTCTCTTTTTCTCTCTCTCTCTCTCTCCCTGTATCTCTGCCGAGCTATACATGTCGTTCCTGAGCTGCCAGTGATCCAGACCCCCTTTACCCTCTGGACCTGCCTGACTCGTCTTGGTGCCCCTTTTCTGCTTGGAGATCTGAACTTATGGATGCCCGTGTGGTCTTTTTGGGATGTGTGGTGTCTGGGGACAGTTTCACTTTACCATAAAGTCCTGGCCTCGGCTGATGTTGACAGCTATTTCTCTGAGGACTTGATTTGACTCCAGTCGCTCGATAGTTCAGGACTGGAATTTCCTACAAGTCTACCTAACTAAGCCTCCAATAACTAACTGGACTCCATATTAACATCAATTAACATCAACTGTTATACTGAACTGAAACAATGCAGAAAAACTAGTTCATGCTTTTATCACCTCTAGGTTGGACTATTGTAATGTCTTACTGTCTGGTTGTTCAACTAGGTGCATCAACAAGCTTTAATTAGCTCAGGATGCAGCAGCGAGAGTCCTCACTAGAACCAGAAGTCTTATCTTATCTTCACTTCATTGGCTCCCTGTGAAATTTCACATTGATTTTTAATACTACTTTTATAAAGCATCAAATGGTCTTGAGCCACAGTATCCGAGTGAACTGCTAATGTCTTACGATCCGCCACGCCTACTTCGATTCAAGGATGCAGGCTGCTTGTCAGTACCGCATATTATGAAAACTACAACAGGTGGCAGACCTTTTTCTCACGAGGCCCCAAAGTTATGGAATAGTCTTCCAAATAGTGTTCGGGACTCAGACAGTCTTCCCCACTCTCATTGATCACTCAGGTTTGTTGACGGTGAGGTGATTGGTCACTTTACATCTCAGGGAGCCCTCATGTCTGTGCTGCCTTCTGCCTCTCCCTTTTAGTTATGCTGTTATAGTTAGCCCTGCCGGAGTCCCTGCTTGCACTCTACAATAAATATACATTCACCTTATACATTATGTGACTGTGACCATACCTACAGTAACTGTTATCTCTCCTCTTCTGCTTCCCCCTTTCCTGTTCTCTCTCCCCTGTCTCTCTTTCCCGCTCTCTGTCGAGCTATACATGTCGTTCCTGAGCCGCCACTGATCCAGACTCCCTCTGCTCTTTGGACCTGTCTGACTCATCCTGGTGCCCCGGTTCTGGTTGGAGATCTCGTCACATGGATGCCCAGAGTGTCTCTCTGGGATGCGTCCGGCGTCTGGGGACCTAACACACAGTATGAATGCAGATCAGTTCCTGCTTTCTGTTTCACCCAAATGAGGATGGGTTCCCTGTTGAGTCCGGTTCCTCTGAAGGTTTCTTCCTATTGCCATCTCAGGGAGTTTTTCCTTGCCACTGTTTGCCCTCAGCTTGCTCATCAGGGACTATCTGACCATTTTGATTCATACACATTTCATATAAACTTCCATAGTTTCTTAGTTTCCATAGCAAAGCTGCTTTGCGACAATGACAATTGTTAAAAGCGCTATACAAATGAAATGTTATTTAATTTAACTTCAGATTAAACGCAGAGGTCTGTTATACAAGGATGTTTTGATCTTGCATGACCGAACACTTCTGCTCACACTGTCGACAAAACTTCATCTCGAGCATTCTCTCTATAGTCCTGATCTCCCTCCATTGGAATTTCACCTGTATGGCCCCCTGAAAGCAGCCCTACGATGACGAAGATTGATTTCTGATGAAGAAGTGAAGACGGCGGTGCATTCGTGGCTCACAGCTCAGCCTAAAATATATTTTAGTTGAGTTATTCCGAAAGCTTGTTGAAAGATGGATGGACTGTGTTGAAAAGCAAGGAGATTATGATGTGGAGAAAAATTATGTATTTGTCTTTTCTAAAAGTTAATTAAAATAAATTCTACAGCCAGAGTGCGGATAATTCTCTTAGTTCACCCTCATATTCTTACTGAAAAGATTATCCTGCTCTTTATTTGTGCTACGATACAACAGTTTCTTCTATCACTGATCATACACTCACTTTTCCCAAATCTCTTGGCATTCTTAGCTTATTATGCCAGAAATAAACACAAAGTATGTAACTGGCACAGTCTGGCTAAAACTTGAAGGGAAAAATTAAGGAAATGTTCACCTTGGTATTTCAAATTGCCAGACTCTCTGAATACTCTACTGAACTTTAAACACTGGTAAAGCATCTCTCCAGTGTTTTCCCAGATGCTCTTTGAGACTGTGGGACTGAGTGAAACACCATCCACAAACGTTACACTGGTACGGCTTTTCGCCAGTATGAATTCTCTGATGCAGCTTAAGGTAGCCCGGAGTTGCAAATCCTTTGCCACAGGTGGAGCAGCAGTAAGGCTTCTGTCCAGTGTGCAACATCTTGTGCACTCCGAGATGTGAAGACTGAGTGAAAGACTTGCCGCAATGAGAGCAAACATAGGGTCTTATTCCGGTGTGCACTCTCTGGTGGGTTCGCAGGTGCGTTGATTGTGAAAAGTGTTTTCCACACAGGTCACAGTGGTAAGGCTTCTGTCCAGTATGTAGCCTTTGGTGCACTATAAGAGCTGAAGAATGAGGAAACGCCTTATCACACCGAGAGCACTTGTACGGTTTTTCCCCCGTATGTATTCTCATATGATGTTTAAGGGACGAAGACTGTATGAACTGTTTCCCACATTCTGAGCAATGAAAAGGCTTCTCTTGTGTATGGATTCTCTTGTGATGGTTTAAAGTTGACAAATGTAAAAACTGTTTACCGCACTCCAGACACTGATAGCGCCTCTTTCGGGTGTGCGATCTCTTGTGAATCCTTAATGTGTTGGAACACAGAAAATGTTTACCGCACTCGGAGCATCGATGAGGCTCTTGACTGTGTACTTTCTTGTGATTGCGAACACCCAATGAGCTCGAGAATCGTTTTCCACAGTGTGTGCAGACATAGGGTTTTTCTTCAGTATGCACTGTCTCAGCTTTAAGGTTTGATGCCTCGCTGGAAGTCTTGCTGCACTCCGAGTGGCAATAAGGTTTAAATCTAGTGTATTCTCTCTGGTGCCCCTGCACATATGAGACTTTTGAAAACTCTTTACAACTTTTTGTGCAATCATAGCGATGTATGGCCAAGTCTGATGAACAGCTGAAACTCTTATTGCACTGGCTGCACTGATGCGCCTTTTGGCCCAAGTGAAGTGCAAAATGTTTGCCTGTACAATGAAATTTGAGAGAATGCCTTTCAACCTTAATTACTCCAAGGCTCTCTGCTTTGATAGGCTTTTCTTGATGATTAGGTTCATCCCCTTGATTGCAAGATGACTTGTTGAACATACCTGAAATTTGACGAAAGAGGAAAAAAAAAGCGCTTAAACTTCTAAACACCATCAGGATCCAAGGTCACAGTATCAAATAAACCATATTTAAATTAGTTCCAGTCTGGACATCATTTTCCATTCAAATGTTTTGCAGTAATTTACAGATTATATTCAATCTCTTTAAAATCATAATAACTAGAAATTCACAAACAATGTTAAATAGACTGAAACAGACAATCTTTACAGCCCAAGTGTCCAGGAAAATAATATACTTTTTTCCCACCAACCAGCATAACATCAACTGCTCATCAACTGCACCTTGGTAAGCGCATTTCCAAACCACTACTTATGAACTTGAATAACTTTCTCTAGTAATTAGTGGGCACAAGTAGGAAAGTACTCCCCTAGATTTTGACATAAAATCAGGCATATCTTACTGCCTCCCTCAAGCTGTGACCCACTGAATATTAGACACTGATTGGCTTTAATGGCCACTGGTGTCCTACAAGGTTAAGTATTTGGTCCTCTTCTGTTCTCTCTCTATCCCCAGTCTTTTGGTGGTGTCATATCCTCATGCAGCTTTTCATACCATTGTTATGCAACTCATTCTCTCCTTTCTTCCCACAGACACTCAAGTTTCCACCTGGATCTCAGCATGGCTGGCATGCCAGGCATACAGTATCATCCTGGATGGCAGCTCATCAGTTAAGACTTAATCTCAGTAAAACCAAAGAAAACTGCTTTTCATCCCAGGTGATTCATCCCACCATCATGATCTTATGATCTAACTGAAAAATGATCATATCACCCTTTAATCGCTTCCCACAACCTTGGGGTACCTCTGGAAAAATCAACTGTCATTTTCCCCACACATTCCCCACCCAACATTACTTGCTCTTATCAGTTCTTCATCAGAAGAATTTATCCACTGCTATCCACACAGGTTACTCAGGTGCTTGTTCAGTCCCTTGTTATCTCAAGACTGAACTACTGCAACTCACTCCAGGCAGGTCTGCCTCTGTCCACCATTCATCCTCTGCAGCTGATCCAGAATGCAGCTGCATGTCTTGGTTTCAACCTTGCAAAGTTCTCCACATGACTCCATTTCTCTGCTCCCTACACTGGCTTCCTTTAGCTGCAACAAATTCAAAACACTGATGCTCACCTACAAAGCTAAAAACGGCCCAGCACCCACTTACATCTCAACGCACCGAAGAATGTTTCCTCCAATCCTCTGCTCTGCTCTCAAGGATCAAGGAAGACATGCATTTAGGCTGTTTTCTGCTCTGGCACCGGGATAGTGGAATGGATTTGCTGTAAATGTGTAAAGACCTATTTGTTTCTTAGATAATCCCCCTCTAAAAATTAAAAAAAAAAATGTATTCATGCAGAAACTTCAAAGCACTTTTGTAAGTCGCTATTATCCATGTTTTTTGGACAAGAGCGTCTGCCAAATGCCTAAATGTAAATGTGTAAATGTAGTGGCTATGATGAAGTGACCTTGATAGGAAAGAGCAATCATAGTTCAATACAAAACTTTACGACTCAACCTTCCACTAGGCCACAATGACAGATGGTTAAAATGCCAAAGCTCAAATGTCAAAGCACACTAATTTTTCCTCACTTATGAATTATTAATAATAAGCTCTACAGAGTAGGTCAAACAGGAGAAACTGTCCCAAACCCAAAAAACAGAAATGCAAGTCTTCATAACTCCATGGGTACTTGAGATATTTAGGGTTACCAGTTAATGGCTTGTAATAATTATTCATGCATTCATGGAGATGTATATTACATGTATGCACCCTGATATGAACATCAGCTGGTGAATATGCTGGCTATCTCAGTTGTACCTTTGGCCAGGCAGTGTGGGTATTCACTCCCTTTCCTCTGCAATCCCTTGACTACCAACTCCCAGCAGAATTACAATTAGCTGAATGGATTCCAACAATGTGTAACATAATTGTTCATAAATGGACAGCTACAGAAGGAGCCCTTTTTTAAAACCGGTAAACACGTGAATAACTGAATCCGCAATACAGTGTCCATACATATACTCACTGGAAGAACTGAAACTGTTGGGCTTGTATTTCTGATAATAAGCCCCTTCCTCTGTTTGACTCTCAGCTGTTGCTTTTCTTCGTTGTATTTTTAATTGAGCCTGCAGTGGTTTCTGGTCTCCCCCAAACATGCTGCATTCACCTGAAACGTAGAAATACCAAAGAAAGCATCTTCAAAAGCAGAAAATGGCGGTAAAAGCAAATTGTTAGATTAGTCACACCTCAAATTACCTCCAGTATGACGGTTTCTTTCTGATATTTTCTGGATTTTCATGAAGTCCACCAGTCTTACTGTACACGTCTTTAACAGGGTCCACTCGGCGTGCTGATCTTCACCATTACAGCACAAACGCTTTGTGAGATCTTCATCAGCATTCTTGTTAAGACTGAGCACGTCCTCCATGTCCAGGGGTTTTCGTGATATTAATCCGGTCTCTTGGTGTAAGACGGTGTTCCTTATTAAAGACACAAAAAAATGCACTTCAACAAGTGTCAAACAATGTTTAAAGAGGCATTTTATTTTTGAGTCTTCTTTCCATGTAAGGGAACTCACAACTGTAATGCGATTGTGCTTTTAGCGAAAAGGTGCAAGGTTTAGCAGCTTGCCTTCAAATGGGCTCCATTTCCAAAATAAACAACAGAAAACTAGAAATAGGTTGGTTTTTTTTGTAAGTGCCCAAGACTTCTGCACAGTACTGTAAATTAAACAGCCGGTAGGTTTCACTGAGTGTGCTGCAATGTGCTACTTTTTATTTTCATGCAAAACCCAGGAGCCTACGATAGACACATTCTATTCACTCATTCACTTGCTCATCGTTTATACTGCTTAATCTTGTATACAGGCTCGCGGCAGGCCTGGAGCCTATACCAGGAAACTTAGGGCAAAAGGCAGAGTACACCCTGGACAGGGTACCAGTCCATCTCAGGGCACATATACATACACACACTCACAAGCTCATTCACATACTACAGGCAATTTGGGAACACCAATAAGCCTAACCTGCATGTTTTTTCAAGGGAACCAGTGTACCTGGAGAAAAGCCACCAAGCACAGGGAGAACATGCAAACTGCATGCACACAGAGGCGGAAATCGAACCTGTCCGGGATGTGCAATGTGAAAGTGCTAACCACTAAGCTACTGTGCTGCCACATTCAATTCAATTTAATAAAATTTTATTTGTATAGCGCTTTTAACAAGTCATCGTCGCAAAGCAGCTTTACAGAATCAAAATACACTTATGAAAATGTGAGAAAATGTGTATGAATCAAAATGATGAGCAAGCCGAGGACAACGGAAAAAACTCCCTGTGATGGCAATATGGAGAAAATCTGAGAGGAACCAGACTCAACTGGGAAGACATTTTCATTTGGGTGATAACGGATAGCAGGGATTGTTTTTGCTGACGCATTGTGTGTTAGGCGGTTGGAAGTTCCATATAGCAGATGATGTGTTTAAATTAATATGGAGTCTAGTTCGTTGGAGGCTCAGGTACGAAACTGTAGGAAAATGTCCTGAACTTTTGGGCGATTGCAGTAACAAGTCCTCAAAGAACAGCTGTCTGCATCAGCCGAGGCCAGGAACGTCTCCATGATAAAGTGGAACTGTCCCCAGTCATCACACGCATCCCATTCTCTCTCTGAATTACACTTATTGTCCTCAATGTTTTTAAACTATGGAAGGGGAAACTGAGAAAACCTGAAGAAAGCCTACTGTACATAACTACATGGAGAACATGCAAAATCAAGGAACCCAGGACACTGGGACTATGTGGTAGCAGTCACGGAAATGCAAAGAATTAATACCCAATCTGGTTGTTACTAAAATCTGATTAATGATTAAAGAAATAAGTTTAGCATGAAGTGATGCAATAAATATGCAGGAAACCTAATAAATGGTTACGCTGACTTGATGTACATTTTAGAGTATGGAGGGGCAGCAATCACTTCATATGTTTAATAGACAATCAATGATCATGCAAAAAAAAAAAAAAAAAAAAAACTAACCATACCCTAATGATGCACATCTGTTTGTTTGAGCATCATAGTTCCAGCTTAATTATGGTAAATATATGGTAAATATCTAGAAGCAATGCACAGCAAAAAGCAAATCAACCTTTTTATTTAATATTTTCCCCTGCCATCTCCGCTATATTACAGGATCCAGGATTAAATAATCATGTCGGTTATTTTTCTTATGACACAACGCAGGAAAAAATCTGCAAATACAGTGTGCTGAACTGTATTTGCACGGATGCATAGCTTCATTAAACCGACCTTTTTTAAAAATAAATTCCTCTTCTGTCTCTCGTCCAGCTGACGTCTTAACACCCGAACGGGACAGATTTTAATTGCACGCTCCTTCTCCAGGGCTTAAAAAATAAACACAGGGGCGTGCGCGCGCTCTTTGCGTCATGACGTTCCGGAGTCGGGTTGCGCTCTGCCACGTGCACACGCCTCGACGGTGACGTTGCGTGCAGTGCACGCGCAGCAAGATGCCTCGCGTGCAGGCAGTTTCTCTCATGCTGTTCCAAGTGGCTTATTACAACTTTATAAATCTCATCTTAGTTCGTGTGAAATAGTAACCACGTATGATGATCCAATCATTTGAGGTTTTCTTATAACTGATAGAAAATGTAACAATAAACATATACGTCATAGCATTCAACATTTGAACAAGATGTTCCAAAATGTTTATTTAAAAAAAGTTTTATTGGGGCTCAGTAACTGACACTGCATGAAAAAAAGGTGTATCTGTACTAGGAAACTCCCGTATACACCACTGATTTTTGGAAGTATCTACAAGTACCACTGACCGTATACATCAAATTCCACCAAGCTAGGATACTTCCGGATTGATACCAATTCAGATGTATCTCGCTGAGGAATCCTTCCATGGTACAGCCATTTGTTGCCATGGCAAATAATCCACTCAAGGATTTTGTCAGGAGACCTTCACACCTCAAGCCCCATTTGCATTTTACACCTTTGCACAACTCTGCTCTTCATCCCTATTGGTTTATTTATCTCTACTTTGATTGGTTGTTTAAAAAAAAAAAAAAAAAAAACTCCCAAAACTCTGACATCTATTGGGACATTACCCAGCTCATTTTTATTTAGCCCAACCCAAGCCCTCATAACTTAGTGACTTGATTGGTTATTGGGCAGGTATGTACATAGACCCTATCCACCCCCCACAGTACTATACCTCCTCCACATCCTTTAAAAAATGACAATAGAACTGATTTATTAAAATCAAATCGAACACTAATAAATGTACAAAGCAAAGAATAAGTGGTAAAAAACTAAATATGGAAATGAACAAATGTGCATTCATGAAGTTGCAATAAAATTGAAAGCAATACTAAAACAAACATGCACCAGTGCTTGTTAGATGTACAAAATAAATGTCCTTCTAGCTCGATCCCATTAGAAATTACACGTTGACGGCATGGCACGCAATGGCATCCTCCTCATCAAACATCATCTCCAGCATTGCAGTCTGCCACAGTTCTCTCTCTCTGCATCTGTGTGAACGACCCTAAACCTGGACTCCAGCAACTGCAAAACACACCATACGTTAACCCCTAAAAACACTCAGAAAAGTATTGAACCTAATATACACACGTGGACAAAATTGTTGGTACCCTCCGGTCAATGAAAGAAAAACTCACAATGGTCACAGAAATAACTTTAATCTGACAAAAGTAATAATTAAAAAAAAATTCTATGAATGTTAACCAATGAAAGTCAGACATTGCTTTTCAACCATGCTTCAACAGAATTATTTTTAAAAATTAACTCATGGAACAGGCCTGAACAAAAATGATGGGACCCCTAGAAAATACTGAAAATAATGTGACCAAAGGGACATGTTAATTCAAGGTGTGTCCACTAATTAGCATCACAGGTGTCTACAATCTTGTACACAGTCAGTGGGCCTATATATAGGGCTCCAGGTCGTCACTGTGTTGTTTGGTGACATGGTATGTACCACACTCAACATGGACCAGAGGAAGCGAAGTTTTTTTTTTTTGTCTGAATGGTTAGTAAATCCCATTAATTCTATATTACTGAAAAAAACATACATCATGTTACTGATGAAAAAAACTTAACAACAGCATCTAGGTGTTAGTTGAATTTCAAACAGCATTAAATGGAAAATTGGTGCAACTAGTGTGAACAATCTATTATCACACACACCAAGTAGTGCCCTTGATCAGAGGTTACAGAGTGTTTTGAAATTCAGCTTTTTGTTAGGTAGCTAGTTATCTTTGTAGCCATATATGAAAGATCACAGGTGGTTCAATGTGCATTTCACAGTGACATAGAAGCAATTATTGAAGAGTCACATTGTTGTTTAAAATGCCATAACATTATCAGATGCGTTTTTTTTTTTTTTTTTTTGCTGAAATTTGTGACTGGTTTTGAATGCGGCTCTTAGCAGGCAGCTGCTTTCTCCCCAGTCTGACAGAGCCGTTAGCAACCTCTTTTCGCTCATACTGGTGACTGGCACTAATTAACAATTAATAGAAACATCCCAGTAGTCTTACCATCTATTATGACCACTGATGGAATGCCTCTTTTTCAATTAGATTGCTTGGTCAATTTAACTGTTGTACAAAATGAGGTTAAATAAAGGAAGTTTATGGCTGTGGTGAGGGAGGACATGTATGAGGTTGAAATGACAAGGGACGATGTGGTAAACAGAGTTATATGGAAACAAATGCTCCGCTGTGGGACCCCTAATGGGAGCAGCAGAAGGAAGATGTTAAAACAACCTTCACCTCTGGGGCAAGGTGCATACAGGTTTTTATGGGAGAAATGCCTCTCGAGGGCATCTTTTCCTGCAATACTTTTCCAATGAAATGCTCTAGACCTCAATCATGTATTGATTGCTTCCAGATGTGCTCTGGAACAACATTTCAGGTCAGGAGTTTTACAGTGTGGTGGAAATTCCTAAAACAAATAAATAAACAAAGCCTCAAATAAAAGCAGTCTCCAGAACAAGACAATGGAGGATCTGGATAAGCAAAAGAAGGTTTATTACTGTGCAGGACATCTTAGTTACACACATTCACAGAAGCTTCTGTAAGAGAGAAGCACCTCTCTTATCTTTATGTGTGTCTATATTACACACATATATCCACACAATAGTATCTAAGCTGTAGGGCCGCTGCGTGTCCTTGGAAAAGCAGGTGGAAACAATAAGCTCAGTCACATAGTATCAAGCTTTTAATAATTTCCATAGCAACAGCCAAGCAGGACTGACCAGCTGACCCGCAGTTTTCATTTAGAGCATACTAATTTCTGCAATGCACAACCTATAGTTGCCATGATCTGGAGGTACAACTGGCTGATCTGGCAGATGTAGTTGCCGTGGGCAAATAGGGCAGGCATAGGCGCAGAGGGGATGTGAAACAAAGTCTTTTTATTAACAAACATATGCAATGCAAACAATACTAAATAAAACCAAACAAACAAAACTCAAACTCTTAACAGAGCTCTTTAACAAACACAGGGCTCTTTAGCAAACACAAGCCGAGAGCTAGAACAAAAGGAGACATGGAGCTGACCCTAGCCAAAGGCACAGAGACTAGGGATGGGACAAGACAGGACTAGGGACGGGACTAGAGAAACCGAAAGACTAAAGATTGAACGAGACAGGGACGGGTTAGTCATTAGTTCGATTAGTAGCTAACCTGGTATTGTTAACATGGTTGATGACCTAAGTGGGTTAGTATCTAATGGGGTTAGTGGCTAACAGGGTTAGTTACTGACCTACCATGGGAACAGGGCCGTACTCGGAGATTCTCTGTGAATTTGCAGATTTCCTCTCAAACCTTGTTGTTTCTGTAGACAAAATGTTAATTGCTGGAGACTTTAACATTCATTTTGAGAATCCAGAAGACCCTCTGAGAACAGCATTTATGTCCATACTGGACTCAGTAGTAGAAAATCAGTGTGTAGTAGGACCCACTCGTAAAGCAGGTCACACTTTGGATTTAATATTATCCTTTGGATTAAGTATAGGAACCACAATTCCACAGTCTGAAGTTATCTCAGATCACTATCTTGTCTCGATTAAAGCATGTCATAGTAATAATGTATGCACAGCACCGCGCTTCCACCTTAAACGTACATTAATGTCAAATACCGCACAGAGCTTTATCAATAATCTCCCAGAGTTATCAACTTTGATTGGATCGCCATCTGACTTCACAGAACTCGAACAGGCGAATGAATATCTAGAGTCAGCACTTCGTTATAGCTTAGATAATCTAGCTCCAGTTAAAAGGAAAATGATTAGAGATAAGAAACTCGCTCCTTGGTATAATGACCACACATGCACTTTAAAACAAACCGCTCAAAAATTAGAACATAAATGGCGCCAAACTAAATTGTTAGTATTCCAAATAGCTTGGAAGGAGAGCATCCTGAACTATAAAAAAGCTCTCAGTGATGCTAGATCAACGTATCTCTCAACTCTTATAGAAAATAACAAAAATAATCCAAGATTATTATTTAATACCGTAGCTAAATTAACTAAAAACAGGACCACTGCAGAAATCCCCACAACAACATCATGCAGTAGTGAGGATTTCATGAACTTTTTCAATAACAAAATCATAAACATTAGGCAAAAAATTCAGCCTTTGAAACCAGACAATTTAAGTAACACAGATGAACTAACCACCCCCTTGAAGCGAGAGAACCAATTTCACTCATCTCTTCAAAATCGTCAACCTGTATATTAGATCCTATACCGACACATTTACTCAAGCAGATAGTACCAGCAATAATAGAACCCCTGTTGAAAGTAATTAACTGTTCACTCAGTAGTGGGTACGTCCCCAAATCCTTTAAATTAGCAGTTATTAAACCGCTAATCAAGAAACCTGACCTTGACCCCGTCAGCTTCCCAATTACAGGCCGATATCAAACCTTCCCGTTATCTCCAAGATTCTGGAAAAGGTAGTATCACAGCAGCTATGTTCATGACAGCACTTGTTAAAGTAGTAAATGACCTCCTGCTGGCCTCTGATCAGGGTTGCGTCACTATACTTGTGTTACTGGACCTCAGTGCAGCTTTTGACACCATTGATCATAGTATTCTCCTTCACAGATTAGATCGTTATCAGTTTGTAGATTTAGATGGTGACCATTCCTCATGTTCTTAAGTGGAGTTTGGTGTTCCACAGGGATCAGTTTTAGGCCCACTGCTTTTTTCCCTTTACATTCTTCCTCTGGGCAACATAATTCGTAAACATGGTATTAGTTTTCATTGTTATGCTGATGACACACAATTATACGTCTCTGCAAAACCAGATGAGAGAAACCAGTTTGCTAAAATTGAGCAGTGTGTGCAGAACATAAGAGATTGGATGTTAATTAATTTTCTTCTGCTAAATGCTGATCAGACAGAAGTTTTAGTCATAGGACTACAAGCAGCTAGAAGTAAGCTTTCTGATCACACTGTAACTTTAGATGGCCTTTCTGTTCCATCAAATGCAACAGTAAAAGACCTCGGTGTGATTATAGATTCCAGCCTTTCGTTTGAAGCTCATGTAGATAATATTACCAGGATAGCTTTCTTTCACCTTAGAAATATTGCCAAGGTAAGAAACATAGTCACTAATGGTGCAGAAAAACTAGTTCATGCCTTTATCACCTCTAGGTTGGACTATTGTAACGCCTTACTGTCTGGTTGTTCAACTAGGTGTATAAACAAGCTTCAGTTAGTACAAAATGCAGCAGCAAGAGTCCTCACTAAAACCAGAAGATACGAGCACATCACCCCTATCTTATCTACATGGCACTGGCTCCCTGTGAAATTTCGCATCGATTTTAAAATACTACTTTCGACGTATAAAGCATTAAATGGTCTAAATGGACAGTATCTGAGTGAAATGTTCTGACAAGACAGAAGTACAGTTACTAGCAGCTAGAATCTGATCGCATTGCGACTCTGTTTCATCATGTGCAGCAATAAAAGACCATGTTAATACTGATTCTAATCTTTCATTTGAAGATCATGTAGATAATCTTACTAGGATAGCATTCTTTCATCTCAGAAATATGGCCAAGATTAAGATTTGGATTAAATTATTTGGCACATGTATCTTACAGGACAGTGAAATTATAATTTTTTTTTTTTTTTGCATATCTCGGAGGCTGTGGTCAGAACACAGGGTCACGCAGGATACCACACCCCTGGAGCAGATTGGGTTACGGGCTTTGCTCAAGGGATCTACAGTCGCAGCTTGACTGTCCTGGTGCTTGAACCCCCGACCTTTCGCAACCCAGAGCATTAAATACATCACTACATGATGCAGAAAAAAATTCTCCAAAACTCCAGTTAGTCCAAAACAGAGTCAGAGTCCTTAGTAGAATTAGAAGATATTTCCACTGTTCTGGCTCCCAGTGAAATTTCACATTAATTTTAACATACAGTGGAACCTCGGATTGCGAGTAACACGGTCTGCGAGTGTTCCGCAAGATGAGTAAAGATTTTTTGAAGCAGCTGTTGCAGTATGTTTTAAGTTTTAATATGAAAAAAGTAATAACTTTAAAACAATATTTTAAAAAATATGACAGAGTTTGAGGAGTTCATGTGTGAAAATGATTCCTCATGCTCCCACACTTTCACAATTTGAGTCCTTGAATATGGCTGTGCCAGAGATGTGATACCCTGGTTATTCCTTGCACGCAGGTCTTCAGCTGACTGATAATGATCAGGAAGTTTTTACATGCTTTCCCTGGGCAACATAATTCGTGAGCATGAAATTAGTTTTCATTGTTATGCTCATGACACACAATTATATGTCTCAGCAAAGCCTGCTGATAAAAAAAAAAAAAAACAGCTTGCTAAAATTGAGCAATGTGTGCAGGATTGGATGTTAATTAACTTCCTTCTGCTTAATTCTGATAAGACAGAAGTTCTACTCATAGGACCACATGCAGCTAGAAGTAAGCTTTTTGATCACACTGTAACTTTAAATGGCCTTTCTGTTCCATCAAGTGTAAAAGGTGTGATTATAGATTCCAGTCTTTCATTTGAAGCACATGTAGATAGTATTACCAGGATAGCTTTTTTTCACATCAGAAATATTGCCAAGATAAGGAATACATTGTCACTGAACGATGCAGAAAAACTAGTTCATGCCTTTATCACCTCTAGGTTGGACTATTGTAACGCCTTACTGTCTGGTTGTTCAACTAGGTGCACAAACAAGCTTCAGTTAGTCCAGAATGCAGCAGCAAGAGTCCTCACTAAAACCAGAAGATACAAGCACATCACCCCTATCTTATCTACACTGTAATTTTGTATCGATTTTAAAATACAACTTTTGACATATAAAGCACTAAATGGTCTCGTTTAAGGCCTCTTCCTGCCATCTCAAGGAGTTTTTGCTTGCCACGGTTGCCATCGCACTTGGCTTGCTCGTCAGGGACAATCTCAAACTTTTTAATTCATTCACATTTCATACAAAGTTGCATAATTCTTTTGATTGTGTAAAGCTGCTTTGCGTCAATGACAAAAGCGCTATACAAATAAAACTGGATTGAATTGTGTGCTAGTTTTTTTTAATGACTGTTTGGTTGTTCTTACTACACTGGACCGCCTGCTACTCCACCTTCTAACGATATGTAGACTCATCATCATCTGAGCATAGTGTCGTGCAAACTTCACAAGCTTAACAGCTGCGTCCTTGGATGTGCAGTCATTAGTGTAGAGGGAGAAGTGCAGTGGGAAGAGGACACATCCCTGGGGAACACTCGTGCTGACTATCTGTATTCTAGAAACAACTCCTTCCAGCCAGCTGCTGTTCTTTGTGTGTCAGGAAGCTGGTGATCCCCTGACAGATAGCAGGGGTACAGTAAGCTGGAGGAGTTTGGAGAAGATGATGTCTTTGATTATTGACCAATGCTTTGAGATGGGCTGGGGGGGGGAGACACTGTCTGAGCCAGGTACTTTCCTGGTCTTCTATCTCTGGAAAAATACCCTTCACAAATTACAGTTTAAGTATTGGGGAAGTTGTTAGGTGGTTACCAGAGGCGTGATGGGGCAGACAGTGGGGTGGGATGAGTGAGAGGTGTGAAGAGGTGCTCTTCACACACCTGCAGTAGAAGGTATTGAGGTCATTAGTCAAGCCTTTGTTTGCCTCAGTGGGGAGGGTTAGTCTCCTGTAGTTTGTGATTTCTTGCAGGCCCCTCCACACTCATGCGGGAGCATTAGCTGAAAACCTGATTCCAGATTTCCTGGCCTGCTTATACAGGGCTCTGACCCCACTTCTGCAGGCATCCTTGGCTTTGCAAAGGTGTTTCAGTCTAGCCATGAAGCATGGTTTGTTATTGTTATATGTGCTGAAGGTTTTCACATCTTATATTACAAAAACTGATATAAGTATCAGTTTTATGTCAAAGTGTTGGTCAGTTCATCAAGATTGTCAGTTGCAGCTTTAAAGACACTATAATCGGTGCAGTCAAAGCAGTCTTGTGGTTCCAGCTTTGCTTCAGTGACCCATCAAATCATTTTTTTGACTACAGGCTGAGCTGTTTTAAGTTTCTGCCTGTAGGTTGTTCAGTGATCAGAGTCCCAAAGCTACCCGGGGTACAGAGTGACACGGGGAAAAATCATTAATGACATAATCGTTCTAGGGTTTTTTTTTTTAAGGTTAAACATGTCATAAGTAAAACATTATATTTAATAATATAAATAACTACATTTAATAATTAGAAATACGTGATAGGGATGATTCTTCATTAACCCAATAATTGCGTTAAGAATTCGACCGTAAAATGTATTAACGGATAATGAAAAAGTCAAAGCCAGAGTTTTTATTGTCACCTTGTGAAAAGCATGGTGTTGCCAGATTGGGCGGTTCAACAGTAACGTGGCTACTTTTTAAATCATCTTTGGCTATAAAATTAGTCTTGGAATGGTTATAAATATTAGGTTAATTTTAGTAAAAGATGGTATGTGCATAAATAGTCGAGCTACAATACAAGTTCTAGTACTATTTGTATTATTTGGCTATGACTGCCTAGCCATTTTTTAACATTGTGATTATGGTGAGCATGGAGAAATGTTTTTCAGATCTACAACACAGCGATAACATACACACTGGAGGGAATAAAATGACTGCTGTTGCTGACCTTCACCATTATTCCATAAAGTCTCTGATCTCCACAAAGACCAGGCTCATCCTCCTGCTATTGGTGCATTTCTGCTATTATTTCTGGATCTTGACAAAAATCAGGGCACATCCATAAGCCTTTGCTTTGAAGCACAAGAAAAGAAAAGTTTTCGAGGCACCTCGAACGGAAATTAAACAATGGAGGTGCAAGGTGATAGTGCTAACCACTAAGCCACCATGCCGTCTTAGTCTGTTCACCTTGTACCATATTATAAACACTACCACAACACCACATTATGTTGTATATGTGATGATTTATCATGTGAATTAAATTGTTTGTTGAAGAGGAGAGAACATGCAAACTCCATGCACACGGACAAAAAAAACGAGATTCAAACCCCTGACCCTGGAGGTGCAAGACAACAGTGCTAACCACTAAGCCACCATGCTGCCACCATTAAAATATACTTTTTTTAAAAAGGCTATAATATTGGAGTTTGGGTTATCGGGACGGGGCTTGTAGGACGACACATACTAACGGATTGGGAATGACTGCTGTCTGGCTGACGGATTACACTTTTGATGAGTACTTAAATGGCGGACCTAATGCGTCAGATTACTCGTTACATCAAAATACTTCGTTACACCCAGCACTGCTTTACAGATAAACCTCTACAGTATAGAAAGCAGTCATGTATCATAAGGTGGAGTCTTCCTGTGTGTGAGAATGCCTGACAAACAGGAATATCCACTAAGGCCCGACCCTGCAACCCAGAGGATCCACTACTAACATCCCAGTGCTAGATACCACAGCACATCCTATGAGTTCCTGTGGAGCCTTACCTCAAGGAGCCAAAGCCACCCCGGTGGTATAAAGGGAACCTGTGCGTATGTTTGTATTAAGAGCAAACCAAGCGAACTTTGAGGTTTAAGTAAGGCGCGTCTACTTCAAAAACATTCCGTCAAGAATGTTCTGTTTGTGTTCTAATCATTTGCACCTTATATGATAAAATGGTGAGAATTACCTACAGGTGTAAGTATGAATAAATATGGGGTGTCCTAACTTTTTCTATTGTTAAAATATGAATTTTTAATGATTTTTGTGAATAAATGTTTTTCTTTGTGATTAAATTAAATTCAACATCCTTTTATCTAAATCAATATGTTGACATTTTCTATTAAAGAAAATTATTTAATAGGGTGTCCTATTTTTTCACTTGACTGTACAGTATATAAAAGTATGACTATATTTTCTTGACTTCACCATTTTAAACAACACTCATGTAGACAAATGTTTTGCTTAGGTGTCCCTTCAAGTGTCTTTAATGAACTTTATACTAACAGTGATTACAACATTACAACATAACATCTTATAGGTCATTCAACTTTTCAATCAAATTTATCCAGGCGAACCCTTTGGGTGTCATTTCACCCTTTGAAGGTTTAAAGTAATAGTAATCACCCTGAGCCATTACTTATTTTGGAAAGATTTATCTCAGGACATATGAAGAACAAAAATGTGAAAAAGTACTTTTGATTTTTTTACTGAATGTCTACACTAAGGATACTATTATTTCTACAGCTCATAGTACAAAAAAAAGAAAAAGAAAAAAAAAACGATGAAAACTTTTTTGTTATCTAGAAGTTGAGCTCGGCCCCTTTGTTCAAGTGAATGCTTCAACATACCAAGAAATTTTAAACAATTTCAGTTTATGTATTTGTATGGACTCTTCTATTGCAGAATTTAGTTTTAATATATACATAAAATAATAATAAATAAATAAATAAATAAATAAAAGAAAATGCACATCAGCAAGCCGTTAGCAGGTGAAAATAGTTGAAGTTCATGCCCAGTTAGCATTACTTTCATGCCATTTTAGGATTTCTGTATCTCCATTTCTGTACCCCTAAAGTTAAAATTGTCCTTCGTACCTGTCCATTAATGCCATCTATACAACAGTACACAAACCCATGGGAACACCACGGGGACGTTTAACTATATAGGTGCATTTCAATAAATTCGAAAAGTTGATTTATTTCAGTAATTCAATTGAAAAAGTTAAACTCATTATATAGATTTATTACACCCAGACTGATATTTTGACCATTATGGTTTAAAGTCAATGAAAACCCACAATTCAGCAGATCAGAAAATTTGAATATTACTTAAGACCAATAAAAATAAATAAATATTTTTAACAGAAATATTGGACTACTGAAAAGTATGAACATACTTTGCATCAATTACTGCAGCAATGCGGCATTGCATGGAAGAGGTCAGTCTGCGGCACTGCTGAGGTGTTATGGAAACCCAGGTTGCTCTGATAACGCAGAAGATCTGAAGGCTGCCAAGTCTGGTGTCTTGCATCTTCCACTTCACGAAACACCACAGATTCTCTATGGGGATTAGGTCGGGCGTGTTTGCTGGCCAATCAAGCACAAGGATATCACAATCAGGTATTAGTTAGTACTTTTGGCAGTGTGGGCAGGTTTCCTGCTAGAAAATGAAATAAGCATCGCGACCAAGCTGGTCCGCAGGGAGAAGCATGAAGTGCTCGAAAACGTCCTGGTAGATATCTGCGCAGAACTCCAGCAGATGACGTGGCTCCCCAAGCCACCATTGACTGTGCAACCTTTACACTGGGCCTCAAGCAACTTGGATTCTGTGCCTCTCCTCTCTTCGTCCAGACTCCTTGGAGGACCTTGATATCCAAATGAAATGCAAAATTTCATTTCCTGAAGGTAAATTGAGCCAAAGTGTGCCAAAGGATTTTGGCCCACTTAGCAACAGTCCAGTCCTTTTTGTCCTTAGCATTGACAGTACGACACCTGTGATACTGTCGCTGATTCAAGAGTGGCTTGAAACAAGGAATGCGACAGTTGTAGCCCATGACCTGGATACGTCTGTGCGTGGTGGCTCTTTAAGCACTGACTCCAGCTGCAGTCCACTCCTTGTGAATCTTCCCCAAATTCTTGAATGGGCTTCATTTCACAATGCTCTAAAGCCTGCAGATAACCCTGTTGCTTGCACACCTTTTCCTACCACATTTTTTGCCTTCCATTTAACTTTCCATTAATGTTCTTGCACTCAGTACAGTACTCTGTAAACAGCCAGCCGAATGAACCAGAGGGACCATTTAAAGGCTCAGGAAATCTTTACAGGTGTTTAAGAATTAACTGAAATTATTAGTGTGTGACCATGAGCCGCCAATATTGAACTTTTTCACAGTATTAAAATTCTGAGATACAAAATTTTAGGTTTTTTATTAGTTGTAAGCCATAATCATCAAAATTTAAATAAATAAACCCTTGAAATATATCAGTCTGTATGTAATGAATGTATGAGTTTCACTTTTTTAATTGGATTACTCGATGAATTATATTTGTTGATTGCAGAACTGTTAAAAATGTTGTTATAAAATTAATTATCCTGTCTAGATTTTGTTAAACAGAATTTAATGAACAATTCTGAATTCTGAAAAAAAAAAAAAATGTGTCACCATATTCTGGGCTTGTGTCCAACCAATTAAATGCTCTTTAAGACATATACCTCAAAACCATTCAACCAGCCCATCTTTAGTGACATTTAAAGCAATAAAAAAATTTAAGTGAAAAACAAATAGAAAGGGGGAAAAAAAACAGTTGTGTTGATACAATAATTTTGCATAGTATTATAAAAACTTACCAAAACACAAAGCATTGCCATACATAACTGGTAAGACCTTCATTAAAAGCCCAGTTCACCATTTCCATTTCAAACTTGAAGGCAAGACTAAATGTAAAGTTCACCTCAAGTGTGTAAATATTCATGGTATTTAAGGTCGCCAAGTTGTATGAATTCTTTATCACATTTAGAGCACTGGTAAGGTTTCACCCCAGTGTGTCTCCTCAGATGGTCTTTAAGGCTATGGGACTGAGTGAAACCGAATCCACACACAGAGCAGCGGTACGGCTTTTCTCCGGTGTGTATCCTCTGGTGCACCTTGAGTTCGAAATGTACTCTGAATACTTTGCCACAGGTGGAGCAGCAGTGAGGTTTCTGTCCAGTGTGCAACATCTTGTGTTCTCTAAGATGTGATGACTGAGTGAAAGACTTGCCACAATGCGAGCAGCTATAAGGCTTTTCTCCGGTGTGCACTCTCTGGTGCGTTCGCAGATGTGTTGATTGAGAAAAGTCTTTTCCACACAGGTCACAGTGGTAAGGCTTCTGTCCAGTGTGTAGCCGTCTGTGTATTATAAAACTGGAAGAATTAGTAAATGTCTTATCACACTGAGAGCACTTGAAGGGTTTTTCCCCAGTGTGTATTCTCTGGTGAATTTTAAGAGATGTAGAATGTCGGAACTGCTGGCCACACTCCAAGCACTCGTTCTTCTTTTGAGTATGTGCATACTTATGCTTCTCCAAACCTAATAAGCTTGAGAACTGTTTTCCACACTCTTTGCAACGTAAAGATTCCTCACCAGTACATAAACGCTCCTGCATTTCTGTACTCGACACCTGTGTCTCGTCAGGCTGAGAGCTTCCATTAAGCTTCACTTTGCTGTGCACCAGCTGGTGTTTCCGTAGTCCACTGCTTTGTGAGAAGGTTTTACCACACTGTGTGCACTGGTAAGGCTTCTCCCCAGTATGCACACTCTGGTGAATTTTCAGGTATGATTTGTTTGTACATACTTTTCCACACTTCTTGCATTGGTAAGTTAAGTCCCCAGTGTGTAATTTCTGGTGATGTTGCAGACTTGATCTGTGTGCAAACACTTTTTCACACTGTGTGCACTGGTAAGGCTTCTCCCCAGTATGTACAGTCTGGTGCCTTTGCAGGTGTAACTTTCTTGTAAACACTTTTCCACACTGTTTGCATTGGTAAGGCTTCCCTTTTGCTTGGGCACTCTTCACAAACTCAACTTCACTACTGCCTTTTCTTTTGACCGTTTCTTCTTGACAAGGAGACTCATTCCACTCATCAGATGACACCGTGCTGTGCACGCCTGAAATTGAAGGAGCGAAAGAACTTAAATATACTTAGTACCCAAGCAATGATTTACAAATCATCTACATTTTGCAATTTCTACCAATTCATTTTCAATCATAGCAGTAAGTTCAATAGACAATATATGATAAAAAATATGTGATAAAAATAAAATTAAATAAAATTTCATGCAGAAACTGCCTGGGCAATCAACAGCTCCTCCAAGCCACAGAGAACAAGAAGAGAATGGAGACATTTCTCTTAGGGATTTGTAGGGTTAGGATTACCTCTATTGTGCCCACTCCTATTAACTGATATTACAGTTCAGACAGTTGGCACTGACCTCATTAGCCAATTAAACTCAAAATATGTTCATATGTATTTGGACAGTGATGGAATTTTCTTATATTTGTCTTTAAATACCAACACAATTAATTTGGGAGGAAAACAAAAAAACAAGCAATATACAGTAGGTAGCCAACGAGAATACCCATTTTACCGCAGAAACAGCGGCCAAAATAAATCAGTCACATTTCGTGTCATTGGTGAAATGCCCGCCAGGAGGCGCAAAGTGACATTTTCTGTTTGTCTGTTTATATCATTTTACTAAGAGTATCATTTTGTTGATTATATTTGCTACATGCACACATATATGTATATTTGAAAAATATGCTTACAACAGTCTAAATAAAAATGCTTTTCTAAACGCGGGCTATTGTTTACTTACAATATTTGTTAATTTAATTTAAATGAGGTTTGGGCTCGGGAGAATTTCCTGTTTAACTTTCTATGTAGTCGAATCAGTGCTCAACCGCATGCATAAAGTTTATAACTTTTTATAATAATGAATATGAATGCTTTTGAGAAAAACAACAAGGAGAATGACTCAGAATAATTCATTGATAAATTAGTGATTTATTTGTTTTTTCGGCTGTAGTGATGAAGGTAATCATGTCATCTCCGCGGCAGTGGGCGTACCTATAATTCACGTTTCATACGAAATACATAATCTGAATAATGTTTTTCATTTGTTCATATAAAAGCAGACATTTCGCTTTCTAATAATAAAATTGAGGCATGTATACACGAGTTTTGGTTCATTTTTTTTTAAGTATTCAAGTTCACCGAAACCAATAAAGAAAAGCGCTTTCATTATTTTATAAAATTAAAGTTTGTCATCATTGTGAGGGCACATGATAAAATCTCACTGTAGACTCACTGTATTATCATTTTCATTTGCTTAAATTCGAGAAAGAATTTTAAAATAAAGAAACGCCTATGTTTCACTTGTATTTCAGAAGGTTTTGCCGATGGCGGTAATGCAACGGGGATGTTGCTGTGATGTAAAAATGTTTTAATTATTTATTAAAGAAAATTATGATAACAGCCTAGTGCATTTCATTCTTATAATGATGCAAAAACACATCGACATCTGCTGACGCAGTACGCTCTCGTACAAGTTAAATCATACATAAAATATGTATTTGCGTGTTCTTATGTGAGAACACAACTAAAAAAATAACACATCTTGCCAAGTCAAGAACACCATGAAGGAGTAAGCCGTTTCAGAATCATCAATGTCAACAAACAAGAGTTATCGTCATGAATGTAAATGGACAGTTTACCTTAAGATGCAATCTAATGGTAACACCCAAGAAAAGAAAGAATAAAGCCCTGCCCAATCCAGAATAATGAGAAGAGAGGAATATGAAAAAGGAAAGAAAAGCCTCATGATATAAAACATAACACAATCATGGTGGAATCAGTGTTGTGCTGTCCTGATGGTGAATAAACCTAATTTTGGAAAATCCTCAACAAAACAGAGTTTACAGTCCGAAACAGCTCTGAGACAAAATGGTGTCCATTCCAGCGCACAGTAAACACCATGTAACATTGTTCTCCCCCTCGACATACCCCGCTGCGTCACCGGAATTCCCCTCGCGAATTTAAAGGCGCAGTCTTGCGAGGGTATAATGCAGAACCAAAACACCGAACCTTCTGGGTTTTATATGCGTTACATTGAATATTTGTGTCAAAGGTGTACAAGATTCACATTGTCGAAACTTAAGAACAATCCGACTTATGAACGCACTCACGCAACGGAACTCGTTCATAAGTCGGGGACTGTAGATCAGTTTAAGCTCCTAAAATCATAGATGGAAGCCAGGGTGACGCGTTCATAAATGCTCCAAACAACTACATCTACCTTCACCTACAACACATATACCTTACATTGTAAAACATAGCTGCATTGCCGATCTGAATGCAAAATAACACTCACTGGAGGGAATAAAATCACTGCTGTCATCCTCATCCTCTGCATCACTCTCAGCTGCTGCTTTTCTGTTTTGTGTTTTTCCGCAGTCCACCAATCTTACAAAGCACAACTTCACCTGAGCTTGCAGTGTTTGCTGCTCTCCATTAAAACCAGATTTACCTGGAACTTACACACAAATAAAACATATTCAAAAGATTCAAAGAATTACAGAAAGCAAAAGAGATACACATCACTCATCTTGAGGATCTCTTTATTCATAATTTACCTCTGGAGTGAAAATGTCCTTCTCCTATTTCTCCATCCATTCCATGTGTTTCCCTGAGGTCCACCAGTTTAACTTTACATGTCTTTACCAGACTGTGCTTTGTGAGCTGAACTTCACCGTTACTCCACACAGCTTCTGAGATCAGACTGGGCTCATCCTCCTGCTGCTGGTGCATTTCTGTCATTAACGTTGTCTCTTGAAATAATCAGGAGCAATCCAAGGCTGTTGTTTTGAGACAAAAACAAAAAAGGAAATTTTTTAAAGAAAACATTTGAACCTTTAGATCTCTCTGGTGCATGTAGGGCAGAACACCATGGCGACCTCCTCTCTTGTGAAGTACTTTATGGATTGCCTTTTAGCCAAGAGGTAACATTGGTATGGAAATGCTATTTTTCATTAGCATGTAGCCTTCATACATGCCGGGGGAGTTTTCTTACTTAATTTTTTTTTTATTTCTGTTTACATTTCTTCCTCGGCGACTCCGGACGTTGTCTGTTCAAGGGTTATGGGTTCAAGATTTTATTTATTTGTCAAGACCACCATATGTGCAGACATACTGAGGAATCAAAACAAAATTTCTCTCAATATGTTTTTAAACTGTGAATGCAAAATAAATAAATAAATAAATAAAATAAATAAATAAATAAAATTGTCTGTGCAAAATAAATAAATAAATAAAATAAATAAAAATTGTCTGTGCAAAATAAATAAATAAATAAATAAATAAATAAAATAAAAATTGTCTGTGCAATATAAAACAGTAACGTATGAAGGTAGCAGTTTAGTTGTAATAAATTGATATAAATAAACGATGTGTATACACCTTAATCGATGTAAACTGTGAATGTGATGACAATTTTTTGTGATTGTTGCACAATTTCTTACATCACACATCATGAAAACCCTGGAAAGCCTGATCCTGGCTTACCTTCCTGCAGAGACCTGGTCGGATGGTGTAAACTGAACCTTTGGCAACTGAACCTCACCAAAATAGATGTTTACCGACTTGTGTCCTGGTCCTGGTGTTCTTGTGTTCTGGTGCTATTGTGGATGCATGTGTGGAGGTAGTCAAGAACTACAACTATTTGGGGGTGCGCTTGGAGTTCAGACTATAAACTGAAGCACAAATACAGATGAATAGACAGAGTCACCTCCATTTCATGAGAAGACCTTTGCTGTTTGAAGTTTTTTTTTTTTTGATGCGTTTTATCAATCTGTTGTGGCCAGTGTAATTTTTTTAATTTATGCTGTGCGGGGAGTGTGAGAGATACCAGAAGTCATACTAACTGTGCGTTCACACCGAACGCGGCGAGAGCGTCAAAGCGGCCGGTAGTCATTCATTTTAAATGTGAGCCAGCGGCAAAGGGCGGCGCGGCGAAAGGAGTTGAAATCAGCTCAACTTTAGGGTAATGAGCCATGACGCGGTTGGGCGGCAGCCAATTAAAAGTAGCATAGGAGAGTTTGTAATTAAAATTAATGTTATTTTAATTAAAGGCAAAGTCTAGTAAGTGATTCTAATAACGTTATAATAATAATTTTAATCTTAAATTAGACTATCAATTCACAATGAACAGAAGCCACACCATATAAATGGCTTATAATTTGTTTATTTCTACAATACAGTTCTTTCTAACAATCAATTTCTTGTTTTCTTCCACATTTTGGTCAGTCTGCACAAGATCAACAAGCTTGATTGCTTGGCCCCTTTAAATACACGAAAGGCATTCGATCTACGTCAGAGGTGGTGAGAGCGAAAAATGACACTCTCGCCGCGTTCGGTGTGAACGTACAGCATGTCTTTCAGGAATGCAGGTTGTGAGAATCAGACTGGACTCACTAGCGGCTGTAATTAAACATAAAACAAAAAAGGCAGACCGCATCAAACAACGACCCTCATCCACATTTGTGTGTTCCTAACAAACAAAAGAGCACATTCAGTAACAGGCTGAGACAGGTTCGCTGCTCTAAGGCGATATACCCGACATGGTGACATAACACCTAATGTTGAATGTTGAGGGTGCAGATTTCTTGAGTTTTCCCTCATACACCTTCTGTAAGAGACGTTGTTGGAGATTTTTATCTTCCACTTGTTAATGTTGCCTTACTTACAAATATTACACAAATACTGTATCTCTAGTAGAAAAAGCCAAAGAAAAACTCCGGACTCCGTGCAGATAAGCAATGCCTAGGTTGTAAATCCAAGAACTTTCAAGAGCAGTCTTGCTCATTTTATACAGTTTGCAAGGGGAGGGGCGCTCACCTACCCCCTCTTCTGTACACTTTTTTTCCCCATCCCTTCCCAAATTATTAACCCTTTGTAATCCAAAGTTTTCCAATAAATTCACCCATTATAATTACAATTTTCCTACCATGTTCCGTTACGTCAAATACCTCATCATCTGACTCCATCTTATGCTTATAATTTTCCCCATTATAATTCATTTTTCTTGCAAATTCTTTTTTATCTTTGCACTTATTTTGTTTATTTAAAAAAATATTGGGGTGGCACTTATTTTTACTATACATTCCTAGCTTATCCGGTTTATTCTACAGTTCTCAAGAGACATGCCATGGGTAAGCATCTCTGTCGCACTACTTCAATTATTTGTCTCATTTTCCCAATTTTGTTGTATTTTTTATTTTAATCTTATAGCTAATTATAATTGCTCACATGCTCACTACATCCCTCTGCATGACTCGGACAGCCAGGGCAGTCTGGATCATAACCCTAATGAGGATTACGACCCTACTGAACCTGCCTGGATGAGTCTGATGGATGATTGATGCAATTTCTACATGAGAGAGGTTTTACATATTTCAAGAAGGATGGCTCCAAACCTGGTCCTTCCAAAAGACTGCGTTTTCTTAAGAGATTTCTATATTAAGCATTTTATTTTGCTACTTGATGCTTACCCAGGGGATATTTACTGTACTTTTATGTTGGGCCTTATACCTTGTATTTTTATATTACTTACTATGTAGATGCAAATGCTATTTTATTTTTGTGCCTACTCTTATTAAACTTATTATTCATAAAAGTAATTTCATGTCCTTTGGTTGTTTGTCTATGCTCCTTTAATTTTGACATGTGTGTGTCACTCATCTATTACATCATATCTAAGATCACCTCATGTCCTGAGATCACACCATATCTGAGATTACATAATGTCTAGGGCTACTATTACATCATGTACTTCTGGGCACTCAGTGTACAGAGATTACATCATGTCTAGGGACACTATTACATCGTGTACTCTTGGGGACACACAGTACACTGTCTAGCATGTCTAGGGTTTGTTGGGTACATACTGTATACTGAGCATCTCATGTCTCTACTACTATGACATCATGTCTTTTATGTCGTTTGCTTTTATCCTTGGCTCATGCATGACCTTTCCTAATCTTACCTCTTTTATTTTTAAATGATTTTATATTTATGCCGAGCTACATAGGAGGAAAGACATCATCTGATAATTAAATGTTTACCTACTTAAATATTGTTTCAGAGCAAGATGTCCTGAATTTTACATTTTTGTTGTGAGCCTTAAATATTTTTTTCAGTGTATTTTTTTAAACAGGGAAGGAAAGCATGTCTTTGCATTTTATTTATAAATTATTAATAAATATGCAAAGTGATAATATTAAATAAAAAAAGGTTGTGCCCTATGCAGGACAGGGACACACACATACTTTAGAATACATTTTGAGCCAATAGGTCACATGACTTGAAAGTTATTGTAATATAATATAGACTTATTACATATTAATTATTAATAAATATGCAAAGTGATAATATTGAATAAAAAAGGTTGTGCCCTCTGCAGGGCAGGTGGACACACATTTTAGAATAGATTTTGAGGCAATAGGTCATTTATTTATTTATTTTTGTAATATTAACATCATCCGTTTTTCAGTCGGACAGTAATTTGCAGACAGTCCCTAACTTGCTCGGAATCCGTTAGCGAATCTCCGGTACAAATCGGAATCTGGACGTCCAACGTCCAATCAACTTCACCGCGGTCTAAAGCCAAACAGGTCCTGATTAGTGTGTACTTATTTATATATAAGCAGCTATTTATGCTCATGTAGTCCTTATTTAAAAATAAAAAAAAAAAGTTGATGAAAACACCCACTTTTATTCCATACCAAAACAAACTTTCCAAAGACAACAAGCCCGACTGAAGAGCGGAAACTTCTAGATTCATTGAAAAATGCTAAACTTACCGCTACGTTCCTCCTTCTTAAATCCTTTCTGAAACACCACAGGTGTGGACGTTAATAAGTCGCTAATGTTTTCATCTCAAGCACAAACCACACCCGCCTCGGAAAGCGACAGAATCCCCCTCCAGTCCCAGCTGTTTGAGACAAAAGGAGCTCAAGCTTGAAATCTTTTCAACACTGCTGCACGCTAGTGGCGCCTAGTGGTCGAATCTATGAAGTGCATCTAATAAACTGCTGAATGGGAAGTTTGAATCATTTTAGTGACTCGGTTCTTTGAATCTTGTTCATCAAAATAAATGAATCTTTTTGAGTCATTTAGTTCTTTTGATCAGAAATAAAATAAAAAGTTATCTTTTCAATAAGCAGACCGCCAACACGTCTAAATGCACAGATTTTGGCTCTGGTTCCAGTAATGACAATATTACAATGCAGCTAAAGACATATTATGCTAAACAGAATGAGCAGCTCACTTCTCATCTCTTCTAGTCCGAGTAAGAACAAATTACACTGCATAGCGTCTATGGGAGTCACGTGATACCTGTACATTTCCTGTACACAACCGATGGAGGCTTTGCGCATGCTCGCCCAGTAGAAAATGAATGCATCACTCTGAGACTACTCAGAGAGTTTTTTTGAAAGACTCATTTAAAAATAAACAAATCGTCCATGAACGACCCGTCACTAAAACAAGATGTTCCCATATATCAGGGCTGTCTGATCAGCAGAATGAAGGCTGTGGTAGAAAATGAACTGTGTGTCTTACTAAAAATCTGCGTAATCATGGGTCAGTTAGACTTGGAATATGTTTGTGCAAGAAGGAACTAGATGTACATGGAGTTAAGGCCTTACACCAGACACCCTTATCCAGAGCGACTGGTTAATAGGTTACTGACTAAGTCCCATCAGTCTAACAGTATTGGGAAGGGTTTTAATATAGAGCTGGCAACCCGATCCCTTAAGTAACTGATACAGAAACAAGGGATATATCACTGATGTGCTAAATGGCAACTGGAAGGACTAATAATTTACATCAACAGGGTGATGTAAGACATTCTGTTTGCTTAGCGCTCGGTCACCAGGGTGTGTCACAGGCGTTCCTCAGTGATTGGAACAGTAGGTCATCATCAACTTTTATGTCACACTGTGAATCATTCACATAATGAATTGAACGCGTTTTTGATAATATGTCAAGACAAAAAAAAAAACCCTGTTGACCAACTTGAGAGTGTGTTCGCAGTGGGTGATACCACCTCCAAATCCAAATGCAGATGCTCAGAAATTGAAGGGAACCTATTTAGCTGTTAAAGACTTTTGGATGGAAGAATGTCACAGACGATCCTTCATTTTTATGCCATTAGGTGGCGCTTTACACGGGCAGAGCCATCCAAACTAGATGGCACACTGCCTTGTCAAGCTCAACGCATACTTTTTCACAAACAACAAAAATACCACCTGGTCCATATCATGCAACAGTTTCAACCCTACTTTAGCTGGAAAAGACCGGACCTGGAAGAAATCTACATCAGCCACTATCTTAAGAAAGTCCTCAGCATCTTCAGGAAACTGTCATACTTACTCATCTTAACATCATCAAGGAGATGCTACAGCTACCATGGAACAGCTTTCCTTTCAGCCATGTTGCTGATCATCCTTTGCTGAAACCCAAGAGCAATGGGTGTCAGGGGACATACTTCTCCTTGCTTACATGTTTTTTACACATATGGGATTGATGTGACATTTGTCAAATGTGGACTTGTCTACTGTTATATTGTGCAATTAAATTTTTGCACGAGTGTATGATCATAACTGCATGCTGGATCGTTGATGGTACCATGACAATGAAATATTCTGAATCTTAACTTTTAGGTCTATTTATTTTCGCTCATTAACCTGTTGACACACACGCATTATCTTATGTATTTTTATTCAACTTATCCCAAGTCCATCACCTGTTTTCAGTTTATATTAAAATATGCATAAGTTGGGCGTCCGAGTGGCGCAGTGGTAAAAGCGCTCGCCCTATCATCCGGAGATCGCCAGTTCGAATCCCGGGTGGTGCTGTAACCTCTCGCAGCCGGAGGTCTAGAGAGAGCTGATTGGCCGAGCTCTCTCAGAGGGGAGGGATGAGAGGTACATAGTGCTCCCACATTAATCACGGCTCTACAGCCAGTCAGGGGCGTCTGTGAGCTCACACAACAGAGGGAGCGGATAGCGCTGTCCTCCGAGTGTGTTACGCCTCCCCAAAAAGGTGCGCGAGCGAGCAGTTCGAAAAGATGCGGTCGGCTGGCGTCACGTGGTTCGGAGGAAACACGTGATCGTCTTCGGCCCTTTTGCATATACTCCAGAATGTTATGAAGAGTGAACAGATGAATTGCATAGTCCTTCTTTGCCATGAATATTAACTTAATCCCGAAAAACCTTTTCACTGCATTTCATTGCTGTCATTAAAGGACCTGCTGAGATCATTTAAGATATGAAGAGAAACATGAGTTTGGAAGATGGCCTGGTGTCAAGACGGGCAGCAAAGAAGCCACTTCTCTCCAGGGACAGATTGATCTTCTGCAAACAGTATGGCGAATGGACTGCTGAGGACTGGGACAAAGTCATATTCTCGGATGAAGCCTCTTTCCGATTGTTTGGGGCATCTGGAAAAATGCTTGTTTGGAGAAGAAAAGAAAAGAAAAGAAAATCAGTCCTTTGTCATGCCAACAGTAAAGCATCCTGAGACCATTCATGTGTGGGGTTGCTTCTCATCCAAGGGAGTGGGCTCACTCACAATTTTGCCCAAAAACACAGCCATGAATAAAGAATGGTACCAAAACACCCTCCAACAGGCACTTCTTCCAACAATCCAACAACAGTTTGTTGAAGAACAATGCATTTTCCAGCACAAGAGCACCGTGCCATAAGGCAAAAGTGATAACCAAGTGGCTCGGGAACCAAAACGTTGAAATTTTGGGTCCATGGCCTAGAAACTCCCCAGATCTTAATCCCATTGAGAACTTGTGGTCAATCCTCAAGAGGTGGATGGACAAACTCCAAGAAGTGATTATGAAAGAATGGGTTGCTATCAGTCAGGATTTGGGCCAGAAGTTGATTGAGAGCAGCCCAGTCGAATTGCAGAGGTCCTGAAAAAGAAGCGCCAACACTGTAAATACTGACTCTTTGCATAAATGTCATGTAATTGTTGATAAAAACCTTTGAAACGTATAAAGTGCTTGTAATTATATTTCAGTACATCACAGAAACAACTGAAACAAAGATCTAAAAGCAGTTTAGCAGCAAACTATGTGAAAACTAATATTTTTTCATTCACAAAACCTTTTGCCACCACTGTATGTATATACCCAATTTTGGAAAAAAAAAAAAAAAAGTTATAAAATGCATTTGATTATTTTAGTGAATTTAGTTTTTTTTTTGAAGGCTTAGAGGCGTTTAGCTAAAAGCATTACATTGGGCCATTATCTACTAATTTTGGTTATGATTCTGCAATATTTATTTTATTTTGAAAGTAAGATATTATTATTATATATAAAAACACTTGTATAAATGTTTATATTGATATATCCGTTTTCTACACTAAAGCCGCATCTATTGGATATTATATCCAATAGATTGGTTTCAAATATGCATAGAAAAAAGAAAAACACCCACCTCTGCCATGTACACTAGTTACAAAAATGCACATCAGCAAGCCATTACTGTTGTAGGTAGTATCTTGTTGTGATACTATTTGAAGGCTTAAAGTAGTTCAAGCTAACCCAAAATTCAGCATCTCAGAAAAATATATTCAAGACCAATTCAAAATAAATTTTAGCGGAGAAATATTGGATCATTGAAAAGTTAAAATCAAGCAAAGGGATAACATGGTCCTTAAACCAGTATTTTTGGCAGTGTGGACAGGTGACAAGTCCTGCTGGAAAATGAAAACGGCATCTCAACAACGCCTGTCAGCAGAGGGAAGCATGAAGTGCTCTAAAACGTCCTAGTAGGCAGCTGCGCTGAGCTTGGACCTGATAAATACAGGGTGGATCAACACCAACAGATGATGTGGCTCCCCAAACCACCACTGTGCAAACTTTACACTGGTCATCAAGCAACTTGGATTCTGTGCCTCTCCTCTCTTCCCCCAGTACAAAAAGCAAAATGTACTTTTATTTGAAAGGAAATTGAGCCAAAGTGCCAAAGGATTTTGGCCCATTGAGCAACATTCCAGTCCGGAGCCCAAGTAAGACGCCTTTGGTTCAAGGATGGCTCTTGAAGCCCTGACTCTAGCTGCAGTCCACTCCTTGTAAATCTTCCCCAAATTATTGAATGGGCTTCATTTCACAATCCTCTCTACGTCTCAATCCTCCGTACGTCTCGTGTGTTATCTCTTAGGACACCCTCCTCATTGTTATTGGTGCAGGATAAAGTTAGGAGGAGAGTGGGCACCTCTTATTGAGGAGCATGCAGGTTGTAAAACTCGTTTGGGTCCTGGGAACCATGGGATTGGGATTAGCCCATCCCGACGATAACGTCTTCTGGCAATTCGCTAATTGGACTGCCAGACAGTATACTAATGAGTCTTGCTATGTGTGCCAGGTTGTCCCCCCCTCCACTAACCAGCATTCCCTGAAGACCAAAAATGCTTCCTTGACAGACACCTTAATTACTGTGGCTCGAGTGTGTATAACCGACGATTGTTTGAACACGAACACTTCCACCTCAAATTTTACTCACGCGAATTATACCGAAAAATCGGGGATTAGGTGGTGTGAAAATAACACGGATCAGGGTTCCTGTGTAACGGCGCTGCGTACCACCCTAAAAATTTCAAAACGCGACGTGCCTCGGGTGCTAACATTTAAAGCCCTGGTGAGCGGGGGATTTCCGACATGCTTTGTAGGTCTAGGAAACGTAACAGTTGGCAATACCTCCATTCGACATTGTAATCGCACATATTGGCCGTATGGTGAGAATCACACTTGCGATGGAAATCATTCATGTTCCGCCATCCATCCTGGTGCAAAAGGGACCACAGTGATGCCGTTAGACTGGTTCTGGGTGTGCGGTACATCTGTCTATACGTTTTTACCTGAGCATTGGTTTGGCACCTGTGCTCCTACCCAATTTAGAGGTTCCCTTTTGATAGTCACACAAAACCCACATGGAAGCCAACATCACCATCGTACTCGCAGATCGTCTGATGATTCTTTTCCTCCTCCTGAACATCAGCTCCAGCCCAAGCTCAATAAATTTTGGCAGTGACTCAGTTATGGAATCAGATCGAAGTAACACATTATAGGTTAGCCACTTTTGCTAACGCCACGAATCTTGCCATAAAAGGCATAAAGGAGGAGCTCAATGCCCTCCGGCTGACCAGTGTTCAAAACCGCATGGCTCTCGATATCCTCCTGGCCAAAGAAGGGGGCGCCTGCGCCATGGTGGGAGATAGTTGTTGTACCTTTGTCCCCGCGAACGACGACGAACACGGACAGATAACCACCGCTCTGGAAGAAATGCAGCGGGTAGCAGAGCAGTTGCATGATGATGAAAAGGGACAAGTGAGTTGGGGTTTGTGGTATACTCTTTTTGGCCAATGGGCCCCGTATGTGTCTTTAGTGGTTCCAGTAATGTGTGTGTTCTTGTTGATTTTCTTTTGTGGCCCATGTATCTTGAGATGTTTTCAGTCACTTATGTATCGCTTCATGCAAGGGTATATTCCTGTCCCTCCTGTTCCCCCTCCAGCACCATCTATGTATTTTACATCTAGAGTTTAGTTCTCGTGTATAAATTTATCCATAAAGATTTAAGGATAAAAGAGGGGAATGTAAGGGAAAAATGATATATAAGTATATACTACATTATACTGTGCTCTACTGTATTGAATCACTTCAAACCAGATTTAGTCATGCACTTCAATCTCCTTCTGAATTATTATTTGTTTAAAGATATCTTGAATTACGACACTGTTTCTTGTTCCATTTAATCTTATTTTAATCACTTATTACTCATCTGTAAGGGAAAATTGCTGACATCCATGATCTCTTGGTTGCTCGTGATATTTTCTGTTGGACGGGGCACTCTGTCTCTGTCCTCATGTGATAAGGATATTTGCTGTGTGTGAGGACGAAAACGGCGTCAAGAAGTCCAGAGCATGCGTACTCTGTTCCTATTTCTCCGGCTTTCTTTAGTTTTTCTTTGGCCTTCTTAGCTTTTTATTTTGGTAAACTGCATAGCAAACTCTCATAATATTTACTCATTTCTGTCCTTGATAATTCTCCTATCCTGTGCTTCGCCCAAAATTGAACTTTTTCCACAGAATTCTAATTTTTTGAGGTACTGAATTTTGGGTTTTCATTATGGCTGTGAGCCATAATCATTCAAAATGAAAAGAAATAAACACTTGAACTATCAGTCTTTGGGTAATGAATCTATAGGAGTTTTACTTCTTTAATTGAATTCATGAAATAGATCAACAATTCAATGATATTCATTGATGACTGCAGAATGTTTCAATGTGTTCAATTTAATTATCCTGTCTAGATTTCGTTAAATAGAATTTAATAAAATTCTTAATTAATCAAAACTTGGAGTCACCATATTCCGGCCTTGACTAATTAAAGGCTCTTTAGGACATATATATTCAACCATCCCATTTTTAGTGACATTTAAAGCCATCAAAAAATACAAGTGAAAAACAAATAGAAACGAAGAAATTGTGAAAGGAAAAACTACATTTGTTGATACAATGATTTTGCATAGTATTATAAAACACAAAGCATTGTCATACATAATTGGTAAGACCTTTATTAACAGCCCAGTTCATTGCAAACTTGAAGGCAAGACTAAATGTAAAGTTCACCTCAGGTGTGTAAATATTCATGGTATTTAAGGTCGCCAAGTTGTATGAATTCTTTATCACATTTAGAGCACTGGTAAGGTTTCACCCCAGTGTGTCTCCTCAGATGGTCTTTAAGGCTATGGGACTGAGTGAAACCGAATCCACACACAGAGCAGCGGTACGGCTTTTCACCGGTGTGTATCCTCTGGTGCACCTTAAGTTGGGAAGGTATTCTGAATACTTTGCCACAGGTGGAGCAGCAGTGAGGTTTTTGTCCAGTGTGCAACATCTTGTGTTCTTTAAAATGTGATGACTGAGTGAAAGACTTGCCACAATGCGAGCAGCTATAAGGCTTTTCTCCGGTGTGCACTCTCTGGTGCGTTCGCAAATGTGTTGATTGAGAAAAGTCTTTTCCACACAGGTCACAGTGGTAAGGCTTCTGTCCAGTGTGTAGCCGTCTGTGTATTATAAAACTGGAAGAATTAGTAAATGTCTTATCACACTGAGAGCACTTGAAGGGTTTTTCCCCAGTGTGTATTCTCTGGTAAATTTTAAGAGACGAAGAATGTCGGAACTGCTGGCCACACTCCAAGCACTCGTTCTTCTTTTGAATATGTGCATACTTATGCTTCTCCAAACCTAATAAGCTTGAGAACTGTTTTCCACACTCTTTGCAACGTAAAGATTCCTCACCAGTACATAAACGCTCCTGCATTTCTGTACTCGACACCTGCGTCTTGTCGGGCTGAGAGCTTCCATTAAGCTTCACTTTGCTGTGTACCATCTGGTGTTTCTGTAGTCCAGTGCTTTGTGAGAAGGTTTTACCACACTGTGTGCACTGGTAAGGCTTCTCCCCAGTATGCACTCTCTGGTGAATTTCCAGCGCTGATTTTCGTACAAACCCTTTTCCACACTGTGTGCACTGGTAAGGCTTCTCCCCAATATGCACTCTCTGGTGAAAGTTCAGGGTTGATCTGTTTGAAAACTGTTTTCCACACCGTGTGCAATGACACGGCTTCCCTTTTGTTTGCGCACTCTTAGGTTTTCTCACGTCTGATTAATTACATAAAGTCTTCTTGACTGAATGGTCTAATGCAGAGGAGCCCTTCACAAACTCAACTTCACTACGCCTTTTTCTTTTGACAGTTTGTTCTTGATAAGGAGACTGATTCCACTTATCAGATGACGATGTGCTAGACTCACCTGAAATTAAAGGAGAGAAAGCCAACTTAAATATTTTTATTAGCCAAGCAATGATTCACAAATGACCTAAGATGGGAAAAGGGGCATATGAAAAAGGAAAGAAAAGCCTCATGATACAAAACACAATATAAAATCATGGTGGATGCAGTGTTGTGCTATGGGCATGTATGGCTCCTTACAGAGATTAGTCACTGGTGTTTCTTAATAATATGACTGTTGATAGAGCTGTACTTTGAAAAACTGATGACAACACGCAACACATTTAACTTTTGAGATAATGACCCAAAGCATACTGCTAAAGGAACCCGACACACAAAAACTGAAAGTTCTTAAAGGGCAGAGACAGTCACCTGACCTCAACTCACTGAAGCATGCTTCTGATGGGCTAAAAAAAACTTGAGAGCAAAAACACCCACAAACAAGCTGCAACAGAAGGCAATAATACAAGTATTCTGTTACTGTCTAAACACTTATAAATCTGAGGGTATAACTATACCACTTTATACAAGTTTTCACTACTCAGTGTGCAAGGACTGTTAAAAACGACTTGCATGAAAATGTGATAAGGCAAACAAAATATACTACACAGGTGATTCCCTACAAATACAGCAAGTCTCTGACTCAAACATTCAAGTTATGAATTTCAAATAGATTGCGGATATACGAACATTTGTAGATGCAAACAAATCATGGGAAGTAGCTCACATGTATTGTACAAAATAATAGATACTGCAGTGCACCAGATATCAATATTTACAATTACATACAATATTTTTAGGGTCTAAGTGAATGTAGAAAATGTCCAAAGTCCAGTATACTGCATGTACAGCATGTGTGTGCGTGTGGAAGAAATGAGTCGGCCTCACCAGGAAATGACCATCCTGTAAAACTGTCCTGTTGGTGATTAATCCTAATTTCGGAATACCCTCAAGGAGAGAGTTCACAGTCCGAAACAGCTCTGAGACAAATGGGGTCCGTTCAAGCGCACAGTAAACACCATGTAGCGTTGACACTCCCCATCCCCTTTAAACAAGTTCTGCTGACCCTGATGCATCACCGGGATCTCTCTGTCCCCCCCCCCCCACGCGGAATTTAAAGACGCAGTCTCACAAGAGTATAACGCGGAACCAAAACACCTAACGTGTACAAGACTCACTTTGTCTGACTTACGAACAATCCGACTTAAGAACGCACTCATGGAATGAAACTCGTTCGTCAGGGGCTTACTGTAGATCAGTTGGAGCTCATAAAATCATAGACGGAGGCCAGGATGACACGTTCATAAATGACCCAAACTAATACTACATCTACCTTCACTTACAACACATCCCCACATACCTTAACAAATTGTAAAATATTTTGCCTTCAGATCCGTAATGCAACTATAACACTCACTGGAGGAAATAAAATCACAGCCGTCGTCCTCTTCCTCTCGATCACGCTCAGCTGCTGCTTTTCTGTTTTGTGTTTTTCGGCAGTCCGCCAGTCTCACAGAACACAAAATTACCTGAGCTTGCAGTGTTTGCTGCTCTCCATTAAAACTGGATTTACCTGGAACTTACACACAAATAAAACATATTCAAAAGATTCAAAGCATTGCAGAAGCAAAACACATACAGTATGGGATTACTCATCGTGAGGATCTTTTCATTCATAATTACCTCTGGAATTAAAATGTCCTTCTCCTATTTCTCCATTTAGTACAAGTGTTTCCCTGAGGTCCACCAGTTTAACTGTACATGTCTTTAACAGACTGTGCTCTGTGAGCTGTCCTTACTCCACACAGCCTCTGAGATAAGACTGGGCTCACCCTCCCGCTGCTGGTGCATTTCTGCCATTAACGTTGGCTCTTGAAATAATCAGGGCAATCCAAACCTGTTGTTTTGAGACTAAAAAACTAAACAAAAAAAAAAAGGCATTTTTAAAGGAAACATTTGAACTTTTAGCTCTCCATGGTACATGTAAGGCAGAATGGTGACCATGGTGACCTCCTCTTCTGTGATGTACTTTATGGATTGCCTTTTAGCCGAGAGGTTTGGGCTGGGTTTTAAAAAATATTGGATACTTTTTGTCAGGATAGAACTGGCAAGTTCATAAATAAAACAAATAAAATTATTTTAACAGCCACTAAAGCCAAGCCTGCTCAGTATGTATTTATATGTAAGCAGCAATTAATGCTCATGTAGGTTAGTAGTTTCAATAGTGCGTCCAGTCTTCCTTCTTCTTCTTTTTTTTTTTATCCCCCTCTTTTCAGCATTCCATACCAGACCTTTTTTTTGTATGCGCATGCGCAACAAGCCTGACTGAGGAGCGGGAACTTAAGGATACTTTTAAAATGATAAACTTACTCCTATGGTCCTCCTTCTAAAAATTGCACAGGTGTGGACACTAATAAATCTAAGATTTTTGTCATCTCCATGAAGCTCAACCACAAACCACACGGCCTCGGAAAGTGAAACCCACGCCAGCCCCAGCTGTTTAAGACAAAAGGAGCTCAAATTGTTCTTCTTCTTCTTCTTCGGTGTTTTCCGGCAGTTAGCAGCCATCATGTTGCATTACTGCCACCATCTGGTCATGATCTCATCTTTTCTAACGGTTGGCATCCAGCTTTATTGTGCATTACTGCCCCTCTATTCCGGAGTGTGGGTTGCAGAGTAGGCTTAAAAATTTTTTTTTTTTTTAATTATACCCTTCCCCCACTTTCTGTTGTCTTGTCATTACCCCATGTTTCTCGTAGATAAGCTAACACTATCCTGTTTTCCCTCCCATTCTCTGCCCCTAGCACCTCCTCTAGAGTGAACTGCACCCATATTTCCCTCAATCTATCCCTCATGACCTCCCTCTGTGCCTCATCACTCCTGCAACTCATGATCACATGTTCTACTGACTCCTCTTCCTGACATCTGTCACACAGTCCTGCTCGGTGTTTTCCTATCATTTTGTGTGTTTTATTTAATAAGTTATGCCCCAGCCTTAATCTTGTCATCACTACCTCTTCCCTCCTTTTTCCCACTCCCACTCTTTCCTTGTTCACTTTTCCTTGTATCTCATTTAAGTGTCTTCCTTTCCTATTTCTGTCCCATCTATCCTGATCATTTTCTCCCATATGATGGTTTTCACCTCTGTTTTACTCATTTTAACGTTAACCTCTACATTATCTCTTGTGAGTGTTCCCTTTGCTAATTTATCTACTATCTCATTTCCCTTAATTCCTATATGTGCTGGTACCCACATGAAGATGACCTTAATGCCTTTGTTTATTGTCCTTGTGTATACTTGAAGTACCTCTTACAAAATATCTTGTCTTGCCTTTGAATGAAATGATCTTAAACCTGCTAGTACTGACAGTGAGTCAGTGCATATCAGGACCTTTTCTTCCTCATTTTCCTCTACCAATTGTATTGCGTACAGTATTGCCATGATAAACTCCTATTCGATCCGATGTCCTTTTTTCCACTTCCACTTGTTTTTCCGGAGTTGCCACCCCAAATCTTGTTTTCCCTGTTCGTGGATCTTTGGATCCATCTGTATAAATTAATACAAATTCTTTGTACTTTTGACTTACATGTATTTTGAATAATATCTTTAAGTTTTCTTCATTGTTCATTTTCCTTTTTTCCGCCACTAAATACCAATCAATGGTATTTCATCAATTTCCTCAATGAATGGAACAGTAGGTCATCATCAACTTTTATGTTACACTGTAAATCATTTGCACAATGCATTTAACGTGTCCAGTTTTTGGTAATTCGTCAAGACTACTCCATACCATGAAACAGTTTCAACCCTCTTTAAATTTGCTTTGGGTGCAGAAGACCACAAAGTTTCTGGACCTGGAAGAAAACTACATCAGCCACTAGCTTCAGAAAGTCCTCAGCATCGTCAGGGAACTGTCCTACTTGCTCATCTTAACCCTTGTTAAAGCGCGCTAAGAATTTAGATGTGCTCTCGTTCTTTTCCTGTTTACAGTTAGTCACTTGTGATAAGTCCTGTTTCGACTGCTGCTTAGACAGTAAGTATGCCGTCAGATCCTTTTTTAGCGTGTCTAATGCCCCCGGGTCGTCCCTCCACCAAAAGTGGTGTACTGGTCGCCACAGCCTTCGCCACAGTTCGCCACAGCCTTCGCCACAGTTCGCCACAGTCTTCACAGCTGGCATTTCTTCCTCGGGTTTTACTGCACCCGAGGTCGAGGGTTCAGTGCCCTCCTGCCCAACTCTAGATCGAGTCCTCATAGGGACGAGCGACTGGACCTCAACTATCTCTGATAACATGCGCCCATATAGGGATAGTCGCAGTTTGGAACTCTCAGCAAATGGCAGTCATTCAAGACACAAAACACATATACAAAACACAGATGCGTGCAGAGGGACCGGACACTACAGTCTTAGGCAAGTCCCCTATGACTTGCAGGCGCCTATTTTGGAGTCCCGGACTCCTTGCCCAACTTATATTATTCGATCCCCAAAATCAGGTAGACACCTCAAAATAAACAAAGAGGGTACTCACCTAATTAGGGGGATCCCACTTCTGACACCAGTCTGTTGGGGCTTTTATTTTACCGATCCCCGATCGATCTGGCTGCAAGCCGGTCCGTCTGCAACACACCTCTGGCCAGGAGAACGAGTCAAAGAACAACCAACACACAGATGTCTGCTCTTTCACAAGTCTGAATTTTATTAGAAAAGCACACACATATATAGTAGTTACACACCCACCTGTGCGGGCCCCCCCAGGAGGGGAGGCTTAGTCTTGCAACAGCTGGTTAACGTCTAAGGCTTGACAAACATGAGGAAATATTATGACAGTTTGCTATGCAGTTTACAAAAAAAGAACCAAGAAGGCCTGAGAAACAGGAACAGAGTGTGCATGCTCTTGACTTCTTGACTCCCTGTTTTCGTCCTTGCACACAGCGAATATCCTCTTCACATGAGAACAGAGTGTTCTGTTCAACAGAAACTATCACAGAAAAACAAGAGATCATAGATATCAACATTTTTCCCTTACAGTAGGCAAGGCTCAGTGAGCAGCTCCATCTCTATTGTAACAACAGAAACCAAGGGTTTGCCATAACAGGACCTGGGAGTGAAAGGGCCTGGAAGTAAAAGCAAATGGTTGAACACTGGGTTCTAATAATAGTTCTTCCCAGAGTATCTACTGATTTTTTAAATTATGATTCAGCAGTATTTCAAATGTTTATTTTATTTGGAAAATAAGATATTATTATTATTATTATATTATTATTATAAACGTACTGTATAATGTATAAATATTTTAATACCAAATGTTATTGCTATACATTGATATATATGATAACATTATTAAGAATAATATATAATATACATCATACTACACAGAGATAGAGACACAGAAAGAGGGTGTATAATCTTTTTCTTTTTGTTATTTATGTTCCATCCATCCATCATATCATAGCATCATAGCTAATAGCTAATGACTATTGTATTTATTCCCATCTTTATGACCGTGGTAGGCCCTCCAGTCAACATTCAAAAATGAATGATATATTTTATATTTATATGAATTATTATTATAATTATAATTATTAATGATATATTTTATTAATATAAATTCCCATTTTTGGCAATTTAGCCTAATCTGCATGTCTTTGGGAGGAAACGCACCATGCACAGGAACGCTTTTTATTATTGAGACTTTTATTTTGACAAAATCCTTTCGAACTTTACCCGGAAGTAACACCACCTAATTTGCCTGTTGTTGCTGAGACGTTGAAGATTCTCTTGTGATTGTGTTTAACGGACGGACCAGAAATACATCGTAACATAGTTTAGGTTTTGTTTTTATTAATAGTTCGACATAAAAGTGCGATAAAATACTGTCAATAGAATAGCAGTTCGTGTTGTCCAAACCTCCATCCATTAACTCTATTTTTTAAATATAATTTCTTTATCTCATTCTTTGTGTAATTTTTTCTCTCTCAAGACAACCGCTAGTAGGCGCGCTAGAGTCAGAGCCAGTGCTGCAGATGCAGTTACAGGAGATGGAGGACGAGGTCAGGTTTAACTCGGGAGGTTTGTTGTGTAAGGGTGAATTTCAGACTGTGTTAAAGATGTGTGCTGTGAAGCTGGTGGACATCAGGAACATCCAGGGACAGAATGTACAACTAATGCCAGAAGATCATCTTACTGGAGGTGACTGGGATTAGAGATTAGTTTACACATATCACATTATGACCACAGCACCAGTTTGAACCTGAACCCCTTTTTAAGATCTTGTTTCGTTTTATTTTTAAACTCCAGGTGAACCCGGCCTGACTGATGGAGACCAGGAGACACAGCAGGCCCAGTTAAAGATGAGTTCAGTGAGGCTGGTGGATTTCTTAAAAGATGATAAAGCTGAGGATGAACCAGAAAATAAGGACCAGGAATACAACAACAGCAACATGTCCATGTCCTCCAGTGAGTATACGATGGTTGTATTGTGGAATAATTCCTTCTAACCATACCGTGAATTGAGTTGCCTGTGACTTAAACCATGAAATTTTTTTATAAAAGTGAATAAGAACAAGCCGAACTAATTTTTAATGTAAGTTTTGTATGTTCTTCAAGCATCAGACTTCTTCTAAATGAAACTGTTCTTAACACTAGAGTTTCTTACACGAACCTTGAACATGCCTTAACGGTGCTTATCCTTCTGCTAACTTCATATTGGACATTAACTTCAGGATCAATAAAGTATCTATATATCTATTTATTTATCTATCTATCTTTTTGCCAAAACTATATGGACAAAGGTACTTAATTTATTAACCTGTTAATTACTGAATTCTGGCGTTTCAATCAGTGTAGAGCAATCTTAATTCTTCAGCATACCACGACATCTTGGACAATGCTATGCTGGAAGCGATCTTTGAGATGAACCGAAAAGGAGATTGTGAGCCAGGCTTTCTCATCTAACATCACTGCCTCACCTCATAAATGCTCTACAAAATGAACGGGCACGAATTCCCCCAAAAACACTCCAAACTCTTGTGAACAGCCTTCCAAGAAGAGTGGAAGCTGTTATAGCTGCAAAAGGGGGACCAACTCCCGAAGTTGAGGAGCCAGCGCCCTCCTGCTCAACTCTGGATCGAGTCTTCATAGCGACGGGCGACTGGACCTCAATTATCTCTTCAACCTCAGTCTGAGTGACCCGATCGCTATCGGAGTGTAAACAGCGGACCTTTCCAACAAGTTCGTCCTCGTCATACATTTCGCATAACACATGCTGCAAGATGAATTTGTAGTCCGCCCCAACTAACTGACAATGGCGAGAGGACTTAATTAGCATGTCCACAAAATGCAAAACGTTACTGACAGCCGGTAGCATCTTGATAATGTCTTTTAAAGTACTCACAGATGGAGGATCAATCCTTGGACCACCCCTACCACTCACAGCCCAAACAAAGGCATCGTTCTTATTTGGAGGGAGATCTGGGTATTCTGGACCGGAAGGATCATAAGGAGAGGGAGGATCATAGGGACCCCGGAATTCATCATCGTTTTCATTACCATTAATTCCCCGTCGCCCATGTGCCTCTCCAGACTCACCATAAAGGGTCTTGTCTTTTCCTCCAGACTCACCATAAAGGGTCTTGTCCTTTGGCGGAGGGCACCCTCGCATAGAGGAAGTGGTCACGGCGGGACAGCTGGGGTTATAAGGCGGAGGCGAAAAGCCTGCCATGCATGATTTCATTTTAGTGTCCCTAGTCACCTTGGGAACCTTAGGGTCCCTTTTACAGTGTCTTATTCCCTTGAATTTGTCCCAGAAATTCTTCATCTCAACCAATTTCTGATAACATGCGCCCATATAGGGATAGTCCCAGTTTGGATCCCCCAGTCCATCATAAATCTGTGAATGTGCAGAAGCCAAATACTCAGACTTAAACGTCCCACCACGAGGGTAGGTCAAAAATTGAGGCTGGGCTCAGTCCAACCTGCCAAACTATCCAGCCACGGTGTTGTAAAGTAAGTTAAACCACATCTATTCATCCAATCGCGAGGAAGTTCCTCGGGATCAGGTTTTGGAAAGGAAGAATTAGGATTACCCATGCTGCTTTGACCACACTCAGAAAATACAAACACTTATCCAAATACAACTACAATACAAATGTGCAGGCGGATGCAGAGGGACCGGACACTACACTTTTAGACAAGTCCTCTGTGACTTGCAGGCGCGCCTATTTCTGGAGTCCCGGACTCCTTTGCCCAACTTTTAGTATTCGATCCCCAAAATCAGATAGACACCTCAAAATGAACAAAGAGGGTACTCACCTAATTAGGGGGATTCCACTTCTGACACCAGTCTGTTGGGGCTTTTAGTTGACCGATACCTGATCGATCTGAATGCAAGTCTGCAACACACCTCTGGCCAGGAGAACGAGTCATAGAACACACAGATGGCTGCTCTTTCACAAGCTCTGGTTTTATTAATACAACACACAGTTTATATAGCAGTTAACAACCCCTCCTTATGCGAGGGCTTTATCCTCAAATAGCGATATGATAGTTAAAAATGCTGACATAAAAGGTTACAAGTATAACACAGATATGAGCTAAGCAATATTCCAGGAAATAGCTCAACGCTGTTCAAAACATGTTTTTTTTTTGTCATCTAAAGAAGTGGCTAATACAGAAATACACACATTGGTCTCAAAAAGGAACAAAATGTTCTTGTCTAGACAGACAGTAATTTATTATAAAGTATTATAAAATAAAGTATATTTATTTGTACACAATGTCATTGCAGGTTTGGACAAAGACTTTTGCCCATGTAGTGTATATCTAGCGATCTATTTGGAACAAAATTTAGAGATCAAGGTGACTGCAGTTTTTCCAAACAGGCCAAAATTATGCAGCTGATTAATAATAATTTCAATCAAATCTTAGGTTGGAAAAGAAACAGTAACTAAATATTAAAATACTAATGCTAAAGATTACATCTAGAGATTGTCTTCTAAATCATTTATGACAGACCAGACTGTACAGCTAATACAGACTAATAGCAATGCAATTAAATGATTGTGATCATTTTTATAAATTGACTATAGTCTGTGAACTTGTGCCTTGTTAAATAATCATATTAATCGCTAATGAAAATTTTGCTTTTACTAAACCTTTTTATCCAGATAAATCCATCAGTTTTGACGTAGACCAGCAAAAACTGCACAATCAGTTAAAGATAGTCTTGGTGAGACTAGTGGATTGTGGGAAAATACACACCAGGAATGCAGCAGCTGAAGAAGGACCAGAGGACAGGGATTCTGATCATGAATGTGAAAACACAGATTTAATGTCTTCAAGTGAGTATTTAATTGGTGTATTTTGAGTCTGAATGCAAAATGAATATAATTTAAGATTTGCCTGATTTACTCAACTATGTTGCGTTCATTGTAATTAAAGTTAAATTGGCATTCTGGCAACATGATAGTAACATAAAAATATTGCCGTAAACCTTATTTTTTTTATTTTGCAAAGTTGTTTGTCCATGGCTACACACAGGTTTCTTTGTGGCAGATGATGAGGTCTAAGATGAGACCAGGTAGACAATAACCTGACCTGGGAAGTGTAAAGTGTCAGCCTGTGTAAATGTATGCCAGACATGATGAGGTCTGTGCAGTAACATGTCAGGTGGAGCAAAGGAGAAGATGAGTGGCAGCTTTCACACGTACTGAAATTGATATGTACAGGGATTGGACAATGAAACTGAAACACTCGCCAATTTACTGTTGGCGGTTTCATGGCTAAATTTGACCAGCCTGGTGGCTAATCTTCATTGAGTGCACATTCCACCACTAAGAGCAAAGGTTAATTAGCTCTTACTAAATAATGTTTAATTAGCAGAGTAATAGCTCAGTTTTGCGTAAAATATTGCAATGTACACAATTATGGAATACAAACAGAGGACATATTGTTGGTGTGTGTCAAAAAAAAAAAACTTAAAACCACAGCTGCCCAACTCACTGCAGAATTAAACATGCACCTCAACTCTCCTGTTTCAACCAAAACTGTTCGTCGGGAGCTTCACAGGGTCAAAGTACATGTTCGGGCAGTGATGGTTTGGGATGCAGTATCATGGCATTCCCTCGGCCCAATACTTATATAGATGGGTGCGTCACTGCCAAGGACTACCGACCCATTCTGGAGGACCATGTGCACCCAATGGTTCAAACATTGTATCCTGAAGGTGATGCCGTGTATCAGGATGATAATGCAACAGTACACACAGCAAGACTGGTGACAGAGTGGTTTGATGAACATGAAACTGAAGTTGAACATCTCCCATGGCCTGCACAGTCACCAGATCTAAACATTTTTGAGCCACTTTGGGGTGTTTTGGAGGAGCGAGTCTGGAAACGTTTTTCTCCACCGGGATCATGTAGTGAACTGGCCACTATTCTGCAAGAAGAATGGCTTAAAATGCAAATCAGGGGCAACAATAGAGCTGATACAAACCAGTGATGCAGCGGTCAGAGGTTTGCGTATGCTAATATAAACGTCATGCCAATGTTAGGTTTGTCGTGAATCATTTTATTTGGTGTTTTTCTAGGGAAGAATGGTTTTACAGCATACCGTACATCTTTAGTAAAAGAAACAATGGATTATACCTGGTAGCTTCTCTGTGCCAGTATAAAAAGGGTTGGTTGGACCTCAGTCATTGGATTGACTAACACACCGTACAATGGGGAAAATCCGATGAGCTTATGAAGGTCAAGTTTGTGAATTAAATGTCCAGTTTTCATTGCAAACGTAATTAAAATATTTCTTTGTGTTTTAGGTAAATCTGGAAGGTTGGATGGAGACCAGGAAACAATGCAGGCCCAATTAAAGATGAGTTCAGTAAGACTGGTGGATTGCAGAAAAATGCAAAAGAGAAAACCAGACGATGAGATTCATCATCATGACTCCAAGAACAATGACTTTATTCCTTCCAGTGAGTATACAGTAGATCTGAATGCAAATGGTCATACTTTCCCAAAGTGTATCGGGTGCAATAGAAGTGAAACTAGTGGTGCCATTAAGGATCAGGTTAACTGGGTTTAAAATACAGATAGGGAAAAAAAATCAATTGAGTTATATATCGTTATATATATTGTTTTATCTTTTAAATGTATTATAAATGTGCATATAATGTGGCAAAATGTTGCTGTTGCTCTTTAATACTAAAGGTGGTGCTATTAACTGATCACATTGGAGCTGATCATTTGCTAATTTTGTTTAGAATTGTAATGAGATCCGAAAAAGCATATTGAATCCGGATATTTCTAAAATATCCGTCATACTTTCAGAATCATAGTACAAACTGAATCAGCACCCAGGTATCATGGTTATTCCCATCCAAAGTTAAAATGTATGATTATTTCTTATTATATTTGTGATAATATTTGAGTTTGTGTTTTAGAATAGTTTGAAGATTGTGAAGAGCCTAGCAGATGTTGGTTGAACAAGGAGTCTACATTTAAAAGACTTATCTGTGGCCAATTTTACTGACCATGAGAAGACTAATAAGAACACTTAACACTTTTTTAAAATTTTGTTTATTTCAGTGAAATAAAGGGCTTCAGATGGTGACTGAAATCTCTGAGAAACCTAACGTTTTTTATTTTATGACTAGTTTTATCCAGACAGTCAGCAGTGTCGACTGTCAATCACCGAAAAAAAGAAAAGAAATAGTAATCATTTATCATGTAATAGACTCTCTCCTCTGTTGCGAGCGTACAGGCGCATGCATGATGTTAGAGACGGACTGCGTTCAATCAGACCGTTCAACTGTCTGAACTACAACAGAAGAGACAGATTTTACACAGAATTTGTTTGTATTTTCCGATCCCTGTTAAATTTATTTCAATGATGTGAAGCACTGAGACACGTTTTCTTTGTGTTTCCAGGTAAAGCCTGCAGGTTTGATGGAGACCAGCGAACATTTGAGGCTCAGTTAAAGGTGTGTTTGGTTAGACTGGTGGATTGTGGAAAAAAGCAAAGCAGAAAAGCAACAGCTGAATGTGAGCCAAAAGGTAAGGCTTATGATCACAAGCCCAGCTATATCAATTTAACCTGTTCCAGTGAGTGTACAGTATATAGTGGCTGTTTTGTGGATATGAATGCAAATACTAGTAAATGATTTGAAGATTAACATAATTGCAATATTTGGGCAAACTGATAACTTTCCAGGAAATCTCAGTATGATGTAGTAGTAGCAGTAAAATGCTCAATAGCTTGTGAACGCTGTGGCCGAACTTTTAAAAAATACTTTTTTAAAAAGTTTTTTTTATTTATTTTTTTATTCACTTCTACAACATTTGGAAAAGCAAGCAAACATGTTTGATTATTATTTTTGTTACTTATTTTTTACTTTTGTATTTAAGTATCCTGTGTTGTTTAAAATTATTGCTTTCAAAATTATTCAAGAGGAATTCATGGCTATTCAAAACTCGTGTTTTCTGCTCCAATGAGAAATGCAACCCACAATTCACAACCATTTACATTTTACTACATTATGTGCTTTTATCTACAAAGTGGAAAAGGGGCAAAAAATCTTTTGTTTTTTTAACATAACACGTACTGTTTTGCATTTGCTTCGTTTGCACTAGCAGTGTAAATTAATAGTACTTGCATTTGCATAAGGTCGAAAAAAAAATCTTAAGACCTTATCTGTCCAAAACATATTGTTTCAGAACGTGTGTCAATTGTTTAGATGCAGTTTTTTCTAACCTAAGCCTTGCTCCATATTCCTTTCGAAGAGAAACAACTTTGTCCTAGCCGCTCTTCCGTGAAAGCCATGTACTTTCGTTAAAGGATCATATGTTGTAGCTCTTGGGGGTTTACTTTATACTGTATAGGTGACCATTAAACAGTCTGACCCTGAACAGAAATGGCTGGAATGCACACTCCTGAGAAGATTGGAAAGTATTCTGAAGGCTCCAAATTTGTAAATGATCCTTCTCAGGTTAGATGGGTGAATTTCAAATTGTTTGTGTGAAAACAAATGTTATTTATGCCCTAATAAATCAAAGCATGCAGTGATTTTGGGTTGCACTTTCCATGCCCGTACTAACAAAATATATAAAACTTCGGGATATTTAAAATTGTAAATCCATTTTTCTCTCTAACTTGCAGGTGAGTCTGGCCAGTCATCCCCTGATCAAGAGGATGAAAATACCTCCCAGGAACCAGCGATTAAAAGAAAGTTTCCCAGAAAAGATTAATTTGTGAAGAGCTTCAGGGCATCACCTCTGTCAGGCTAACATATCTCACTTCGTAATGGATGAAGTGTGTACCGGTGCAGTAGGAGTGTTAGTAGTTCATTAGATTTTTGCCAAACATCAGAATGCACATGCAGAAGAGAATGTGCATTTTGCAAAAGAAGCCGTAGCAGCACACAGTGCACCAGCGTGTGCATGCTAGAGGAATGTGAGCATAGTATGGGGAAAATAAAAAAATTCACAAGGATCATAAGTGCAGAGGTACCAGATGCATGTGCAGTCCGAGTAAAATCTTACAAGTGCCCCATCGGACTCAGGATTTTAGAAATTATTGCACACTGGACAGAAACCTTAAAGCCTCCTCACCTGCCAGAAGAACCAGCAACCTTAAGCTGTACCAGAGGATACACACGGTGGGGGGGGGGGAAGCTCTACTGCTCCTCTGTGTCCCACATCGTCAAAGCACATCTAAGATGCACACTAGCGAGAAGATTTGAGTTGATGCTCAAAATGTGATGGACCATTCACAGTTTGGCAGCTGTTAATATAAAAAGTAAAATAATAAAAAGTGCAAGTGCACACTTGAGTTGAGAATTTACAGGATTTTTTCCTGTCTTATTAGTGACCTAATGGTCTCACTGCCTTTTTTGGACCCCTTCAGTAAATAATAGGTTTATTCTGTGATTAGATTTTTTGCTTTTAAACAGTGGAACAAATAGTTAGTGCTTAGTGTAGCAAAAAAAAAAAATTCTCTAATGCTATTTAAAATATGAGGGGTCAATCTGGGACTATTTATGGTACAGAATAACAGAACACCATTATAAGAGTAAAACTCCCTGTATTTGTCTATATAATCTCTTTTTACAATAATACACTTATACCAGCATTTTACTAGATCCTTGGTGATATTCAATGAAAAATATATTTTCTCATTTTGCCAGAGCCATGATCGGGCTGCCTGCCTCATTTCTGATACACTGGCCTCCCAGGAACTCCTATAATTTCCCAAACATGTGGAGGTCAGGACTGTACGGGGATGTGGTAAATTCCAGCTGTGTTCCTGTAATGTGAATGATCGTATCTATAGTTCAGGACAAGTTTATATTGTTGTCAACAAGTTGTTTGTAAATTTGTTAAGGATCAGGCGTTCCACTCGCCAAATGTTCATGGGAACGACTGCAGTGGGCTTCGAGCCGCCTTGGCCAGAATCGCTGCTCAAGGGTGTTCTACCATCTTTAAAACGTTTGCACCACTCAAATGTTTTGCAGCAGCTATGAGTCTCATCACTGTGTTTGCGGTCTTTTGTTAATATATAATGGTTTTTTACACTTTTATTCAAAAGAAGTTTAATCCCACATCCGAGTTTGACTTGAACACCCATCTTGTATGCAAACAACTTTTTCTAATGAATTGCCTTCTTGGCTTTGCGAATGTAATGAAATGATCTGTATAGTCTTTTATGAAGAAAGCTTAAAAATAAGCCCAGGTTTATTTAAATAGTCCAGCAGTACATCAGTACATAAAGGTTTTACAAACGTTTTCAGTTCAATAAAGATTCAATGCTTCTTATAGAGAAGTCTAAGATGAAGGAATATTAATACTGGGCATATTTTATGTATTGTATTTAAATATTGCTTTGTATTTTTGTGTGTTCCTATTAAGATGTGTATATTAGCACACAGCATTAAGTTAAATTGTTAATGTGTAGTTCTGTGCCTTCTTTGTTCCAGTTTACAGAACATCACTTAAATAAACAAGGGATTTTTAATTGAGAGTCTGCCTTGTTCTTTCTCCTTACACTGACATTCTGATCAGACTGCATGCAGCTTTTGTCCTATTATGAATCAGCTCACGTGACCTACAATATTAAACTGTTACTAATAATTTGTAAACATGTTAAGAACATGGATAATCTGATCTGTCAGATTAAAACAGAGTGAATATTGTGCTACCGGATTAGCTCTGATTTATTGAAGCATGGACTGTTCGAGACGTCTGAAGGTTTGCTGAGGAATCTGATACTGAGATGTTCGCAGCGGATCCTTTAAATCATATTTACATTTTATGTACATTTTACATAAGACTTAGATTTATAGCATTTGGCAGATGCCCTTGTACATAATTTGGCCAAGAAACTTACTGTTTTTTTGTTTGTTTTTGTTTTCATTAGTCATCTGAGCAGTTGAGGGTTCAGGGCCTTACTTAAGGGCCCCACAGTGGCAACTTGCTCATGTAAACAGAAATAAAATGGTGTTTAATTTTCAGTTTTTACAGAAATTTTACAGCTTGACAAAGAATAATAAGTTATGAATCATGAAAGGGGTGGCATGGTGTTGTCGTGCTTAGCACTGTCGCCTTGTACATCCAGGGTTTGGGGCTCCTGTCTCTTGTCTGCGTGCAATTAGTTTGCATGTTCTCCTCGTGCTTCCTTTGGGTGCTTTGTTTTCCTCCCACAGTCCAGAGATGCAGATTAGGCTAATTGGTGTTCCCAAATTGCTCATAGTGTGTGTGTGTCATGCGATTGGATAGGCTTCTAGGATACGCTCCCCATGTGATCTAGAGGATGGATGAATTATGATTTTTTTTGTTTTTGTTGTTGTTATACATCAGGTTTTAAGCTATTAGTTCTTAATATTGCACAATTTTTGCAATAAAGTTTGCTTTTATTATTATTTAATATTATTAATACAAGGCGGCATGGTGGTTAGCTCTGACGCCTTGCACCTCCATGGTCGAGGGTTCCAATCTCGCCTAAGGTCAGTCCGCAGGGAGTTTGCCTGTTCTCCTGTGGGTTTCTTCCGGGTTTTCTCCTACAGTCCGAAGACATGCAGATTAGGTTAATTGGTGTTCCCAGATTGCCCGCAGTGTTTTGTATTTTTAACATTATAAACATTGCCACTTGAGCAATATTCACATCTAGGATTACTGTACACAATATAAACTAGTCATCATTTTTTTTGTAAGCTTTGTCGCCACCTGTCGGCGTTTCTCCGAATTGATTGTATTGCTGTATCCATAGCAACGTCCGCTGACGTCACAAGGCTCGCGGGCCAAACGAAAGGGTATGTTTGGATGAGTGTAACTTAAATACGTTTTTTTTAAAAAGATTTTAAGATTTATTAAACTTACGGGCTGAGATTCTTGTAGACGTTTTTGTTCCGCTGTGTTTGTGCCCGCGTGTAAAGTTATTAGTTTAACATAATCGATTTAGTAAACATAAACGTCAATAATCAGGACTGTGCAGATTTTATATGCGATACGTTTGTGAGTTTTTCATCAGTTTTCTTTTATGGTCCAAGATGGAGGAGATGAAGAACAATAAGGGACTGTGGGACTGTCCACGGTTCAAATACAGCAAGGAAACTCAGGAACTCATCCAAGGTGTGTATGAGTGTGTGAGAGTGTGTGTGTGTTTGTGTGTGTGTGTGTGTGAGAGAGAGAGAGTTGGTAGGTGTATCTTAATTAATTGATTGATTGATTGATTATTTGAATGATTTTATTGGTTGGTTGTCTGTCGACAGTCATGATGCGAGAATCCCGTCTCACCAACTTACAGCAGCGACGCATCAACAACCAGCTGAAGAGTAAGATATACATGTCCTCAAATGTCCTGATCAAGCGTTGAGATCTTTTTTTATTCCTCTTGTTATCTTTAAGAGAGAAAAAGTTGAGAGAGGCTGGTACGGGAACAAGATGATACACAGATCAACTATAACAATACGACCAACTGCTTAATATTTGGAGTACAATAGGTCCTTTTACCACCGAGACAGTGATGCCACGTGTGTCCTGGCACCCTTCTAAATGTGTATGTACCGCTTTTGGTGTGTCCTGACCCCTGCAGACAGGGAACTGCAGTTTTGGCGTTTTGGAATGTTTTCCCAGTTGTCTATCCAGCACAATTTGGCTCCTTCAAAGTAGCTGCGGATACAATATCTTGTGGCAATGGCACCTGCACGTTTGCTCTCTTTTCCCTCTCCCTGTCTCTCTGTCGAGCTATACATGAGTATAGCTTATGAGTTGCCAGTGATCCAGACCCCTCTGCCCTCCGGACCTGTCTAATCCGTCCTGGAGTCCTGCTTCTGGTTGGAGATCTGGTCGCATGGATGCCCCTGGGATGCGTGTGGTGGCTGGGGATGGCCTGTTCTGTCCTCGACTGATGCAGACAGCTGTTCTCTGGGGACCTGTGACTTCAGTCGTTCGATAGCTCAGGACTGGAATTTCCTACAGTCTACCTGAGCCTCCAGGAACAAACTGGACTCCATTTAATTTAAACACATCTCCTGTTACCCTGAACTTCCAGTCTTACATAGTATTATGCAGATCAATCCCTGCTGTCCGTTATCACCCAGATGAGGATGGGTTCCCTGTTGAGTCTGGTTCCTCTCAAGGTTTCTTCCTATTACCATCTCAGGGAGTTTTTCCTTGCCACCGTCGCCCTCGGCTTGCTAATCAGGGACAATCTTATCATTTGATTCATTCATTCACATTTCATACAAACTTACTTCTTTTGATTGTGTAAAGCTGCTTTGCGACAATGTCAATTGTTAAAAGTGCTATACAAATAAAATTGAATTGAATTGAATTGAATTGAATTGAAGTGGGTGGGTATATTAGGCAGCAAGTGAATGTTTTGTCCCTGAAGTTGATGTTTTGGAAAGAGAAAGGATGGGCAAACGTAAGGATTTGAGTGGCTTTGACAAGGGTCAACTTGTGATGACTAGATGACTGGGTCAGAGCAACTCCAAAACTGCAGCTTTTGTTGGAGGTTCCCTGTCTGTAATGGTCAGGACTTACCAAAAGTGGTCCAAGGAAGGAAACCCAGTGAACCAGCGACAGGGTCATGTGCGGCCACGGCTTACTGATGCACATGGGGAGTGAAGACTGGTCCAATGTACTACTGATTCAAAATTGCTGAAAAGTTTCATGCTGGTCTCCATAGAAAGGGTGTCAGACTCAATATTATTATAGTACTACTACTACTATTATTATTATACTACACAATATTAAGCACATGGTCATAATCCTATAGCTGACCAGTGTGTATTATAGTGATAAGTGATAACTGGAACTTGCTTAACATTAAATGTGATTACACTTGGGGAAACACAAGTAACATTCATTAATGTGTTTTTTTTTAATGTAATTGTTGGCGAAATGCTGTGGTTGTACCTTAGACAACACCAGAAGCTCTGACAGCAGTCCCAGCTGTAATTCGAACCACAGTGCTTTTTGTTAACAAATACATTACATTATTTGCATTTTGCAAAAAATTTTTCTTAACCAATTCCTATTCTGTTGGTGTGCCAGAAGGTGGCGCCTTACCTATGACCTGTAACACATCATCGCCAGCAACTGCACAACCAGTGCCAAAAGTCAGCAAAGGTCCAGTGCTTCCATCCAGACCACTGAGACGCAGCGCAGAGAACTGCAGGGCCGGGGACAATTACACGCCCGAGAGGTTTCGACCCAGTGCCACACGTATGCATCAATTATTCACACAGTTCCACCTTTCGATGATCCGATTCATCAGGCGTTTCCATTTAAAAATTCCTGATACATGTGCATGCTAAAATAAATTATGCAAGCTCCTTTACCACGACAACAGCGTCTCAATCTGTAGAGGGAGAAAAGCAAACTAGAGACACTAAATTATGGGTAATATTGCAAGATAAAAAAGGGCAGCAACATTAATGATTTCACTCTCACTCACTCATTCATCATCTTTACTGCTTAATTGTGTAAACAAGGTCACGGTGGCTAGGACACTTTGGCGCACACATACACATAGACACTCATTTACACACTAGGGGCAATTTGGGAACGCCATTTATCCTAACCTACAAGTCTTTGGACTGTGGGAGGAAACTGGAGTACCCGGAGGAAACCCACCAAGCACGGGGAGAACATGCAAACTCCATGCATATTGAGACGGGAATCGAACCCGGACCTTGGAGGTGCAAGGTGTCGGCGCTAACAACTAAGCCACCGTGCCACCTACGTTAATGATTTCTGAGGCGTATGCTTTAAGATAAATAAGATGTAATCTTCTGTAATTTCTCTGGCTGAAGGAGATCTGGAAAAAGAGAAGCGCAGGCTGCAAAACATCCTCGCTACAGGCCAGGAGGACCCGCAGCCTTCGTCGTCCCACACAAGGCCTGATAACAGAAAGGAGGACGCTACGAAGGACAGGTTCCAGGAGGGTAAGAGTAATCTTGTACAAATCCAAACAAGCTCAGTTTGACTTTGTCAATTTTTTTTAATAGTCAATTTGCTCTTAAAATGTTTGGTCTTGGAATGTTTAGGTCATTCTTGCTACTTTTTGTTGTCCTTTAATTGTATTCTATTCATCATGTACAGTTCTTGATGAGATCGAGGAAAGGAGGCAATTTTTGGAGGAGATGACCTCCCTGGGAAGAGGAGCCCAGTACCAGCACATCATTAACAGCGAGATATCTCAGGTAAGACAGTATGCGTTACAATAAACGGAAACTTGTGGAGACTAAATTATATAAACTGATCCTTCATTTTTTTTTTCCTCTGAACTTTGATTTAATCTTTTGAATCCAGAATGTTGCACATGACCGGACATGTTATGTTAGTGCCACGGGTAACTGATGCATATGGAATGCAGTGTGACCTTAGAGCTTGTTTAAAATATGCAGCATTTCCTGACCACAGATCAAGTTATTCTCAAAATGGGCTACATAGGACTGAGAAAAAAAACCCTTGTGGGGGGGGGGTTTCATTATCAACTCACCTTTACTCATAACATGCATTGTGCGACACATTGCAAAAAAGCAACCTTGTTGTTCTCTTTTTAGATACGAGAAGCTGATAAGGGAACAAGATGTTATATCATAGTAATGTGATAACTGGAACTGGTTTAACAATGTGTCATTCTGTACAAGTTTTTCATGTAGTTGTTGGGAAAAGGCTGCGGTATCACCCCACCACCCCACCCCAGCCATGATCCGGATTATTTTCCTATAACCCCTCGCACACAGTAGTCCCAGCTGCAAACCAAACCACAGGGGTTTCATTAACAAAATGCAGGAATTTGAGTTTTATCCAAACCTCGCTCAAAAACAACCAGGATTATAAATAGACTTGATGTGTTTTGCTGGTGAACAGTTTGGAATAGGAAGTTATATGGCTCGAATATGTATAGCCGAATTAGTACAAGTACACAGTCACACACTCCAACATTTCATTTGATTTCCTTTCCCATTGACTCCACTTTTTCACAGTTTGAGTTCTGGAATATGGCTGTACCATCAGTGAAAAAAACACCATAAATGTGATCATTCAGGTCATCATTTTTTGCCACATAATGTTGCTGAGTCTAGATCTGACCAACTGAAGCGTCCACGGATCATAACACACCGCCTCCAGCGGGCACGATGCACTTCGCTTCATGCGCTTCCCTTCTTACCGTCCACATGACCTGCTTTAAATAAAAAGATCTTTCATTTAAAAAAAAAATAAAAATAGCTTTTCTCATTACCAGTCACACTAACATTTTGTTTCGGGATGTGTGTGTGTTCTGTCTTTCACAGAAAATCCGTGAGCTTGAGTTGATTGACAGATCATACAGCGAGGCGATAAAGATGAAAGTGGGAAAAAGGGAGAAAGGTGAAGAACAGCAGTGAAAGGAGAAAAACCCTGTACACATCAGTTAGCTTTCTTTACCAGGCAATGTTACACACTATTGCCAATGTGAGAGTACATGATTTCATGTGATGTACATTGTTTATTGTATCGTGTGTACGAGTACAACCGCAAGTCAGATGTAATTTTAGACATGTGCTGCTGTTTATTATCATGTTTAGATACATGAATTCTATTTAAATTTGCCTCCAAAAATAATGTGCTTGCATGATCTTAACACGTTTCTATGCAACAAAAGCCCTTGGAATTTTTTCAATCAGAGGCACAAAAACTAAAAAAAAAAAAAAGAGGACAGAGTAAGGATGTTAACACAATAGTAGACAAAAGGACAAAACAGAAATGTGAACACAAAGACACAAATACATAATCTAGAACAGGACTTTCTTTATAAATACATAAACAACAGTAAACTTTCAGACACACACGCTCAGTTCAGGGCTCTCAAAAGTAAAACTTCAACCTCACACTACAATTCCAAGGCATTACGGATAAAAGATGGAAGTTTGAGCTTTTTTGTTGTTGTTGTTGTTGTTGTTACAGAGCTTCCTAAAAACAGCGAGCAGGTTTTGTTAATAACTCAGGGTAATAAAATGTTCCCACATTTAAAAAGTTAGTCATCTTGTAAATGTTGCTTTTTAAAGTTGCACATTAGGTCCAGACACAGCTAGACCGCAGGTTTACACAAGCAGACATGATGAAACTGTGAGAGTGTAGATGCTGGAGTAAGCAGAGTCATGGCATTATTAGAGTTCATATTCATTAATAATTGGCATCTTCCTTCGCATTAACCGCACTGGTTAGGCTGTTGATGCACATTGAAAAACGCAACTGAACATAATTAAGGGTTCCGACCCTAACACATTTGAATCAAATCATACAGTCACTATACAGTGCATGCCCCATGTTGCAGCGAAACCTACACAGAGGAGGCGCAGTGCATGAGTGATTACAGCTCTGCATAAGACTTGCATAAGTTATGGTAGTAATCCTCTCTGCTCCTAGCACCAGACTGTACATGTATACAAGTTTTTGAAAGTCTGCAGGTAATGCTTGTCCAAATGTTCAACTCCAAGCCTTTTTTTTTTAATGTATACAATCTAAATGCATGTTAACACGTTACACACACCCTAACATTCTAAGAGATTAGTACCTAAAATGCATGAGCGAGAATTTTTTATTTTTATTTTTTTACACTCGATTCCAACCGTCCTTGCTTTTCTCTTCATTCTTGCATTATTGCCTTTCAACAACAAAAAAAAAGACAAAGATGTTTCATTCATTCAACTTTTAGCAGAATGTATCGAACTTTCACTATGAGAAGGGTTTTTTTTCCCAGGCCACCATATTTACACCGATCAACCGTAAAATTACAATGCAAAACATTAAGCCCAATAATGTGTAGGTTCCCACAGTGCCACCAGGGCAGGTCCTAGGGGGGACTCCACAAGACACCATCGGAGCTCTGTGGCACCACCAGGACGTTGGCAGTGGATCCTATGGGTGCTGGGGGGTGGGGCATCAATGGTTCGGACTAGTTTTTCCATCACTTCCCATGGGGTTCTCGATCAGATTTGGGATCCAGGTCTGCAGTGTTGAGCTCTTTGCCTGCTGGACTCTGTTGGGAATGGCGGACTATAGTGCACTGAATGTTCTGGTCCTTTCTGATCTTGGCCAGCATTTACGTTTGTCTTTTCCAACATGTTGTAATGCATTGGCTCTTCTGTGGGATAGGACTAAAGGATAAACTGGTCTTTGGTCCCTGAGGGCATGAGTGAGCCTTGGGTGCCCAGTTTACTGGTGGGTATATTGTATCATTGGTAATGTTAGAAGCAGAGGAAGCTCAGTGGTTATGGTGTTGGACTACTGAGTGGAAAGTCCCCGGTACCACCAAGGTACCACTGTTGGGCCATCGAGCAAGGCCCTTAACCTCAATTGCTCAGATGTACAATGAGAATTACATCTGAATAAGGACATCTACCGAATTCTGTAATGTAAACATTATGGCTGATCGGTGTATTTCCCAGTGCAAAACCAAACACATCATCGCTGATCGAATATCTAATTCAAATTACAATTCTTCTTTAGATTTCTATTCACTAATGAAAAGGTATCGGGTAAAGACAGTTGCTAGGCTTGAGCTCCTTATTAATTAATGACACTGCACTGATATACAAAGACATGTTATAATGAGAACTGGCTGTATTCAGGGTATAATTTTTCAGCCAACTCGATCTGCAGTCCTTTTAGTTATTACTGAGGTCAAGATGGACTTGATGGTAGATTTATCTTTAAGGGAAAAGGTCCATGTACGCATTATGCTCAGCTTTTCTCTTTCCGTAGACTCGGGCTCTTCACTACCTCACCTTTGGTGCTCAGCCTTTTCAGCACCTTCATGGGTTTAAACTTGGCAGGTTTTTTCCTGGGTTCACTCTCAACATGGAACTCTGAAAGAAGAGAATGGTTTCTTAGAAGAAAAAAAAAAAAAAAAGGACATTCCCCTTAATTTGAAATCGATTCAGACATGAGACTTTGGCAGAGTTGTAAAGATGAAGACCATATGGATGACCAAATAGACTAAACATAGACTGTAAAGTATAACCTATATTTTTCCTTATAAAATAGATTATTTGAAGCAAATATATTGTACTTCGGGTATATTTTATTATACTTCAAGACAAAACACAAACCATGATGAATGACACATACCTTTTTTCTTTAGCATGGCAGCCACTAGCTTGTCCTCCTCCTCTTCCCTAAAGGAAAACAGACATCTTTATGGCCCTGAGGTTTAAACGTGTGGTAAAATAAAACCATCTTAAATTTCTTATGTCAAATTCATTCCTTATACAGTGTAAAGTAATGGATTAGTACCTCTGTCTGTCCTGATCCATGCTGTTGATGATCTGGTTCCTCTGCTCGATGATGGTCACCAACTCGTCCATCAGCTGCTTCTCTCGATCTCGATCCTCATCGTTCCATTCTTTCTCTAATAGACAGAACAAGAGAATATAAGAAAGAATGATTGAATATATACATAGAGTACACAAATGTTCATTAAAAGTTTGCTATTTATTTCACAAAAGATCATGTAAAGATATTTACACACTTCTTTGGGTGCCATTAAGACCAAGTCTGAATAATGTTCTAAAAAAAACATTTCCGAAAGGAATCCCTACAAGGCACACCTGGTTTGTTGAGGAGACACCTAAGCTCATACTCCACATCAGCTTGCCTTTCTTCCAGGTTCTGCTGCTTGGCCCTGTCAAAGAAACAGACCATAGTCATCAGCTTTTCATACCTCTTTTTGTAGCCATTTTGTTCATTTCTGATTTTTGGTTCAGATCGGATTTGCATGTCATGACTGAGTTTTATCGGATTCTAATGCGTCCTCTGAAACTGCACGCACACACACACACATCAATATATCTTTGTTCACACCATCTGGGTTAAAACCCACCAAGAGTTTGTGACAGCAAACAAAAAATGCAAAAGATATGCTTGGGAGCTCGCTCTGAAGCGAGATCATATGTATCCAATCTAGGACCACACATAAAAGGGACTCGGATCCGATCTAAAAACAGATTTGTGATTTCAGACAGCCCTTAAAAAAAATCAGATCTGTGTTACATCTGAAAAAAAAAAAAAAATCTGAATTGCGCCACTGGTAATGTGAACGCAGTCTCGTGCAACATTTAGGCTGCACTGGTTCTTTGGGTCATCAGTGCGGTCGATAACTTACGTGTACACCAGCTCTGCCTCTCGGCGTACCAATAGATGTTTCTCGTGAATCAGAGTGAACCAGTCCACCAGCAGCCGCTCCTCCTCCTCCTCTGAAACACCATTTCGACTTATCAGTAAGGAAAGTAGCCACCTGGGGCTTTTCTCAAGATTGTAATAAACAAACAGGAGAGGACAATACAGAAGGTTTGTTCTCCTTTTAGGTCTTAGGAGTTTTATTTTCAACTTACTATATAGACAACTATGGAAACCTTTACACTAAAATTCTTTAAATAGGACTTTTCAACCCAATATATTGTTTGTGGCTTAGCTTCACAGATATTAGCACTATCGCAATTTTTTATTTTTTTTTTTAAATCAAATCGAGACAAATCCCATTCATCAGGCTCAGATCAATATATTTCTCACCGTTAGGGCTATTTCTGAGTTTCTGCTCCAGTTCTACTCCTCTCTGCTCCAGCTCATCCAGCTGCCTCTCCAGTGTCCCCATCTCCACATGGATGTCCTCAAAAGGGATGTACTGATCTGATTGCACCTGCAAGGCAAAGCAGGATAAATCGACAATACTGTAAAGAAAAAAATCAGCACCACTCTAATCCATGTGTTGATTTTATAAACGCGGAAGAGATGAAGGATACCTTGCGTTTGATGAGAGGGAAGCCATGTCCTGGGGCAGGAGGGCGAGCGGGTCGAGGGCCTTTGGGAGGTTTGGCTTGTGGGGAGGTGACTGTTGGGGAGGCCTTCCGATTGAAAGGATTTACCCGCTACAAAGACGGAGGAAAGTGTGTGGTGGAAAATTGGGGAGAGTGTAAATCATGGAAGTAAAGAGTTGAAGGAGTAGGAGAGAGAGGAAGAAAGAAGGATTTGAGAGATGATAGCGGTTAGGCAAAAGGCATACCCACATTTATTCAACACTGTCTCCTAAAAAATGTTTGCTAGAATGATGTCATGGTAATTTTCAAAAACTAATCCATTAAATGCCAGTTGAAACACAACCTCTGTTTTAGCAGCTGGAGGATTTGAGGGATTTAATGATCAAGTATTACACCAAACATTCTCAGCCAATTTTCCTACAAAAATGATTCAATAAATGGACTGCTGTGCTAAGTTGTGTTGGCCTTACGGAGGGGAAATAAAACATGAAACTTGTCAAAATTTTAAGGAGCCCATCATTTTGTGCTGCTGGGGGCAGAGCACGCATTAACGGCAGTCCTGCGCAATGCTTCTCTATTCAGTTCAATTAAATTCACTCATTCTCACGCACTCATTGTCTATACCGCTTTATCCTGCATACAGGGTCGTGGAAGGCGAGGTACAACCTGGATGGGGTGCCAATCCTTGGCAGGGAACACACACATACACACATTCAAACCCACCAAGCATGTGGGGAACATTCAAATTCCATGCAAACAGACCGAGACCCTGGAAAGAATCGAAGCCGGACCATGGAGGTGCAAGGCGACAGTGCTAACCACTACGCCACCTAATATCAGTTTGTCCCTTAAGATTTAATAACCTTTGCAGGTGAAAATAGTGCTGCTTTCATAAGCAACATCTTTCTGTTCGCAAAACCCATCAAGCACCATGATGAAATTTCTCATAAGACATTCTTGGATCTCTGACCTCTGAAAACTGCTCACCTTATTGGGAGTGTTTTGTTGCGAGGTGGGAGAGCCAATGAGAGGACTTGGAGCAGGTGGTGGGCGGGGAGGGGGCGGTCTCATTGCCTTGCCACCTGCACTCCTGTTCATCTCCGGTGTGGCCGGTGCTGAGCAAGTGTTGCTGTAGGGCTGCGAAGGGGAGGGATGAGGTGAGAGATCCTGGTTCTTGGGTTCAGAGGAAACAGCCGAGGGTGAGGAGCCAGGACTGTTGATGGACGGTTCTGACACGCTTTTGGTGACGGGATGTTCCTGTTCGGTAATAGACGGCCGTTGGCAAGCATTGGCGTTGAGTGGAGTTCGGGGGCCATGTTCTGACGAGGAGGAGGAAAGGCTCTCTGTGCTCAGAGCTGGAGAGGGACAGGCAGAGGAAGACTGAGAAGGAGAAAGAGCTGAAGGGAGAGAAGACAGGAAATAGAAATGGATAGTGGAAATGGATAGAACAAAAATGTACAACATGAGGGATGAGGAAATGCATGAAACCTATGGAGACATATCACACAGCACCACTTTCTGTCAAAAGATTTGTTAGTAAGTGGTTTATGCATTCCGTTAGTGATTCATTAAGGACTAATAAAGCATGTAATGGCATTGAATATTAGATCAATTAAGGTTTTCACAACTTGCAAATGTGTAATAGAAAAAAAAATCCAGGCTTGTGGTCAGTAACAGTCACTGACCTGTAGGAACAGATTTCGGGGCTCTGGGCGCTGGCCGCTTTTTGCTCCTTACACTTCCTGGACTCTCGGAAGGGGTGAGGCTCTCGGTGGTGACCTCGGCAGGCTGGGAAATCCCATACCACGGATGGACTGCGGCCACAGATGACGGGACTGTCACCTCTGCTGGTTTGGCCTCTTCTTCCTCATTGTTGTCGTCATCATCAAAAGGGTTAGGAGGCGAGGCTGGACCGGTTTCCTCTTCGATTTTAGCAGGAGTCGATGCAGACTGTGGTAGAGCGGCTACAGGTCTGGGAGGAGGAGGAGCCAACTTTTTCTTGGACTCTTGTTTGACAAGAGCCAGCCAGGGAGGGTCTTTGGTTTTAGAAGCGTCACTGGGTTGAATGGAGCTGATTAGGACGTGGGAGCAATGGTAATCAGGCAGATGAGACACAGTTGACACATGAGGACATTCATAAACAGGAAAACAGACAATGGTTCTTGTGGAGGAATGAATAGTCTTACGAGTCTTACCTTGCAGGCGACCGCGATCTTTCACGTGGAATTGGTCTGAGATCGCTTTCATTTTCTAATTCAACAAGAAAGAAGGACAAAATTTTGAAGTTCAGGAGTCTGTGAAAGGAAAAATAGGCTGGGAGGAATGGCATATCTACTCCCAGATCAATCAGAGAAACGCTAGCCAATCCTGGGCATCTGTAAGTTTAAGTAAGAGGGTAGATAATGCTTTCCTGTGAGTACGTTCTGCTGCACCTTCTGATTCTTACGTAATCGATAGCTGTGGTGTAACTCGGGAAAGTTAGCTTGTGGGTGAGAATTAGCACATGACCAAGATGGGATGAAATGAGGCAAAACAACTCCTTCCAAAATATAAAGAAAGGTGATCTAGGACTACATCAAGGGAACCTGGTTGCACAAAATAAACATGGAAACTACCGTGAATTGTGTCAATGTAATTATTTAACCCTGATTTTGTGTTCTCTGTGAATGGTTGATTTCAACGCATGCTTCATCATGTTACAGTCCAACGACAACAAACACACATTTTCACCCTGCATTAACCAAGTCACAGTAAATTAGACCAAGTATAAAACAAAATCAAAAGAATCCGTTTAACTCATATTTTGACTACTGTATAAGCAAAAACACCCACCACTGACTGCTGGACTCTGCGAGGGTCTTGGTGGGCGTGGCCTGGGCACAGGACGGGCACTAGGGGAGGGGTCAGACACTTTTCTAGGCGCAGGTTTTGGTCGATTCTCCTCTGCGGTACTTTGTGCTGGGGTCAGTGAAAAGGCGCCATTGCCGACTTTTGGCTCGTCCTCCTTTAGCTCCTCTTCCTCAGATTCATCAAAAGGATTTGATGGACTGGGAGGACGGGGTTCAATTTGTTCTTTCACACTACCCTCGGATTCCTTTGCTATCTCCTCCCTGCCTATTTCATTCTGCCTAATCTCTTTCTCTTTCTCCAGAGAGTGTGTTTTGGGAGAGTAGCTTGATGGAGTAGTGTGTTCATTGGCATCTGAAAGATTTGGCAGTGCTTCTTCCAAACTTCCCCCACTTTGAGGGGAGTCAGGGCTGGCACTCAATGATACCGGGCTAAGCTGCTTACTCAGATCTGGACGACCGTTCTGGCTGTTTGCATATTTCCGGGCGAAATGATGTGTGCAGACCAGAGATCCAGCCTCTCCCACGAGTTTGTAAGAGCCGGGTAATAAGGTGCTGCTACACTCCCTACACCTGAAATTTAACAACAGGCATTGTTTCATCAGTTTACAGGACAAACAATGAAACAATGCTTTGAAACAACATGTTTAATTATGAAAAAAAAAACACAAATTGTTAAACATATCAAAACTATTTTATTTCTCAATATAATTAAAACCATATTTTTTGCAGCTTTGGACGCTCTTGGCGTTTCCTCAACCAGATGCATAAGGGAGCATTTACCCAGGAGGCTTTCCTTAAAAATTCCCAAATAGTTCCCAAGCACTTTCTCCCAAGTTCTACACAAGCACTGCTTATTTGGCGTAATAATGTGATCTAAAGTTTTTCTGAAACTATAATGTGATTCATAAACGAATCAAATGAGCATTAGTCATATTTGTCAGGTAACCAACCGTAAGCCAGATGTTCAGGCATCTGATGTCTTACCTGAAACAGTTACGGTGGTAGAGTTTGCCATCGACGAGGAACCTCTGCACCAGATGAACGTGTTTCTCACAGGCAGCACACGTACTGCTCAGGGTGCTGCGTTTTGATTCATTCAGCTGTGCCCGGAACCAGAAATCATAGAATATACTCATCAGACATGAATAAGTGCATTCACTCACTCAGTCATTGTCTAGAACACTTTACCCTGTATACAGGGTCACAGTGGTCCTGGAGCCTACGCCAGGAGACTTAGGGCATGAGGCGGGGTACACCCTGGAGGGGTGCCAATCCACTGCAGGGCTCACACTCACACTACGAGCAATTTGGGAACACTCACTCACTCACTCTCTCGTCGTCTATACCGTTTTATCCAGCATACAGGGGACCTGGAGCCTATCCCGGGAGACTTCACAGGGTGCACACATACACATACTCATTTACACACTATAGTCAGGTTGGGAACGCCAATTAGGCTAATCTGCATATCTTTGGACGGGGGGGAAGACCAACGACAGTGCTAACCGCTAAGCCACCTAAGCACATTCAGTAAAGCTTTATATGAAAGATGAGGGGCGAAATTAAGGGTTTAATGCTTAAAAAGTCTGAAAGTTTTAATATCAGAAACCTGATTAGCCATTTTATTACCGAACTGAAAGGTCATATGGGGCAATGAGGTCAAAGACAATTAACAGGATGAGGAAAAGGATGGGAAAAAGAGAGAAGCACAAATTTCCGTTTCGAAGCAGGCCAAGATTAGACACAGGAACTCGGAAAAAACACAGCAGAGAGAGGATGCGTTCTTATAAACAATTTGGCAAAACAGATCGGCGATCAGGAAACTATATAACGTGTTTATTAATCCGAGTGCACTGGCTGGTCATAGTGCAGAGACTGGTCACTACAGTAGTAGGTTTGCAGCTTTTTCTTTAAAAAAAGTTAAACTGCAAGAGATGAATATCTCAGGACCTCTACAGGCTAGTGTGACTGGGTGGTTAAAGATGACAGCCTATCACACAGTTTTACCAGGGTGTAACCAGAATAACACTGATGCGACTGTGGCAGAAGCCTTTCAGAGCACACAGGAAATAAGAGTCACATGATTGAACTCTCGTGAGCAGTGGTCAATATAGAAAGCGGGCTTTTTGTACTGAAGAAGAATCGAGAAATGTATTGTCCAATATGTTCGGTTTTATGGTCTTTAAAGCTAGTTTGGGTGACTTTTACTGTATTGTTTCATCTGTAGGATTGCGTCAGGTCAAAAACATGGGCTGACATGGGAGCCTGTGGTCCTGGACAGATTTCCAGACAATGGCTAACTCTAAAGTCTGTGGGTTTACTCCTAACAAGTGACAGATGACTAGATTTAAAACAGGTCTGGAAATATACATACTAAGAGATACTACCAAGACTCGTCTTCTAACAAAGTGCTGAATGCAGATGAGCTCAAAGACATCTGACGCACATTTAGAAATCTTTAAATCCTTTGACAGGGACGCAAAATGCGCTCATATTTCCACGGAGCAGCGCCAGCACTTCTGATCCTTTCCCCCGTAACCGAATGTTTGCAGCAAACGGTGCGGAAAAAAAGCACTGCTCTTCTCTTCTGCCGGTTCCCACACCCCGAGAGGCCGATTCATTAGCGCACAAGGCTCCTGCGTAGGCTTTTCAGGATGCATTAGTCTCGATTGAGGACATGGACTCGGGCCAGCTATGGGCTCTGTCTGTCCCTCACTTCATCTTTTCTGGGACAAATTTCAAAACGCTTAAGCTCTTAGAATATAATAACAACTCGGGACCATCCTTTGTTAGATTTAGAAACCTGGTCTTGCAAACGGCTGGTAGAATTGTCGAAACAGAAGGATATACTCATATCTGATTTATGTTATATTGGCGTTTCCTACCTCAGATGTTGCGGTTTTGTCTTCGAGAGGTGTGGGTGGTTTCTTTATTGCCGGCTCGATATGACCTGAACTGCCGGGTCTCTTCAGACAGGGAGGATTAGCTGTAAAAAGAACAACAGGGTTTTTTTTTCCCCCCTTAATTTGAACACCATAAAAATGCAACCCCAAGGTCATTTCACTACATGTGCCAGAAAAGGAATTAAACATCTCCAGTCAGTCCTCAAATCCAGAATTGTTGATGACCTTTATCTGACATTAAAAAGAAACGTTTTTTCGTTTTCTCTACACCATCTATATGCAAAGGCGTTCACGGACTCTAAATGTCAGCTTTCTTAATAAACAATGAGCTGTTGTGAAGCGGGGTTAAAGTTGTTTGCCCTAACAGCCCGCGCTGAAGTGTTTCACTTTTCTTGACATTTTCCTTGTTTCATTTAAAATTTTATGTAACTACATTCAAAAGTTTGGCAAAAAATGTAATTCAAGTCAATCCTTATCTTGATACTGTGGAACATCCATCAAACCAAACCAGTAATCCTATGCTACAGTAGCTACAAGTGTTATCACATGGACATCTTTGAAAACCCATTTTAACTACCAGGTTAATATATTTATTAACACATGTTGAGTAACGTAAAATACCAATGACCAACATTTCTACCCTCGCCAGCAAAGTCATATTAATAACCTAGATTTCTTGCAGAAATGTGAAAACAAACTGGACGAGCTCGCATGTTGGGGACTTGAGGTAATCTGGACTGAAAGGGTAAACTCTCAAACTGGTCTCACACTGAGCCACTGTGTGATCGTTACACTGGCGTCCACTCACCGTGAGATTTGTTGGTGAAGTAGTTATAGTACTGCGAGACGTAGGTGATGATGCTGAGACGGTCAGGCACTTTCATAGACACCATGTCTTCTGCGTCCAGCAGTGCAGGAATACCCAGCTCGTTCTCTGCGACCTCAAACGCCTGGGAGAACGACGAGTGACAAGACAGAAAAGAGTGTTCAGTGTAAAGACTTTAAAAGTCAAAGTATGTCGTGCATGCTTTGCACCAATATACTGTTAATCCTTTAGATGCTCCCGTCAAGGGGTCCCTTTAGTGGACCATCTAATCCGCATACAGCTTGGCACAGGTTTTACGCTGGATACCCTTCCTGACACAACCCTCCCATTATAACCTGGCTCGGGACCGTCACTGCATCCAGTGGCTGGGGTTTGGGCACTGGGTGGGAATTAAACCCAGGCTTTCAACATGGCAGCATTGCATGCCCCTTACATTATACACTATATACCATGATCCTAAATCTCATCAGCATATTTCAGACATGGTGACAAAGTCATTGAGCAATGCTAGTTCAGGGTTTAGTTTATTTTTAGGTTTAACTCTACGGCATTGTTTGACTTCATTTGGACTTTAGCATGCTGTGCTTTTCTCTCTGGTACGAAAGGTTGTTAATCTGCAACAGTGGACATGTTTCTGAGCCGATAAGACAGGTGAGCTCTTTAGCTCTGAGAATGGCAGGTGCCTGTTGCTGCGTCAGCTGGTCAACAGGTTTAGTGGTAACTTGAGGCTAAATGTTACACGCACCGCAGAACCAACAGACAACTCTGAGCCTGTTTTTCTGTCAGTTGGACGATACCTGGTGTTACTGTTGGATACCCAGAGGAGGGATCATATTGCGATAGGGCGCTTGATCTTGACAAAACATGTATAGACAAATCACAAGCATGGGTAACTGGGACATTGATTGCCTCCTGGCAACTCAGTAAGTCTCCGATCTTTCCATAAAATCATGACATTATTTAATTTGTTATCTGGACATGTGACATCGGCCGAATTGCCCATAAGGTAGAATTAAGTGTGTGTGTGTGTGTGCTTATGACCTGCATTGGTTTGGTACCTCATCCAAGGTATAACCCCACCCTGTGCCATGAGGTCTCGGTGACAGACTCATACCCCCATGCCCCTATTCAGGATAAGCTGTATAGATAATGGAGGTTGATTTAAGCCAAACATTGTCACCCTGATGTTGTAAATAGCGAATGTACATGAATAACAACACCGCCTGCACTACACACATCGGTCAAAAGCAATATGGCTGTTGGTAAAACGTTTACTGGTTGGATTAATTATATCACAATGTAATTTAAAGGGCAGGAGTCGCTCGGTGGTTAAGATGGACTCCTGATTGGAAGGTCGACGGTTCAAACCAAGCTACCAGTGTTGGGCCATTGAGCAAGGATCTTAACCCTCAGCTGCTCAGATGTATAATTAGATGATACTCTGGTTGCTCTGGATAAGGGCATCTGACGAATGCCATAAAAGTCAATGTCAAAAAAAAAAAATTAGCGCAACGCCATCATACATCTTGCTGACTAGGACAACAAGTAATCAAGACAAAATACAGAAAATGACATGATGGCTGAAACAATGGACAACAACTTGCTTAAATTTTCATTAATACTTGTTTGTATCTAGATTCCTGCACTCAACTAGCTACTAAGCTTGCTAGTTAGCTCCTTTTTTCTTACTGGTCAGTAGGGACGGGAATCACCAGTCACCTCCCGATACAATATTATCACGATATCGGTCTGATCATTTCCGAGCACTCAGGCACAAGCAGTTTATAACGTGGGCACGCGAGGCTTCTCATGCATGCGATTTTTAAAATAATGTGTATAACTTGCTGGTATAAGCATGTGTATTGAATGGGTTTGAGACAAACTCGCTACCAGAGTTTGGAGAAAAAGGCAGATTAAAGGCTCCTGCTGCTCCACTCAGAAGGTTCTGTGCCAATCCATCCATCGGACGATCACCTCTCACGGCCAATCGAACGGTCAATTCTGGTCACTGGCTGATCGTCCGGTTCATCTTTATTATAAATGTAAAACTTTTATTTTTTTCAATCAATTTTGGAGTCAGTGTGGTGATGCGTCATTCGGCACACAAAAGAATCGAGATTCATAACTGAATAATTTTTTCTCCCCATCTCTACTGGTCAGTTAGATTTCTAGGCAATAAACCATGGAATTGGGCATCACATGAAAGCTTACGCTTAGCTGATAGGCTAATGATGAGATGATATGTGTACATGATATGATTTGTTATACATATGTATTCATTCATTCTTTTTTTGTTTGTTTGTTTAAATAAAAGATTTGTAACGTTTTGGATCAATGGATGGATGACTGGGGAACATAAAAATGGATTTTAATGATCAATTAATTACTTTTTTGAAAGATTTATGAAAGATCATCCTGATGATACTCAGAACTAATACTGTAAACATTCTATCATGATATGAACACCACAGAGTTTTAATATAATATTGTCATATTGCCCAGTTTAACCACTTAGTATAAAATTGTTGATTTCACTCTGTAAGCCAGCACAGTATTTACCAGTATATACACCACAATCAGTGTCCTTTCACGTCCCTTTCATTAAAATTTCCAAATTGGATTAAACTTGCATTTTTTCCCAGAAATCTTGCTGACCGTTTTAAAGCCCGAGCCAAGCCGAGAGAGCAGTGGAACATCAGAAAGTGTGAGCCATCAACAGCAGCAGCCTAAATCCCTAAGCTCAGCCAAAATGTCAGTGTGTGGTACCCTGTAATTTTCAGATCATTTACAACCAAAGCTACAAAATGACTAGCTTAAGGCGATACTCACCAGCCGGTTATTCTCGTAGACATTTTCTTTGGAGAGCGAGTCAAAGTCTCTAGAGAATAACAAAACAGAAGAGAAAAAATGAGCGGTGTTAGAAACATGACACGGGATCTTTCACCAATGTGCTGCTGAAGCATAGGGTAAGGATAAATCACTCGTCTATGTGTGTGTGTGTGTGTGTGTGTGTGTGTGTGTGTGTGTGTGTGTGTGTGTGTGAAATAAAGTGCTCAGCATATAAGATGCATGTTGGTAAATTTATGAGATTTAATTGATTCAGAAATTCACCAGTAGGGGAGGAACAATGAAATCACTTCTCTGTGGTGTGGGAGAGAATGCTTACACTCGCCTTCACAGCCTGAACTGTATAAGGCTTGTAAAAGAAAAAAAAGCTATTCTAAAGGAATAGTATGGAAACATTGCCAATTTACACCGAATTATAAGCATTTGCTTATGAAATTCTGGTAAATTAGTTACTCCGAGAGGTGCCAACGTTTTTTTTCCAAGATGATCCTAACAAGAAAAAAAAAAAGTTGAGTTTTACCACAAAAGTCCTAGTTTACATCAGTGAACAAAAAGCTCCATGGTGACAAAATAAAACACGTACGGGCTGAAGTTTTATTTAAATGTTGTGGTTAGTCTTTCAGCTGCTCATGTCGAGGGGTCGCGACAGCGGACCATCCGATCTGCAAACAACTTGGCACAGGTTTTATGTCGGATGCCCTTCCTGACGCAACCCTTCCATTTTCTAACCAGGCTTTTGACCGGCACTGCATCCAGTGGCTGGGGTTTGGGCATTGGGTGGGAATTGAACCTGGGCCTTCACATGGCAGCGAAGAAACCTACCACTGAGCCTCCAATGTCGTAATGAAAATTTATTCAACTGTAATCCTAAAAAACAGTTCACACAATTATGACAGAATAATAAATAATAAAGTATATTTATAAAGGTTCCAGATGGTGACTAACATGGTCGCCAAGGCACATGTTTTTATTTTGCCACTAGTTTTTATCCAGGCAATCCCTCACAAAAAAAAAATAAAAATCTTTAATTCAAATCTTTAATCTTAAATCTGTAACAGTCTGCCTGGCACGAGACTACACAAGCACACCTGATAGTACAAGTACAACAGTACTGTAGTACAAGTACTGTACTGAATAATCAGCTTGTGAACGTACGACAAGTCATCAGACCTTTAAACCTGTAGTACTTTCACTAATGTTTCATACGCGCTCTCGTTGTTGAGGCCAGTCCTACTGTACTGTCACGTGCGCTCGTGTACCCTCGTACCTCGTCCAGTGAATGTACAGTGATTTGCAGAACAACAGAAGAGACACTTTGATTTAACACTTAATTTGGTAGTATTTTCTGATGACTCAGAAGTATATTAATGACGTCACGTATTTCCCCCTTCTTTTTTTTTTTTAGAACACGCACAGTGCTATGCTAACTTACATGAGTGACATTAGCAGCTTAGCTAAGTAAGGAAATAAGATATGCAACATTCCTTTGCTAACATTAGTCAAGGATTTTTATTTCTCACTCCCTGCCCATCCAAACCCTGCCTGCTCTACACCAGATGCCACTGAATCAGAGAAAATTCTCAGGTAAATTTACTCCAGTATTCAGTCAGTATTGACTTTTCTGTCTCACACAATGCTAGCAAAGCACAGCTAATGACGTTTCTTGTATTTTAAGTTTATTTTCACAGCTCCAGTTTAAATCTGAGTGGCTAGATGAGTTCACACGGTTAAGTTAGAAAATTAAAAATTTGTTTTGGCTCTGAAATATTTTGGCCTGCCTACTGATTTATGCATGTCTGGAGCCCTGATATCAGTAAGCTATGTGTTGTGTTATACTATCCTGCGCTTTAATTATTTATTGACCCGTTAATCAACACAGAAACGCAACATTCTCGCCCTTTTATTTCCAGCTGCCTCAGACATCCAAGGTCACGAATTTACAGCTCAATGTTGACCTAGATAAAGGGTGTGCAAAACAAAAGCGACGTAGAAATGTGCTTCCCACGGGTGGATATCTGAGAACGGAGAAAAGGTTTTTATTTGTATCAGGGGATAACACAAGTGAAATGTAGTCCAGCAAGTTTCTTACATAAAAACATTAGAGTTTCGAAGATATGAACATGCGTTCGCACATGTTAAATTGTCTGGCGTGCATCGTCATGTGCGTGCAGCGTGCATCCCAGGATGTCTGGAAGCAAGCATAAAAGCTGCGGCAATGAAGCGCAAAGCAATAACAAAGGAGACGAGAGTGAAAATAATTGAGACATTGCTTGTTCTTTTAACATGAATCGTTTAACCAGACTAATCGTTTAATCAGATACCTGTAATGTAATATAATCTGTTTAGTTAATCTGTGTCCTAGACAATGTTTGTTGGACTAACAAACAAATTGGACTTACGAACGAGCTCTCAGAATGGAACTCGTTCTTACATAAGGGACTTACTATAAATGCTATAGATCAATTGTAGATATTGGAACATCTCCATTACCCACACCTGACAACAGATGTGTTTTCACTAATTGATGAGAATTTAAGCCAATACTTGTCGTTGTGACCTTTGACCCTGTCTAATGGTGCCGATATCTGCATAAAATACCTAGCTAACAGTTTAAGGTGATATTACCATTCCTTATCTACAAAAACTAATTTCAAAACAATTTACGGAGCCGTGAATTGTTATTTTAATACAAAATAAATAATAATAATTCAATCCATGAAACGCTAATATCCCACTGCAGCAGATGGAAGGTCATGTCCTGTTCTTGGTATCAGAGTGCCTTGTGTCAGGAGCTAAACAATGGCCTCTGTGTGTGTGCGAGATGGAACGTTGCGAGACCATGGACACAGTAAAGCCACACCAGAGCAATACCTAACACCAGCCGGCAGCAGGCTGCAATTTCCTCTGAAGCTGCAGGATACTGCCATGACGCCAGTTGAGGCTCATACTGACCTGTCCTTAAAAGGACACAGGATTATTGTACTCTGTTCCAGGCTAATTCTTTCTACAGTATACCGTACACCCCACTTCTACAGTGTTCCTGCATTCAAATGCACACGTTTGAGATTTGGCAGAATCGAGACCAGAAATTGAAGCCTTTGGAAAAAAAAAAAAAAGTTCTGACAACAGCACACAGTCAAGAATTCTCCAACTTAAGAATAGAAAAAAAATTATTCTAAACAGACCAGGATCAAGAATAAAAATTGAAGACCTCTATATTGGACACCCAATCACGCATTCATCGTCTATAACTCTATCCTGCATACAGGGTCGCCTATCCCAGGACACTTAGAGCACGAGATGGGGAACCCTGCACATAGGGTGACACTACATCGCCAGACAGGCAGACAGGCAGACAGACAGACAGACAGACAGACAGAAAGGGGCAAAGTAATTGAATGATGGTTGCCAAACCATTATTGTGACATTAATCTGGCAAGGTTACAGACAAAGTACAAAGTTGATATTAGGTTGTTTTAGGAGGTTAGAATTACTTTATTGGAAGGGTGTCAGAAAAACAATGACTACATAATAGGATGACGGTGAACACAAAACATTATTAATACCAAACCGATGGCCTGAGCTGGACTCAAACTCCGGTCTCAGCAGTAACAGCACTGTACGCTTGCCACTGGACCACGACAGAACACAATGTTGATACCGCAAGAAAGTTAAACCGATAATGATTTTTAGAACGGTCCTTTAGCATTCAAATCTTCGCACAATCACAAACAGAATCTAAAACGTTTCCATCAATCATCCTACATCATACTACACACCATCTAGGCATCTCGGAATCAAAAATAGACATTGAGAAATAGAAATGAATAAAGAACATCAGATGCCGGTAAATCAGCAGGAAGTGAAACTGGCAGTATGCGAATCCTCAAGCTTATGTCAGTTCCTGTTTGGCTCTAGCGCATCCAATTTAAACATCTACTCTCTAAACGTTTATACATTTGATGAAGTATAGCCAGCCTGTCCGGTCCAAGCCTACAGAAAAACCAACGCAACACAGAAATGTCAAGACTGGCCATGATAGAAAGGCACCGGGACATACGGTGCACCACACCCTGCACACCTGGTCAGGCAGGAAAAGAGCCCAAGGCCGTCGACCCCATCTCCAGACTAACCAGATCCCAATCTGATCGAGAGCCCATGGAATGCACCAGCCAAACAGGTCTGATCCATGGAGGCCCAGCCAACAACCCACAGCGCCCAAAGAATCCACTTCCAACATCCTAGTGCCAGACAAACACAGCACATACTGTAGGTAGTGGTCTTGTGGAGCCATGCACCAAGGGGTCAGAGCCTCCCCAATGGCTAGGTTTATATTTAACAAGCTGTTCTTTACTGTTCTTCAGTGCTTGGTTTAGGTGCCATATTGGGGGAGGGGGGGGGGAGACAAATTTTGCAACTACTTAATTTATAAAACATCAACTCCCAAATTGACTGGGAAGACAAACAACAGTCCACTTTGCAGCCAAGATCAAAAAGGAAAAAACAAGCAGCTGAGCATCAGGGGGTCGATAAAAGGCTGCGGTGATTAAAGTAGTTTGTTCCATCTATTGTCAAGCCATGATCCAGTCTAATGGTTTGTCAAGTTAATCCTTGGCCAAGGTTTTAAAGTCAGTCATGGTGCATTAAGCTTTACTCTCTTTTGCACACACAGACACACACTTGCTATTTTCATGCAATAAACTGCGCTGCAGCTACGGAAGCATTTTTCTCACATACTGTAGGTAAAACTTACATGAGGCATCAGGTATGATTGATAGACAACCATCCAAAATTTTGTTTTTCCCCGAGCTTTTTTCTGGCTTGTTTCGATTCGAGAAAAGATCAATGCAAAGCTGAGGATTGATTAACATAACATACATACTGTACGTATACATTTGTTTCCTTTTTTTGCCTCCAATGTTATTTGACAACCACAATGCTATTCAGTCTCAGTCAGCGTTTAGCTTGAGAGAAAGTCACAGACAGACATCTCAACAGGAAACTCTACTTTTGTCCAAACTCAGGAAGTGCAAGCACCAGCAATACCACAGACGAAACTAACCATGCAAAACCTTTAGCAACACCTTCCCAGAGTGCGTCCTATGACACTGCAGTCCTGGGACGCATATTCTTTGTCTCTTGTGCTTGTATTAACAATGAGGTTACTGAGACAGCATTATGACTACAGTGTAAATCCCCGAAGTGAGATTTCACTGTCTGAGCTGCTGCTGATGTCGCACAGTTGCACTGCAGAATGACTTCATAATGCAAACAAAGAGAAAAAACAGCAAGAAGGACGGCCAATGCCGTGGTAGTTCAGTTTTAGCATCAGGAGTTACAACGAGGCATGTAAATGATTAATCGTTAATTGATTAACTGCTGATAAAATATTTTTTAAAAGAATCAACTAAAAATGTTTGCTTTGGATAATAATACTCCGTAGCTCACATATCTACTAATTTATACACCGCTAAAGAGAGCACACCTGCAGTTCAAAAGGAAGACGGTATATTGACAGTCTTGAAAAAGAAACAGCCAATTAGAATTTATCTTGGCCTCCGAGTGGCGCAGTGGTTAAAGCGCTCGCCCTATCATCCGGAGATCGCTAGTTCGAATCCCGGGTGGTGCTGTAACCTCTCGCAGCCGGAGGTCTAGAGAGAGCTGATTGGCCGAGCTCTCTCAGAGGGGAGGGATGAGAGGTACATAGTGCTCCGACATTAATCACGGCTCTACAGCCAGTCAGGGGCGTCTGTGAGCTCGCGCAGCGGAGGGAGCGGATAGCGCTGTCCTCCGAGTGTGTTACGCCGCCCCCAATGGTGCGCGAGCGAGCAGTTTGAAAAGATGCGGTCGGCTGGCGTCACGTGGTTCGGAGGAAACACGTGATAGTCTTCGGCCCTCCCAGCTGAGTGGTAGTAGTAGCCTTAATGTGGGAGCCCCCTAGTGACGGGGAGGAATTGGACACGACTAAATTAGGGAGAAAATCGGGGAAAAATCAAAAAAAAAAAAAAAGAATTTATCTTGAGCGACAAGAGATGTTGCCAGATTGGGCAATTTTCTAGCAACTAAGCCCCATCTTTGACCAGACAAAAAATGGGTCCTGGGCCAGTAATAATCTTTAGGCTACTTTTAATAAAAGAAGTTATGTGCTTAATTAACTGAAATACTGTATCGATGATGTTTGGCCAGTTGCCGTTTTTTTATGTGAGTGGGCAAGTTTTTAGCACTGCCGAGCCATTTTTTACATCGTGTTCTGGCAACCCTGGAGCACAACGAGTGCGGGTGTGAGAGTGAGTTTGAACAAGCGAAAAATATAATCTGTGCAAGGACAAAAAGAGACATTTCACTCGCCCCAAATGTACACCGGACCAAATAAATAATGCCACAAAGGGGCCGTAAAACTGTTTTTCCACACGGTGGTAGTAAATTGTTTGTTTCGACTGTTTGGGGTTTTCTCATATAACTCATTTAATAGGATTGGGCGTCTGTAAAAAAAAAAAAAAAATTCTTCATCTTATTACCATTAATGATTGATTATTGACTGGAAACATGTTTAATTATTGGTTAAGGAAAATGTGCAATAGTGAGTACTAAATTTAGTGTAGTAATAAATCTAATTTAAAGAATGCCTTAACTCTTGTTAATGTAATATTGGCTCGTTTTAGCACTAGTGAATGACTTCTAGCCATCGGTTCTCGACGTTAAAAAACAATAATAATGATAATAGCGAAATAATAGCTTATGCTGGATCAAGTGCTGTTTTTTCAACATTGGTCTCTTAAAGCTAAACCAATTTTGTTGTGAAAAACACCAACTTTACTAATTCATCCATCTTTATCATATTTATCGTTTAAATCGTCATATTATCATGTTACATTTCGCAGGGAAAAGGAAAAAAGAAAATAAAAAAAAACATGATACTGTACTTCCTTTCTTTAGTCTTCATTTTTTATCCCCGATTTTTTTCCAGAGTTAAAGTTGAGTGCACATGTTTAAAGGTGGTAATGCTGTGAAAGCCAGCCTTAAATGCTTTTATTTGATAAAATCTGGCAACACTGGAGGTCTGAACTACACATAACCCGTTTCTAAATATATAGCGAAATTTCCTCTCGTCAGATTTGAAACCAATGAGAGGTTATTAAAGAAGGACGGAAGGAAGGAAGCGATTATTGTATAAAATACATCGGACATGTAACAACAATTTGTGGTGTAGCAAATTTTTTGTACACTCACATGCTAATGTGAAATCAATTCCATTTGAAATAGCATTTAAAAAAAATTCTACATCATTTTATTATCCAGTTCATGTTTTGCAACTGTATATTTGAAAGTATTTTCCTTTCTTGTAGTGACCCTGATAATAACCGTTCTAATCATTAGATAAGGATGGAGAAAGTGGGGGGGGGGTGAGAGTGAGGAAAAAATTTACAAGAGGGACTGTTTTTAGAGTCAGATTCCACTGTCAATCCGTATCATGCACACAACACTGACCTCGTGCCTCTTAATGTGACTGAGAGGTGTGTAACAGAAAACGACAACTCATCCACGCTTGCAACACGCTCTACCATTGTGATCATACGTCGCTGATTATTTTCCTTCATAACAGCTCACCCTGGCATGTTTAAATATTACCATCGTGATTATCACATGTTATCATAAACAAAAAAAAAATTCTTATGCCTTCCTCTATAAATATCAATCATATATGACACCCAAACAGCGCGGACCTGTTGCTCATTCAACTTTAGCAAACCTCCTAAAGTCATACTGTACATTCAATCTACTACATCTTATTTTAGCAGGTTTCTTTAAATCCCGAAAGTGGCCCACCCAGAGTTTAAAATAGGCGCTTTTCCCTGGGTCGTGTTTCAGAAATGGAAACAGCCGGATGAAGCACGTACAGCTACAGCTTTCAGTTCCTGTATTTGTCTATGAGGATGTAAAATAATGATCTATGTAAAGCAGAAACCCAGCGGTGACACGTTACAACATCACGACAATATAAGAAAGTCCTAAGGATTATAAGCACCTTAGAAGTATGTTATTTTCTTTATATTCGTGTTTTTTTTTTCTTGGGGCTTTACACTGAATGACCTTCCTGACTAAACCCTCCAATTTTATCCGGGCTTGGTTAGTATGGGGTGTGGCGACAGTGGGGCTCAAACCCAGATCCTCACGTCCTCAAACTAACACCCCGGAGCCTTAGCCCCCTAAGCCACCAAACTCAACAAACTTAAAATAAACCCAAGTGTAAAATCCTGAGGTGGTAATTATAGATTACTTAAAAAATTGTTGAGCAGCTCTGAAAATTTGAAATCACATGAATGGGCCAAATTTCAATACACTATCGTGTCTGAAATAAGACGCTCATAAAGGAACAAATGTAGCCTTTACAATGACAGTGATAACAGAAGCTAACATTTCACAAAATGTTCCATAACATAACTACAAATTAATAAAAAACTTACATTGTGTGTTAATTAATAATAAGTATATACATAAATACATGTTGTGCTTAGGGATGCATCTGGGGTGTTGTTTTCATACACAGTACATAATTTCGTTGCGTGCATTAATATCAAGGGCTCGTTACTTATATGAGTGACCTACTTTAATGAGGTGATTAATACTCTGTTTATGTTTCACTGGGTGCGGCCTGTTTGCCTGCCACGGTTAATGACTGAAACAAAAAAAAAAAAAACTAAATCGCTGTTGCATCATGTAGTTCGTTCTCGAACATGACAACATACAGTGGTGCAGAAAGGTATGAAGATAACATATTTTACTTTCTGAAGAGGGGGGGGTCCACCTCTGCAAAAAAATGGCTAAAACTAGGAAATTGTGAACTCGTGTGGCAAACTTCTGTACATGATATTCAGAAATGGATTGAGCAAGTGACACCAGAGAACTGCATGCGTCTCTTTGACGCTCAGCCCAGCCGGATCCAGCAAGTTTTGAAGAATAAAGGAATAAAGGACGAACTAAATGATTGATGTATATCAATTTCATTGAATAACAAATCATTTTTTTAAATGTTTGGATACATATTCTAATTCCATGGTGTTTCCTGATTTTTATTTCGTTCTATATTGTAAAACAATGCTGAAAGTATCCAAAATATGAAATGCACTAATCTCTTCCGAACAGTTGATATTGAGATGTGTCTGCTACTTAATGGCTCTAACCTGAGGTGCTGTAGATTGATGATTTCTGAGGCCGGTAACTCTAATTGAACTTCTCCTCTGCAGCAGAGCTAAGTTGTGGTCTTGCTTTCCTTAAAGAGAGCCAGTTTCATTATGGTGCTTGATAGGTTTTGCAAATGCACTGGACAATACTGGTCTTACATAACTGTTCCAGAACAGCTGACCTTTGTTGTTGTTGTTGTTGTTGTTATTTAATTACATCATTCCATGTGGTATTTCATAGTCCTGAGGACTCCAGTATTCTTCTAGAATGTAGAGATTAAATCACTAAACCAAGAAATTTAATTAGATGATGTGTCCAAATTTTGACTGATACTGGGATTCAATTCTCATTTATTTTCTTTAAAATAATGACAATGTCTTTGAAACACAGAATTTCACTTTTTCTGCCAGGATGTCGGATAGGACACAGAGGTACTGTTGAATTTCCTCCACATTCCCCAGACCTAACAGCCCTCGATTTCTCTGTTATCTGTGGAGAACACTAAAGGATGTGGTGTACCATGGATAACCGCCTACACTGGCAGGACGACGGGAGGAAATTGAAGTATCATGAGCAATCCCTGTGGACACTCTAGTCAATGTTGTTCATAAAGCAGTTCACTGAAATCAAAAGTGTCTGGATGCTAACAGTGAGACTTTTAGCACCTAATGTGATTAGGTAACCATAAAACCATAATTCAAACATTACTTACAGATTCCCTTTGAGGTTTATATAATTTAATTAATGAAAATGTTATCCATCTATCGATATATATATATAGTGTAGAACCAGAAGTCAGGAGGTGGTTCTGGAATCTAGTAAGGATGCCATCAGGAAACCCTCCCTAGGGAGGTGTTCTTGGCATGTCCAGCTGGGAGGAGGCCACGGGGTAGACCAAGGACTGAGTGGAGAGATTATATCACCATGCTGGAACATTATATCACCACGCTGGAATACCTCAGGATCCCCCTACAGAGCTACTTCGGATTAGGTGTTGAAGATGGACAGAGGTGTACGTACATCTTTCATGTTGAAGTGTGCATACATTTTTATTATATCGACGCATTAACTTTTTCCTGTCATAAATCATTGTTTTGTCACCTGACACCTGATGTCACAATGTTGTGTCATTTGCCTAATTTATACCTTACCTCACCTCACTCTGAACCTCTTGCACATCATTTCTGCAAAGATTATCAAGTTACCTTGATGAGCCCGGACTGTCACAAACACTGTGGTGTTATACCGAGATGATTACAGTTATTATCACATCTGGTCTGACATGCTGTCCCAACCCTGCCTGAATCACAACTGAGTCACCTTTCTAGTAGCTTCTAATGTTGCAGGTGATTCGTCAACCATGGGGATGTGACACTGAGGTTAAAAGACAAGCGCACAGAAAGGAATATAACATAATATATCATAACATGACATGACTTACATTAAATCAGGCCTGTGTTTGTGGATTATAGCACAGAAAGCCAGTCCATCTCTGAAGGACGCGGACATGTTCTTAATGTCCACATCGTTGTATCCGTCACACTGGAGTCGACACCACTCCTGTAGGGCTTTTAATGAACCCATTGTTTACACGAACGAAACGAAAACAAATAAACAGTCCAGAACAGCTGTTTGATGTGCGAAACAAAGTATCGGCGGGTCTAGAATCACAGCGCGCGCATCTCGGCGCGTTACATGTAACAGTTACAATGTTACAATTGTCATCAAAGGCTCGGTTAGACAAAGCGTCCTCAAAATCTAGAACGGTGTTTTAATTATACCTCCTTTGTGGTTAACTCGAATTGAAATGAAAAAGCCCATGTCCTCCAAGAGAGACTGCGAGCTAACTTAGCTAGCTGGCTAACTGCTATCTAGCCAGCTCCATGCGAGAAGTCTGCCAGAAAGCCTCCAGTCTTCAAGATTCACAAAAATGTCCTAGGTGTGAAATCCCCGCCACAAGTAGTGTCCTGAGTGTTTATTATCCAGTGTCTCAGCAGGAAGACGCTCCATTCTAACGCACCAATACAATAAGTCACTCCTTATGGTCCCTTTTTTTTTTCTTTTTAATTAGAGAAATATCCGACTCTTCTTGTTCCTGGTACTGGTTTTATTTGTAGTTAAAAAAAATGTTCTCTATTTCTCCAGCATGTATTTGCAGCTCCTTGCAAAGTAAGCACGTCGATCATTCAGGGATTTGTCCTTAAAATCCAGCAGAGGAATAGCCGAAAGTGTCCCAGATCCCGTTTCAGTTCACTTCATGAAACAGAAGGCTCACACACGTTCTCTCTCTCTCTCTCTCTCTCTCACACACACACACACACACCCACACAAGTCAATCCACCCAAAGTGCCAATATGAACAAATCAAGATGTACACGTCCAGATCCACCTCCTCAGCACTACGTAGGTGCACTATACACTCACACACTTGTATACGACTACTTCCACCCTCGTCTTAGTGGCTAAATCGTCCAAAGAGGAATTATTTGACATTCAGCCATATTGGACTGTCTAGTAAAGTAACGTTTTGCGCCCCCTTGTGGACATAAAATGACAAAAAAAAATAATTTGGACTACAGTAGATTTATGCGCGTTTCATCTCATTTGTCTTTCCTTCTTATCCTGTATAAGGTTGCAGAAGCCTGGAGCCTATCCCAGGAGACTTTGGGGACACTGGGGTACACCCTGAACTCGGTGCCAATCCATACATACACACACACACACACACACACACACACACACTGCAGGCAATTTGGGAACACTTTTAACAGTTAACCTAATTGGCAGGTTTTTGCACTCTAGGAGGAAACCGGAGTACCTGGAGGAAACCCAAGGTGGGATTTGAACACTTTATATAAATGGGTGGGTAATGAAAATATTTATAGACACAATTCTTCTTACTTGAGCGGAAACCAGATAACCCAGAAGAAAACGCATCTTAACTTGATACAAACAACTCCAGGTATATAGAAAGAACCCTGGGGAAAGTTTACAGATTGCAAGAAATAAATACTTTCTTCTACATTGTATAACATTTCTCTAGTGACATTAAAACTGTGAAGTAATGCATACAGAATTATGTAAAAAGTCTAAAGAAAAAGAAAGAAAGTAAGAAATAGCAGTGCATTATTAATTTAAACCCTTTGAGACCTCTACTGTTTTTGTTAACCCTTTGTTAACTCTACTGTTGTGTACATTGCATTTCCCCTCAATGTTTCTGTAGCACATGATAACAAAACACTTAATTTATGTCTTCAAACAGAAAATTATTACACTTAACATTTCCTCGAATTATCATTGCACAAGGATATATACTGTATATATACTGTACATGCTCAGCAACAGTGCAACGACATTCAGATTAGGGTAACTGGCATTCCCAAATTATCTGCAGTGTATGTATGTACGTTTGTGTCTGTGTCCTGGATTGATTGGACCATGTCTTGTGCCCTATGGCTCCTTGGATAGGATCCAGGCCCTGTGACTCTGTACAGGATAAGCGTACTATCTATGGAAGATGAAGAAGATGAAGATCTCTGGGAAAGAGTTAAGTGAGAAAATAAAGTATTTGCTCTTCTGATTTAAGAGCCCAGAGGAAACCCACCAAGGATATGCATACAGACCCAAAGGCAGGAATCAAACACTGATCTTTGAGGTACAAGGCGACGATGCTAACCACTACGCCACCATACTGTGAGTTGTGGACATTCAATTGTAGGGAACTATCTGTAGTTTTAAAAAGTTCAAGTGATCACTGTGCTTGAATAAATTAATGTAATTTTCACTAATGTTTAATAGGAAATGATGGTGTAGCTTGGTGCATGAGACTATGATCCAGTTGCATGCTGTGTGACAGTGACTCAGATTCGGCTGAGTCACTCTTTACGCACATGTTGGAGGAGGATTTCGTCTCTGCGAGGAAATCTAAACATCTCCTGTCTTGGGTTTAAAAAAAAAAAACAATCAACGCGAAGCAAAGTATCGCGAGACGTGCGACTATCGACTAACGTAATCTCGCGAGACTCTCGTTATACTTGGTGGTGGGGGAAATCTCGCGAGAGTTACATTGCACTTGGAAAGGCATCACCGAAAGATGGCGGCTCCGCCTGATGAGGGGAGTTTGGAGTCTCGCATCAGTAAGTCAAGCACAGGTTTAATTAAACTGCACGGCTGACACGTTATAATACACAAACAGACATCTTGGTCCTCATCAAACGTAAGACTTTATTCTAAGCGGTATGCGTGTTTGTATTTCGCATAAGGTTTATCAGTGTCATGACTGGAAGCTAGCTGGATAGCTAACTAGCCTGGCAGTTTGTTTGCAAGCTAAGCTAAATACGCTAGCGTGTTAGCGATTCATATCACATTAGCACGACTGTTTATCGCTGGTTAGAGTAAGAACACGGTGTTATGATTTGAAACTAGCTCGTCAGGTCTGGGTTCTGTGGAGACATCCTGACGAGAAGTGAAGAGGTTTAGCTCAGTGCGCTAAACCACAAGCGCTGTCACTTCCAGTGTAAGTTAATAGGGAGGGATCATTTCACATGACCTGCTGTCTAGTCCTCTAACTAGCTGGGAAAGAACCCTGACAACACACCTGCACTGTGTGAAGACTGACAAGTAATAGATAGATATGATGTAAAAGACTTCTTTAAAACAACTTTTCAAGACGGAGGTAAAGAGCTTTATATATTTTTTACTTGATGTCCAGTTGAGATGAGGGTTTGTTATAATAATAATAATAAATATAGTTGCAAGCAATGATGAGTGGGCCCAAGCACCTCACCAGCACGCCATTGCCACCTGGACGTACCGCCATAAACCTTTGAGCATGTTAAGACCTCCAAAAAGCCCCAGACTATGATGTCAATCGATATGATGTCATTCAGAAAGCAATGAGCCACTATTCATCGTAAGTTTAAGGCTTCATCATGGGTGGACGTGTCATTCTGGTTCTCTCAACGATGACCTGTGCCATGGCCTCCTGGGTGCAACATACAACCTGTGTGTTTTTTGAGTGTGTAAAGAGCTCCAAAAAGCCCTGGATGATGATGTCACCCAGGAAGTTACCCACTTTTCGGCATAGGTTTAAGGCATGACCATGTCTGAACCGTCTGAGATATCGAAAATCCTTTTGCAATTTTGCATCTTTAATGTTTTGCGATCATATGGGCCGGGTTTGGTGGTGATCGTATATATTGCGTAGGAGGAGTGCACTGTGAGATGTCAACGCTATCGTAGTCACCGTCATTATGAAGTTATAGTGTTTAAGTCCTGATAATAATAACAATAATAGGGAGACTTTGGGCATAAGGTACGCAATCACAAGACACGCACACGTTAATCTAATCTGCCTTTTATGGACTATGGGGGGGGGGAAACTGGAGTACCCGGAGAAAACAATTTTTACATTCATAACAGAGATGGACTCAGTAAGCAAATTAGTCTCAAACCCACTCATTACACATGAGTTAAAAATGAGTAATGGTGTGATGGCAAACATTTATAAGCAAAAAGGTGTGTGAACATTTCACTCTTAACCACGGGCAAAACAGCCTCTGGAATCAGCGAGAAAGACTTTCTGAAGGATGGGAGCGTCAGGTCTGGGAAAGGATTCACACCCGAAGAGAATGTGGATAATTACTGTCTTTTGCCTGTGTTGCGGCTAGTTGGGTTTTTATTTCCGGTTCTCGTCAATGAACTTTTTAAGTGAAATTCTTGCTGGCTTTTGAACTCTGCTAGCGCATTTTCTCTCTCTCTCTTTCACACGTTCTCTCTCCCTCTCTCACACACCCTAACACGCTGTTGCACTCTCTATATTCTTCAGCTCACACACAAACACATGGCTTGTTGAGCTCTGAACACATTTGCGCATTCATGCTCTCTCTCTCTCTCTCTCTCTCTCTCTCTCTCTCTCTTCATCTCTGTCTAAATTTTTCCAGCTCACAGCACACACACGCACATGAATTAGCCATATTCTCCTCCTCGTGTGTGTGTCCTATTCCCACTTGCCTCAATCTTGGGTCCCTCAGGCACTTCACTTGACTTGACCCCGCCCCTGCCACTTGGTCATGCCCCTTTAACTATGACCATGACCTTAACAACTTCCATGACTGCCATCCGCCATCTTTAAATTTTAATAGTTATATTTGATTATTAAATGAAATATTAATTTTCATATTCTTACATGTTAGTTACCGCATGCACAAAACAACGTCAACATGTGGAAATGGTAATTTAGCCAAGCATTGATAGTTGTATCAGGTGAAATACCTGCTTGATTTTATTCCTATTGGGGCTGCTTCATGTCATCTTGACTGACACACACACACCACGTCATCAGCAGTAGTCGGGAAACCGCACACGAAATTCAGGAGTGGGTGTAGTGAATATGAAAGAGATTGAGTTACTATTTCAAGCACTGATTTTTTGTCTAGTCAATATACACACATGGAAAAGCAGTTTGTCTCCTGTGCTTTAAATGAATGCTGTTTTTCCATGCTTGTTATTTGGAAGAGACACTGCATGATTGTACATTCATGACTGCTGTTGCCTGTTCTGGGTGTTCTCCTGTGATGCTTTCACAGTAATAAAGAGTTACCGATAGATAGAATATATTTCTTTTATCAGCTCTTCCATTGAATGTAATGAATTCTTAGGAATCTGTGTTATTCAGTCATGTATCTGTGTTTGGAAAGGTTGGAAATTTATAAAAGTGTAAGCGTGAAACACGGTTAAATCTTGGACTGCGTGCATAATTTGTTCCGGAAATGTGCTTGTAATCAAAAGCACTTGTATATCAATGCGAGTTTTAGTTAAGAACTAATAGAAAGTCAGATGATTTGTTTCACAACCCCAAAATATTCATATAAAAATTATTATTACAAAATATGACTTAAAAACTAAACAAATTAAACTGTACTTTACAGCACTTTGAAAATAACCGTGGCTGGAGTGAGAGGACAGGCTTTTGCCTCCTTTTGAGGGTTTTGCAGAAATGTGACATTACATTGTCGTCAAACAGAATCATCTCCCGCACTGCTACAGCCTTTTTAATCTTTTTCTTCACGAGGGCCGTTGTTGCAGTACAGTCACTACACTTGGACAGAAAGTAAAAAAATAAATAAATAAATAAAAAGCTTTACCCATGCATGCACCACAGGTGGTCGCAATGCTTTAATAAACAGTACACCCACACACGGATGTTGACTATACGAGTGACGCACACTCAGAGACCTAGCATGGGAGATGATTACCCACAATCCCACAGTGCGCGAGAGAGATGAACCGTTGGCTCAGTTGCAATCACGTGATGCTTGGCTGACAAAACGTATACGTACTGCTCGTAGTGCAAGACCTCACTTGTTTATCAAGTTAAAATAAAAAATTTTGGAAAATTCTTGCAGACCAAGTTACTCACAATCCAAGGTTTTGGATTGTTAGGTCTTGTTATGTATTAACATAACTATGTTAGGTCTTATTGTTCTTGTTTATTTACATGTTGTTTTCATTTAATTCATGTATTGATGTTGAATTGTAGGAGAACCCAAATGAAAAATATGTGCAGTCTCGATGTACAGGGCATCTGTACATCGAGACTTAATAATATGAATTTTTTTTTCATAATTTAATTTTAAAAAAAAAACTAACCTCATATTCTTGATTCATTAGATGTCAAATGTAATATTTCAAGCCTTTTTTCCTTTCATTTGGATTATTATGGCTCATGATACCGCTGCCTTAAAAAGGTTGTCAAGGTTGTTAATAAACTGTAGACGTTCCAACATTACATGCACACACACACAATCTTTCTTTAGAAAAACAGTATTGCAGGATCTTCACCTTTTATATATTTTGTGTAAAAACACTGCAAGACATGCTGTTTTAGGAGTATAACCAATGTGCGTTAGCGGTGTTTAATAATGAAGCGGGAAACATACGTAGCTGTGCACAGGCTTGGGTTCTGATGATTAACTGTCATGTGCTAGAACACTTCTCTTCCGCCCCTATTATTTATATTTTTAAAGAATGAGGCAAAACTGGTGCAGTGACTTTTTAAAAAAATTTTTTTTACATGTATTACTCATCTGGTTAGGCAATGTATAATCTTTCTCCTATCATATTGTAATGCTTCCCAGGCTTTCTAAATAAGAGTTTTGTTGATCATGCATTTTTAAATGAAGCCTGCAGGAAAATATTGTGAATTTTCTGTGTGCTTTTGACTCGCAGACAAAGCAACTAACCCTCTAAACAGAGAGACAGACTGGGACAGCATTAAAGCTTTCTGTGAGCAGCTCAGCAATGAACCTGAAGGGTAAGTTCCACTTGAAATGGACCCTGTAGTGCTTTGTAGCATTCAGTGTTCTTGCCTGTAGGCTAAAAGTCTTGTCTGCTTTGTAGACTTTCCATCATATTTCAAATTCAAATTTTATTTGTCACATACACAGTCATGCACAGTATGATATGCAGTGAAATGCTTATTATTTATCATGTTGTTGCCTGTTACACTTGTGTACATTTTGCATGTTTACTCATGTTATGTACCGTTCTGTAGAACATAAGCTAATTTGTTCTATTTACATCATGGGGGTGTATGCCTTTGAGTTGATTTTTAATTGTGCGTGCCTATAAGCAAAAACAGCTCACTGCCAAACAGATCCTCAGAATTTTTTCCAAGGGAAATAATCAGGAAGGGCTTTTCCCAATATCCAGACAGACCAAGCTTGCTTTGTTTATAAAGGCTTCTGTTCCAACACTGTATGAATTATTTAAACATGTTTTATGCATAATCTATTAAGCCACTTTAAAATAATTCCTCTCTTTTTAGCCTCTTTTTTAGGTTACAAGGTTTTCACATTATTTTAAAAGCAAAACGCTTGAAGTCCTCTCTCTCTCTCTGTCTCTCTGTCTCTCTCTCTCTCTCTCTCTCTCTCTCTCCCTCTGGACGACTTTTCCAAACTTCGACACTGGAGAGTACTTGCAAAGATCTTTCCTTACAGGAAAAGCGTACCATATCAGTGATGAGATGATTGCTATACACACTGGCGCTCAAAAGTTTGATCACTTTCTTACTCCATGGTCGTTCCTGATTTTTATCTCTTCCTACATTGTAAAGCAATGCTGAAGGGGTCCAAAATATGCAACAATCTCATTTGAACAGTTAATGTTGAGATGTATTTGATACTTCTGTTCTGCAAAGCCTTCATAACTGCTCTAATCTGAGGTGCTGTTTGTTAATTGGTGATTTCTGAGGCTGGTAACTCTAAATTAACTTCTCTGTAGGAGAGGTAAGTTTTGGACTTGCTTTCTTGGAAAGGTTTTCATGAAAGCCAGTTTCATCATGGTGCTTAATGGGTTTTAAAAATACACTTGACAGTACTGTTTTTGCAAGAACTATTCCAGAAAGGCTGACCTCTATGTCTTAAAATAACAACTGACTGTTGATGTTGTTACATAATTATTTAATTCCATATGTGTTATTTCATAGTTTAGAAATCCCCAGTATTGTTGTAGAATGTAGAAAATAAATTACTAAACAAAAACAAAGAGAATTGCAAGTGATCCCAAACTTTTGAGTGGTGGGATGTATATATTTCTAAGTCTTATTATAAGTCTTAAATCGATATTAATTAGGCCTAGATTATATGGATTCATATGAACCTGAGACTATTATCAGAGCAGCTGTCGAATCAAATCTCTAAGCAGTCTTCTAACTTTTTAATGTATATTTTTGTAAAGAACTTTCAAAATGTTTCTCCGTGTTTATCTATCTGTTCACTTTTATTTCTAACCCGGATTTCTTTTATTTCTTTTAAGTTTCATGCCAACACTGGCTAAAGGACAAGTGCAATAAAGATTCTTCTTCTTTTATTTGCAGTCCACAACTGGCCACCAGGCTTTTGGCCCATAAGATTCAGTCACCGCAGGAATGGGAAGCCATGCAGGCCCTCACGGTAAGATAATATATTTCTGCGAGAACCAGGTGGCACAGTAAATGCGAAGATCAGGGTTGGAATGTTGTACAGGGCGACCCAAAAAATTTGACATAATTTGAAATATGAATATTTAAGTAACTACATGTTCTAGGCAAACGAAATTAAATAGGCTTCATGTTGAAAAAATAAAATATTTATTCATCAAAATTTCAATAACGTATTCAAACAGTTATAGTTTTTATAACCAGTTTCACAAAGCTTCGCAAATGTTCAATTGCACACCGCCTGTGATGTGACGTGTCAAGTCGGTAGTCCAGCTCCTGCCAAACACGCTGTAGCGTATCTCGCGTAACATTCTCCAGCGTCTCAGTTATTCTCTGTTTGAGTTCCTCTAGGCTTGTAGGAAGAGGCGGGAATAAAGGCCAGTCCTTTCACATACTGCAGCATCATAGCCATAGAAATCAGCCTTACTCATCTGTGTTTCTTATACAAAGGTTACATGGTTTCAGACTAGCTTGTGTCGACAGGTTACAGGTGTCAGGACATCTTGTTTGAGAAAGTCTTCATAAGCCATAGATCTATGTTTTATTTATATATATATATATATATATATATATATATATATATATATATATAATATATTTTAACCTGAGAAACTGAGCAGGAAGATTCACTCAGAGTTTTGAAGCTTTATATTGCATCCAGAATTTATTAAACCTCTCAGCACCTTCTCAGGAGTCACTTTCTATATAAATGACCCAACAGGAAAACACTGTGATGCTGATTAATAGTAGCTTTTAAGCATTTGAAAAAGAAAGTGTAGTAATGTGTTTGTGTGTGTGTGTGTTGATGTGCGAAGGTTCTGGAGACATGTATGAAAAACTGCGGGAAGAGGTTCCATAATGAAGTGGGAAAGTTCCGCTTTCTCAACGAACTCATCAAGGTGGTTTCTCCAAAGGTAAGTTGTGAGGTTTTGTTTGGCAGTGTTGAGTAACTCTTGTTTGAGTTAGTTATATCCTGTATTTCCTAATGGGCTGTGCTTTGTTACAGTACCTGGGCTCTCGAGCTCCAGAACCCGTGAAGAAGAAAGTACTAGAAATGATGTTCAGTTGGACCGTGGGGTTTCCTGAAGAGACCAAAATATCAGATGCTTATCAGATGCTGAAGAAACAAGGTAACCAGAAAAGTCTTCACATTGTATTTATGAGGATGAGTCAAAATTATCCGCACCCTGACTGTAGAATTTAGCATAATTTAGACTGTAGAATTTTTCAGCATAATCTCCTTGACTTTCAATACACTTTGTCCATCTGTCAATAAGCTTTCGTATTCCGTCGTTAAAAAAAATTTCAGGCTGAGCTGTGAACCACGAATGCACCACTGTCTTCACTTCTTCATCAAAAGTGAATATTCGTCCTTATAGTTCTGCTTTCAGTGGACCAAACAGGGGTCCTGAAAGTCTGAAGGAGCAAGATCAGGATTATAGGACGTAGACAGTGTGGGTAGAAGTGTGCAAATGTGCGTCGTCATGCAAGATCACATGCCCTTGTATAGCAGTCCTTTGCATTTAATCTTTTAGGCTTCAGCTTTTCAATAAGCATCTCAGTTTAACGAGCACTGTTGATTGTTGAACCTTTCTAGCGATAATGTTCCAATACTTGCCCTTAAGAATCCCAGAAAACTGTACGCATCGTTTTTCCAAACTGACTGAATTTTTTCTCGGCCAATGATTTTGAGTTTCCGTTCCATGCTCTGCGGTTTTACTCTCGGACGCGTAGTGATGAATCTGTGTTTCGTTCTTGTTTGCAGATATCCAAAAGCCTCCGTTTGAGCTCTTCTGTGAGTCGTTTCAGCACCAGGCACACCCTCAGACCACAAACCAAACAAACACACAAAAACACGAATCGGTGCACGCCGCTCTTCTTTCGTGTAAATCACAAGTGGGGAATCTGTTTTTGTTCGCACCGTAGTTACGGATGAACTGATGTAACACGTTCACACCTGCACGGCAGTGACTGGGGAGACAGTTGCCTTGAACGGAAAAAGATTTTTAATAAAGTTTTAATATAACTGGAGTGCGAATAATTTTCACTCACTCGTTTTCATTTCATTCGAGTTCAGCCGTTATCAGATTATTCGAATGGTGTAAAGTGTCATGTATCAGAATAAAGTTGTCATAGGTGTGTTATAGGTATTGATGGTAGTGGGTTTTTACTAGTTTCACATTAGCTGCAGGTGTGTATCAAGCAAAAAAAAAAAAACTAAAAACATGGTATAGACATTATAACTGTATATATTTAATTTCTTTGTGTTATTTCTGTTTTTATGAGAGTCCTTTTTTTCAGGTTAGTTGCTTAATGTTATTGGGAACCAGCTTCTGAAGCCTAATAAGGAGAAGTAGAAAGTTATGTCTATTTATGATGATGTAACCTTGTGAGAAATTGTTCATTTCTTTACACCATTGTAAAAGAGCCACACCTCTTCTGACTGCGAGCTCACTACTGTGGGATCTCTGAAGTAATAACTCACTGCTGATTTATTACTAAAGGATGCTGCTTCTGCAAAGAAGCAATAATCTTCTTTTGAGGATTAAAATGTTTTCCAGAGTGAGGACTGAAAAGAAATCAGTATATTGAATAAGCATGATGAAATTATTTCCTGATGGACCTGTTATTTTCTGTACAAGTCCTGACGTTTTATTCTTTGTTTACTGTCACTAAATTATGATGATAAACCCTCTGTTTCTTTATTGGTGGTGGCTCTGTTGAAAATGTTGTGTTGTGTATTTGTCATTTTCATCTCCGTCGGACGTGACCGCCGTGGGAAGTCCCAGCTTATGCTGCCGGGTGACAATAGTTCCTTGTTTCTCTTCCAGGTATTGTGAAACAGGACCCCGCTCTTCCAGATGATAAGCCCCTCCCTCCTCCCCCTCCCAGACCCAAGAACGCCATCTTTGAAGATGAAGAGAAGTCAAAGGTAAAGATAAAATGGCTAGTGGCTTTGAGACTTAAAGCAGGATTTCTGTCTTTCCAGCACTAGTTTAATTCATTTTATCAACACGATGATATAAGCTTGAAGGTCAGGGCAGTCGGATTAATGCTGGAACATTAATCTGAAGAGTGCCACGTCTCAGAAAGCAGGACAAGGAAGCTGAGCCAAAGCCAGTGGTCTTGCTGTGACACGTCGTAATGACCTTCAAATAAGAATCCTGTGTTAATTCTTTCTTTCATTATTATCCGATTTATAAAAATGCATATTATGTTCACTATAATTATCATTCAGAGCAGCTAATATAATGTTACACTTTTAGTAATTCTTATGTTTTATTTATTTTACTGAAAATTACACTTTCTAATTCAATGGCATTTATGTCTTTCTACATTGTAAAACACGGCTGAATGCATCCAAAGTATACTAGAAATCTATACTATTCTATATAATATAATACAGTAATCTGTTTTTGAACAGTTGATATTGAGATGTATCTGATACTTATGCTCTGAAAATTCTTCATAACGGCTATAATCTGAGGTGCTGTTTGTTAAATGATGATTTCTGAGGCAAAAATTCTAAATGAACGTCTCCTCTGAAGCAGAGATAAATTTTGGTCTTGCCTTCCTGGGAAGGTCTTCATGAGAGAGAGTTTCATCATGGTGCTTGATGGATTTTGCAAATGCACTTGATAATACTGTTCTTGCAAGAACAGATCCAGAACAGCTGACCTTCAAGAAATAAAAACTGACTGTTGTTTAATTCCATATTATTTCCATAAGTCTTCTTTTCATTTCTGTGAAGCTGCTTTGAGACAATGACCATTGTTAAAAGCGCTATAGAAATAAAATTGAATTGAATTGAATATTTCGTAGCTGTGAAATTTCTAGTATTGTTCTAGAATGTAGAGAAGAAGAAAAAAATCATAAAACAAAAAAACATTTAATTATAAGGATGTCCAAACGTTTAACAGGTACTGTAGGTCATGCTCACATTCACATTTATCTCGAAACAAATGATCTGTTTGAGTTTTTTTGTTCCTCGTCATAGATTTATTCATACACAGTTTTATAAGTAAGGGCTGCTTATGTATAAGGTATTAAAATTTAATTATGGCTGCTGTAAGGAGCCTTAGGTAGGACATTTTCATAAACTTGCATCATCTTAAAACAGTCATTACACAACGATCTTGAACATCGAAACAAGCCAGGATGGCACTTTTTTTTTTTTTTTCTTCTTTTTTTTTTTTAAATTCCACATCCCTGCTGAACTGGCATTTTGTTCTCCTGAAAAAAAAAAGCCTCATCTCAAATTATCTTCTCTCTGTCTGTCTAGATGCTGTCACGCTTGCTCAACAGCACTCACCCAGAGGACCTGAGAGCAGCAAACAAACTTATTAAGGAAATGGTTCAAGAGGTATGTGTGTGTGCTAGAGTGTGTTTTTCAGATCACTGAGTACTCTAAAGCCCTGCACTATAATCCACACATTTGCTTTGTCCTGACCTGGTATATATCTGTACAATTTAATCCCTGAAATGAAAATCAGTGTTGTTTTCTAATGAAGGAGATGATCATCATGATTGCATTGTAAATAAATAGTTTTAAAAGTAAATGCATATAGTCGTAATACTCCCTTGTTGCTTCTGTTGCGCTAAGCAAAGTGCACTCTTTGTCTCAAGAGTGCTATAATTATTTCCACACCCTGTGCACCACACCAGAACTGGCTGCTGCACTGCTGCAAGACAATGATTATATTGTTATTGTGTGTTTTTGTTTTTTAACTGGATCCTAAATTAGTTTTACAGTTTAGGTATACAGTTGTGTAGAGTGTATAATAGTCATGTAATACACTATTTGACACATGCTCCGGTACCTGACAATTTCAGCATTGTGGTTTATTTAGTCACATGGCATGTCTGTACATTACTCAAACATAACACATGCTTTAAAAATCCAGACTAATCGCAAAATACTCAAATCTGGGTTTCACCCACAGGACCAGAAGCGAATGGAGAAAGTATCGAAGAGAGTAAACGCTATTCAGGAAGTGAAGGAGAGTGTCAAGCTGCTCACACAGCTCTTAGCAGACTACAACAAAGACACCAGCTCGCAGGACAACGAGGAACTCATCAAGGTGCGAACACACACAGTTTTAGCGTGCACTTCAATTTTATAGTTACAACATTTCCAAGCAATGAATGAACCATTGACGAGCATTTTCAATTTAAGTAATGATTACTAAGGATTTGTTTATGATTTTGTTTCGAAATGGCGTTTACGTTGCCACTTTCCCCATTAGGATTTGTACCAGCGCTGTGAGAAGATGAGGCCCACCTTGTTCAGACTGGCCAGTGACACAGAAGACAACGATGAAGCTCTGGGTAAGAGGTCAAAGGCTCTGCTCTATACAGAGACAAATTCAGAGACGCATGAAGCTGGCACAGAGCAGCATGATCGTCATGATTTACAGGAGCGAGAGAGAGAATATGGCAATGTTATTGCACACACCCAAAGAACATGGTTAGTTTTATTCCATTAGCTCCTGGCCATGGATGGCCGTGGCATCGTCTAGATTCAAACATATTACCTTCAATAGGGAGACTACTTTTTTTGTTTGTTTGTTTTTTTGCACCGCCCAGGAGCTGAAGTTACTTAACCATGGTGAAACATCTTGCTAGATTAGATTCCAAGAATTCTGTTGTAGTCTGTAAGTAGTCTGCAGTATCATTTTCCGTCAAACGTCTCCTTGAACGCTGTTTATGTTTAGCTCTCTGTTTTATGTGCAGATTACGTGAAAGGCAAGTCTGTGTACACGTTTAAGCATTCTTTATTTGTATAATTCCAACTTGTATAGTGAGCCAGGCCAGAGTCGATTTTAAGATCCTTCTTTTTGTATACAAGTCAATGCATAATATTCATCATCGCATTGGAGCATATACAGCCTCTAGACCATTAAGATCTAGTGGTCAGTTACCTTTCTGTCCCCCATTCACGATGGTAAACAAGGAGCTTTCTCGGTAGTTGCCACAAAGCTGTGAAACAGTCTACATTTGAACATCAGAGCTTCTCCATTACTGGATGCTTTTAAATCTAGTGTAAAGACTTATTTTTACATTCTAGCATTTGACTTGTCCTGTAAAAAGTTAAATTGGTATTTTATGTATTTAAATTGGTACTTTTATTTTAAAGCACTTTGGATCAACCATGGTTGTAACATTGTGCTCTATAAATAAAATTTGCCTTAAAGAAATAAATGCTGTTGTTAGAAAAGATATTCCTTCAACTGGCAGTGCTATGATGATAGTGGTGAAGAGAGATGTCTTGACTCGTTGCTTAAAAAATGTCCCAAACTTGCATGAGATGACTGTAAAGGCCACAGGATATGATTTATATCATTTTCATACCCAACAGATCGTTCACTGGACCCTCAGGCCCCGTGGTTAGGGATCGGGTCACATTATCCCTTTCTTTTATTTTTGTGATAAATGTTTAGTAAGTGTTTTTCAGGTTTTCTCTCCTAATTTAGTCGTAGCCAGTTCCCACTTGTCGTTAGGGTGCTCTCCAATCATGTCTGCAACCAGGAATTAGGAAGAGTTAAGGTTATCTTGCTTTTCCTCCGAAGCACGTAACGCCAGGCCGCAGCATCTTTTCGAATGTCTTGAGAATAGCGAGAATACCTTCTGTGAGCTTATAAATACTCATGATTGGCCAGAATCGCAATTGATACGAGAGTGTAAAGCTCTTTTTAGACTTGCTGACCAGGGCAGGATACAACATCACCCTGGACTCAGAACTTGCGATCTCCGAAAGATAGGGCATGCATTTTTAAATGGAATGCATTTGAATAGACTGAATTAATTGCATTGTGAGCGTTGTGTGTTTCTCTCGTTCTCTCTATCCACAGCGGAGATCCTGCAGGCCAATGACAGTTTGACGCAGGTGATTAACCTCTATAGGCAGCTTGTAAAGGGAGAGGAGGTGAACGGGGACAGCAGTACTATGCCCACACTTAAGGGTAATCGCATCAATAAAACACACACACACACACACACACACACACACACACACACACACACACACTTCGATATCAGCACCACCACAGTACTCAGACATATTACATAATACACAGACATTAGTGCATATATTGAATTTGTACTGAGCGTTAACGTTCATTTGATACTACAGACATATTTATGAAAGAAAGAACATAAATTACATTTAAAAGTTCAAGCGCCAATGTCAAACATCCAGAATATAAGTTTCATTAAATGTTTAATAACAAATAAAATGTATTAAAAATCCATACTTGTGATTAGTCATTTCAGCTGGCATTGTGTTTTCATGGCAGGAAAGAGCACAGCCCTGTTGGACCTCACTGGATTGGATACATCACCTTCAGTTCCCACTTTCCCAGAATTCCCCTCTCAGCCCACACCATCACACGAGCTGGGCATCAGCCTGCTGGACGACGAGCTCATGTCTTTGGGTAAGAGCTATATTAGAGTCTTGCTTATAGTTCATTCTACTAGTATGTTCACCTGTGAATGTTGTGTGTTTTCGTTGATCATTCTTGAGAGAACAGCTGAAGGCTCGGAGAAATTTTACTATCAGACAGTAAACATCATGTAGCATTATCCTCGCCTTTAAGTGAGGTCAGCTGACCCTACTGTGTCACCGGGATTCCCCTCAAGATTGGGAGGGTATAATGCGGAACCAAACCTGACTTAAGAACTAATCCGACTTATGAATGTGCTTCCAGAACCAGGACTTACTGTATATGATTATTACTTACTGTTTAGGATAAATATTTTTGATGAGCATCTTATTAGAGACATTTTCATAAAGCACTAAACTAAAGAAGGAAACACTGGACACTGAATGTCATAATAAGCTTTACTCGGTTTAATCTGTGGTGCTTTATTTGTTGTAGGGCTAACAGACAACACTCCTAGTTCGACTCTGACTTCCTCTCAGTCTGGCGACGCCTCCACATGGAACTCGTTCCAGGTGAGAGAGAGAGAGAGTGAGAAACTGTTTAGAATGTTGCTAGATTGTTACAGTTGCCTGGTGTTTCTTGTATTAACTATAATCTCGTCTGTTTCGTTTTAGGTTTCAGATACTGTAGACACACCCGTCCCACAGGTACCAGCTGCCGTGCTGTTGCCGTCAGTTCCCACCGCCCAGGCCCCCGTTAGCGGCCCCGCCCCCGCCGTCAAGGCCCTGGATGAACTGGATGTGCTGGGGAAGACCCTGTTACAGCAGTCGCTGCCCCCTGAGAGCCTGCAGGTCAAATGGTACAGTCCAAACAAAATGTAAAGGAATTTACCTACTAACAGAGATAATGTATGACTCAAGTGTACCGCCATCTAATAATCGCCACCATGATTGTATTTTTTTTTTTCTGATTACGTTCATCATTTGAATAACTCGAGACGTGTTATTGTTTTTTTTTTTATTTTTTATTTTTTTATTTCTTTTTTTAACACAGAGGAACTACGTTTTGCATATATGATTAGAGATTGTATTCAGCTGTGATCAAGTGGTGATGTTGATGTTTGCTGTGCAGGGACAAACTTCAGCCGCAGTCCAAGCCCACCCTGCGAGATCTTCAGAGCAAGTCAAACCCAAACCCAGTCGCAAGCCCAAGCTCAATCCTTGCGTTTTCCTCCGAGCCTGCTAATCTCCTGAACAATGAGGCATCTGCACTGAACACTGGCTCTGCTTCCACTCCTCAGGACGAGCTCTCTCTGGCCAGCATCACTGTGCCCCTGGAATCCATCAAACCTAGTAAGAAACGCATATGCCTTTGCTTTAACACCCTGATTTATATTATGGCTTTCTCTCTCTCTGTCTCTCTCTCTCTCTCTTATTTATCGTCTGCTTTCCTACGACACAGGTAGCATGTTGCCTGTGACGATCTTCGACAAACACAGCTTGCGTGTCCTGCTGCACTTTGCGCGCGACAGTCCTCCGTCTCGACCCGACGTCCTGGTAGTCATCATCTCCATGCTCTCGTCTGCTCCCATGCCCGTCACGAATATCCGCTTCCAGGCCGCCGTCCCCAAGGTGCGCTGCTCATTTCTGAAGAAAACCGTAATGACGTGCTGTTTGTGTAGATTTTGCGGGTTAACTCGTGTCACTCTGTACATGTCGTGTCTGTGTAGACAATGAGGGTGAAACTGCAACCGCCATCAGGGACAGACCTGCCAGCCTTCAACCCCATACTCCCACCTGCTGCGATTACACAAGTCCTGCTGCTGGCCAACCCTCAAAAGGTTACACACACACACACACACACACGATCAACAGTGTTTAAAAAACAGTGTAGTGTACACATCAAAGTTTTGTAATCTAATCACAAATTTTTAGGGCCCAAGCACTATGACATCAGCACACTCCGATAAAGCTTCTTTAATAGTGCTGGTGTCATAAGTGTGCGACGGCCAGCAAGCAGTGATGATCGGACCAAGCACATCAGCATGCCCTGGTGCGGCAGAAAGGCGCCCAGTCGTAAAGAAGCCTTAAACTTATGCCATATTCAGTGACATCAGCGTCCTGGGTTTTTTTTAGAGGTCTTAACCTGCTCAAAAGGCACACAGGTTGTGTTATGCACCCAGATGGCGATGGCACAGGCTTGGGCTCGCTCATCGTTGCTTGAGATTTTGTTCCCTAGCTCATACACACTGTCATGTATGCACACGAAACTTTGTACACGTTTAGAGCTCATCGAGCCGAACAACTTTCGTGCTGCATGTTCTGGGCTAAACTCAACAGGAGGCCGGTTATTTTGGGTCGTTTGCTAAAACTCACCCGATGGATTTTGATATACTCCTCCTAGGGAATTTATACAATCGTCACCAAACCGGGCCGGTGTGATCTGAAGATATTGAGGACGCAAAATTGCAGAGGGATTTTTGATATCTCAAACGGGCCAGTCGTGATAATATCCTAAACTTGCACCGAAAAATGATTAATAACTTTCTGTGTGACATTATATTGAGTGACATTATATTGAGTGACATTATATTGAGTGACATTATATTGAGTGACATTATATTGAGTAACATCACATTGAATAACATCATAGTGTGATGCTTTTTCTCCAGCATCTGCAGCCTATTGTACTGTACACACATACACATCACAAATGTTAACACACGCACACATACATACACACACATTACAAATGTAAACGCGCGCACTCACCTCTCTCACGATGCACACACACACACACACACACACTAACACTTATATCACAATGTTAACACGCTCACACTCATACAGACGCACACACAAGTATACACAAACACACTCGTACTCATGTATATCACAAATGTTAACACTCGCACACATCTGTCTCACACGCCCCCGCACACAAAAACACACTAACAAGTCACATGTCTCACACAAACACATCACACACATACTAACACACACATCAATAATGTTATCACCCAGACTCACACACACAAACATGCACAAACACATTTAGTCGTTACACACACACACACACACACACACACACACACACACACACACACACTCACCCCTCTCTCCCTTACTCTCATGCACATTAACCCTCACACACACACACACACACACACACACACACACTAATGCACTCAACAAATATTTAGAGCCCAAACCGAAATATACCCAAATATATATATTTTGTTCACGATTATGTTAAAAACACTGGAGTGGGGCTTCTGAGTGGCGCAGTGGTTAAAGCGCTTGCCCTATCATCCGGAGATCGCTAGTTCGAATCCCGGGTGGTGCTGTAACCTCTCGCAGCCGGAGGTCTAGAGAGAGCTGATTGGCCGAGCTCTCTCAGAGGGGAGGGATGAGAGGTACATAGTGCTCCCACATTAATCACGGCTCTACAGCCAGTCAGGGGCGTCTGTGAGCTCACGCAACAGAGGGAGCGGATAGCGCTGTCCTCCGAGTGTGTTACACTGCCCCCAACGGTGCGCGTGCGAGCAGTTCGACGGCTGGCGTCACGTGGTTCGGAGGAAACACGTGATGATCTTCGGCCCTCCCGGCTGAGTGGTAGTAGTAACAGCCTTAATGTGGGAGCCCCCTAGTGACGGGGAGGAATTGGACACGACTAAATTAGGGGAAAAATCGGGGAAAACCCCCCCAAAAAAACACTGGATTGTTGTTTTTACTTTATTTATTTTTTGACAATTTATGCCCACATTTTTGTCTTCCCTCTCCGACAGGAAAAGGTTCGATTGCGATACAAGCTGACATTCGATTTAGCTGATGAGTCCCATGACGAGAGCGGAGACATAGAACAGTTCCCACCTCCAGAGTCCTGGGGGAACCTTTAGATGGACACACTGACTTCCTGCTGCTTTATCCCTCTGCTTCCTGTTGGTCTTGCCCAGCTGGAACGGCTCTCGCAAACCCACGGTTCGTTTCTGATCCAAAGAAAATTGAGCCCCTCCTCACTTTCCCCCGAATATTTGATGTCGGTATGAAGTCACAGCAGTGTTTAACTTTCGACATTTGTAAAATCAAAAAAAGCTAAACAGAGATAGTAATTCAAATAGAAGTATGTCTGAGTGAGAACAGCAAGCGGAAGAGGTTAGGCGAAGTGACGGAGGGTCTCATTTTTTTTTTTCTTCTACAAACCGAAGTCAGATTAAAGTCAAAAGGATCTGCCTTGGAAACCCTAACGCTGTCCTTTTCATCTTGCTTTCCTTCTGTCTCATTGTCCTCAATTCGAACGGTTTTAATCTTCATCTTATCTCTCACCTTCCTCTGCTGCCTCTCTGGCTTTGTCCTGTTTTGTGAACCTGTCGATGCAACATCAGCCTACCAGAAAAAAAAAGAAGAAAAAAAAAAGGCAGGCACGTACAAGTGCTTGTCCCTCACAAATACTCCATCGTGCTGTCTGTAATCGCGAGCGTATTTTATGATTCACGGAGCAGATCTGTGCGAGAGTTCGAATAATGGAACAGTGAAGTGGATTTTGTTTCTATGCTGTGATGTGTGTCCTGTTGATCCTCTACGATGGAAGTCTAATCTCCCCCTCTTTGCCTTCAGTCTGATGAGCACCATGTCCTTGTCACGTCTAGAGCTACGAGAAGATCTGCGTTTGATTTCTCATTTAATTCTTTTAATCTTTTACCAAAGTTGCACATTAGGATTGCCTACATCTTTTGATGATTTGAAAATAAATCTGATTTCTCAAAACTTGGAAGTGGCAGTTTTTGGAATAGACAATAATCTTAATCCTGAACAAGCGTTTGATCGGTTTCTAAATGATGGTAGAAATTCAACATGCACTTAATTAAATAATGCAGCCCTCCCTTGTTAGTCTGTTTCATCCTTATTAAACTGTCTAAGTATAAAAGCACCCTAGAACACTTTTTTCCTCTCATCCTAAAGGCTGCAGATTTAAATTTAAATCTTTCTTCCTAGATTTCAAAGACTGCCCTTCAACTTCCACTTTATCACTAGGTTTTGAGCAAATCATTTTTCCATCTTCTTCTCTTCTCAATACACTACAGAATTAAGACACTGGCCTATAAAGGATGAAATCTGGTGTATATTTCTGTAAAAAAACAAAAAACAAATCCCCTCTATTTATGAACGAGTGCTCCAACCTGCTGTTTTTGCCCTTTTCAGATTGAATTAATTTCGACATCGATGCTGACGTCTTGTTTAAATTGACCGTATGTGCCTAATCTAATGTTACATCTGTCCTTTGTCTCTCTTTTTTTCTTAAATGCTGATCTGTACATACATACCTTTTGCATTTCTGTTTGTGTCGGTTCAGGAGGTTGGCAGTAGCTGTTAATGTTGTTTTATGTAGGGCTTTTCTCGGTTTTTTTTTTTTTTTTTGATGAATTGATTTGAAATGCCTACAACGGTCTTGTTTTACACGGCAATGATACAACCATCTATTTATTTTGTCTTCTAAGTGAAATTCCAACCTTAAAACAGTGTTTTCCCCAAATGCAGCACACAGAGAGATGACAACTAATTGTGCCTCTGATAAGATGAAATGAACAAGAATCATATTTGGGGGGAAAAAAAGGAAGAATAATATTTCCCTTGACAGACGTGGATTTGTCTGGTCGTGTCTGGACGGCGCAGGAGAAACGCTGCACGTTGAATGTCATGTTGCAGCCAACTCATCAAGCTGCAGGTTTCCTCCAGCCTGAAGTCATACTCGCCACCCGGTTTTCTTCCTGAGTCTGACTGTAAATAATATACGTATTGCAATTATGTACATTTGCCAAACTGGAGAAAAATAGAGAATGAATAAGTATGGAAGAGGACGGAAAATGTAGTGCAAATATGTATTTAAGGAAAATAAAGTTATTCTTTTTCTTGGGGGTTTAAATTTTTTTTTATTTTTTTTTCTTTAGCATCCTAGAATCCATGGTACCATCCACACACATATTTGGACACTCCTTCAGGAATAATTTAGTCATCAGATCAACCCAGAATCCTGATTATGGACCACCACCTACAAATGTACCACCGTCTTTTAGTGGTTTCCATGCTGTTCCACACCTGATCCAATAAATGACCTAAGGACAGGCTACACTAGGACTAGCAAATCACATCCTTAAAATTAGTACTGTAAATGGTTAAAGAAGGGGGGAGGGGGTAAATCCATTTTTAAAAGTTGTTCATTTTAGAAGTGCATTCTTTTGATATAAAGATTGTAATTCAAGTTAGACTTTTAGTCATGTTCCAACATTCAGATGGGTCACCAGTCTGTTGACACAAAAGAATGAAAAGCATTCACAGCTGTTTATATCTCATTTATATATATCTATTATATATATATATTTTGGTAGTCTCTGTTAAAAAAAAAAAAGCAGGGGTGTGTATATAAGTCACAGATTTTCCTCATGTGACCTTATATACCAAAAAACCCTCCTGTGGTTCAATAGTTCAGGTATAGTAAATACCGCTGTGCTAGTGGGTAACAGCTAACTGCCAAATCCTTCTTTTACTGGTTAAATGATTAGTGGTGAGCAGTTAACCAATAATGGGTGATGAACGAGGTGAGCCGTTTGTGGTTAGCAGCTAACATAGGCATATTCATCTGTGTTTGAAAGTTTAAATCACCCTTACATATATTTTCCCACCTTTTTTTTTTTCAGCAGAAATGCAGGTGGGAAAAGATTGATGTCTCAAACACGAGCAGTTCCAGTCCCTATATAGTCTAACTTCCACAAATGGGCAGTATTTTGAAAGCTGAGGTAGCATGTTTGGGAAACGGGTCAAATAAGAAAAATTAACCATGACCACGCCCGTTTCGAGTTGTAATTCAGATAGGCTTAACTTCAACAGCACTCACAACGATCCAACACCTTCACCTAAACACTTAGTTCCTCAGGTTGATGTCTGGTCATTAAAAGAGTTATAATGTCCTGTTTTAATGTTAAAGTTAAGAACAATCCGGACACAATCTTTTTTTTTCAGGTTAAACCATTTATTAAAAAATAAGAAGAGTAGAAATAATCAAAATATAGTAAGTAGAGCTTATTCAACCTTATTGTACACTGGCAGGTTCACGAAAAAAAACAGTTGCCATTAAAATGGTCAATGTAATATTCTGAACAGGACTAACAGAAATAACATGCCTAAACAAGCCTAAGAGAAACACTTATAGATGACACTGGACTAGAGCAGTTAAAAAGAAAATAATAAAAAAGAAATCATAGTTTCCCCAAAGGGAGAAGCTTCAAAAGCAAATTATGTGAAAAGAAAAGTGACATGCACAAGTAATAATAACTAGGATCCTAATCCTGGTAAATATTGTACTCTCTCCAATTCTCTTCAAGCTTAAAATTATGTTCCACAATCTGTGGCGAATTAAATCAAGGTGTTCCACTTAGCAGTTTCACAGACAAAGCACAGGAGGATCTTGCAATAATAAGCAGTTGATGCCTGAAGAGTTAACATAATATGCATAATCCTTACCTCCATGATCCCTGAATGACTGGCCTGTTCAAAATGCGAAGCCAAAACACTTCAAGATTGAGAGGAAGGAAAGGTCTACAGATAAAGACAAACACTGAACTCTACTGAGCTTTCTTCACTCTGGTAGTGGACGAGGAGCGATTGAGTATCACTACTAGACAAATATGACACAATTCTCTTTTAAATAGAAAGAGTTTTACTTTCTTTGCTGCTGAGGTGGGGGAGGTGGAGGGGGACCGAACGAGTACGGCCCTGGACCCATAAATCCCATCATGGGCTGCGGTGGTGGAGGTGGCGCGAACTGCTGGGCCATCAGGGGCTGCGGTCCTGGTCCGGCACCGGACTGTGGTGGTGGGGGAGGACCCTGGTTGAATGGCCCCTGTGGTGGTCCCGACTGGTTCTGCAACCCTCCACCTGTCCCGCTATTACTGCCGCCTCCTGACTGCTGAGACATTCCGCCCCCTCTCGAGTTGTAAGCTCCGCCTCCGCTGCTGTTGTAGCTCTGGTACTGATCACCCGAGCCGTAGCTATTCCGGCCGTCCCGGCTTCGATATGACGATGCGGATGAGGAAGATCTGTCGTCACGGCTTGAGCGTCCATCTCGGCTGTAGCTGCCGCCACCCCGGTTGTCCTTACCGCTGCTCCCTCCACTTCCACCAACGGAGCGCATGCGCCTGTCACACTCATCCTGATACATCAGGTTGGGGTTGTTGGAGTTGGAGCCACGGTACCGCATCCTTCCTCCTGAGTGACACAATGGCAACTTTATTTCAGATAACCAGGCTCAAATACAGCTATGCTTAACACAAACTAGCATTAAAGTAGATTATAAAAAATGTATATATTTTTTTTATTTTTTTTTTTTCAAATTACGCGCGCGCACACGCATAGGAGACATGCTGAAACAGAGAGGGAGATGTTGATTATACCAGTAAGAGATGAGCATTAAGACCCAGCAGGGGAGACGATTACCCACAATTACACATGGCAAGAGAGAGAAAAATCATTGGCTCAGTTATCATCACGTGACGCTCGGTGTCAAAACAAGAGCGCATGCGTGATGCATGATACTTGGCACTCGTAAACCAAGACTTGCTCGTTTTTCAGGTAAAAAAATTATTAAAAGTCTTTGTTCGTCTTGCGGAACACTCGCAAACCGAGGTTCCACTGTAATATAAAATAACTCACCTCCTGACCCACGTCCAGAGTCGACCAGCTGCAGAAGTTTGGGGTTGATGGCCTGTCGGGCCTCCTCCAGAACGCGCACCAGGTCACGGGCCTGCCTCAGGTTTCCGGGTGTGAAGAAAGTGTAGGCTGTGCCTTTGTTGGTGCTACGGGCAGTACGCCCGATACGGTGCACGTAGTCCTCTGAAGAGTTCGGGTAGTCGTAGTTAATGACGAACTTCACATCTTCCACATCTTTAAAGAGCGTCATGGGCAAAGAAAGTATGAAAGGTGTCAGAGGAATACAAATTAAGCGGGAAAAAAAAAAGAGAGAAAAAATAAAGTTAAGTCTATTCATAATCTGTAATACTGTACAGTTAGCAGCTTAGTTACTGATGGTTCTCTTTTCAAGCTACAACTACAAGCTTCTATGTGACTTACCTGTTGCATGGTGGCAGCAGATGTATTAGGCATGACTACTTAAAGCAATGTCTTAAAGCCATGATTACAAAATATTTGACAGTGTACGGGCAAATGTTTATCATTATATTTAGAAATCATTAAAATTACATTTTTATGCATTAAGGGTTATAAGCATTAAGGGTAATTAGAACTACTGTACTCATATAAATCACTGCTGAAACTTTGTCCAACTAGATGTGCAAATTAATACCCAATTTTAAAATACGTAAAAGTTATAAGAAGTCTTTTAAAAAGATCCACAAAACGGAGGAACCGTGGGCTCATCCACATGAATAACCAACTCTTAGGAAAGTCTGTTTCTCATTACAAAGGTACAGGTGGCTCAGACAACACTGTTAGTGACCCTATCGAGTACCGTCTCCTTTTGGCTCAGGGCAGAGGTTGACAGCTTCAAGCTAGAGTCATAATGTTTAAAAAATAAAAATAATTAGCAAATAATTTGGCAATACATTTAGGCCTAACGTACACGATCATCCCTGACTTGACTGACCCCTTTACACTTGATCATTCTCACATCGCAAATATCAAGATTGCATCTGGATCGGGTCATCCACATAACAGATGATTTAAAAAAAAAAATTTGATCAAACAAGCTCCTTCTGGAGACTGATCAATACTTTATCTAAAAGTCAAAATACATTAAGCACCCTAAGCCTTGTTCAGCGACTGACCCAACATCTTCCAAATGACTCCATGAGCCACATTAAAGTCTACAATGACTGCAACAAGGCGAAAGGCTACATGTAAGAAAACTAATGAACTCACTAATGTATGATCTGTGCTGTGATTTGAAGAGACTGAACTCAGATGTTCAGCACCAGAAATTTAAAACGTGAAAACTGCACAGAATGAGAAACCATTAAAAAAATGAGGAGAAATCCCTACAAGAGGTTGGTTTTGAACTGATTTGCAAACATTCGACACATTGATGAGTTATCAACCAGAAACACATTTAAAATCTGCAGCTCTGTATGTATGTATGTGGTGCAAACTCAATCAGGATACAATCTAGAAACAAGATGTATGAAGTGACCAAGCGTAAACAGGAGCAAAGTTTTTCTTTTAAGAAGATAAATGTATTAGTGTAAAATTCTTACGTTTTTACATTTACATTACATTTAAAAATGTAAAAAAAAAAATTTAAAAAAAGATTAAAATTTAAAAATATATGTAGATGGTACAGAAGTGACTATTATTATTACCAAAGCTGTCATTATTGGGGGCATGGTCAGATACTTACCCTATGTTAGGTTAGCCTCGACTGAGATCAGTCCCGGGTCCAGTGGAGAGGCCCGAGAGGAAGAGGTATATGTGGGCTCACGCGTTCAGCTGCCCCCCCTTCACCCTCGGCACGACACCAGCAACGCCTGGCGGGAGCAGAACCGGCTCCCCTCCAGTTCTCTCTCTCTCGCCGGGTTGCAGGGCCTCCACAAACCGGACCGGACTGGATCCAGCACACAACTTTCTCCCTCTCTTTCTTTCTCTGCATCTTTCTTTCTCCCTCTCCATCTCTCCTGGAGCTAGCCCAGGTCAGACTTAACAGGTGTCTTATTCTAATGCATCCAAAAGGGCCATGGCATCAAGCAATTTTTTTTTTAGCCAATTACTTTCATATTTTCATAACTATGAAAATTTGCGGTCCAATCAAGGGCAAATTCGACAGGTTTTAAAAGATGCCACAGTCCTGAGGACCCCCAGTTATTTAATGCTGCAGTCCACTTCTAAGATTCTGCAGTCTTGAAGCAGAGGCAGATGCATGGAAGAAGTTGAGAAGTGGGTTTATCCAGATCAGGCTCTGTGCTAGCGCCTCACAGGGCTCTGCTTACATGGTAGATGGCAGCTGCTGTACCAATTTAGCACAGCCTGCCTGAGTAGCCTTATGGGAGTTCAAAAAGCCTGAGGGGGGGAGAGAGAACAATGAAAGAGTGAGACGTATTGTGGATCTGGCAATTCAACACAACCCACTTCCTCTTCTTCAAACCAGGATTTTCCAATAAATGAACAAACACAAATAATACACCTGCTTCAAAGCTCACATCTCTCACAGTCAATAGGGAAGAGTCTAGAAAACAAACCATTGATCATCTGCAGCATTTGGAATCCCTCCCCCTTTTTTTTTCTTTTAACTTCACAGGATATTTGGACACCGTTTTTTTTTTTTTTGTCAAGAAGGAGACTGGTATTAAGACCCAGGGAAGACAAAGGGAGCCCAACATCTCCCCCAGGTCCATGTTAGGGTCAACAGTGAGCCAGCGAGCCCCATTTTTGAAGGACGAGTTTTTTTTTTTTTTGCCTTTTTTTTTTTTTTTTTTAAACAGCAGTAACAAGAAACAGACAATAAGGCTTAAAGTGTAAATGGTGGTTTGGGGGAGTTGTAATCGCGGTCTTCCACAAGGCTGTCGGGCATCTGAAACATACTGATTGCCACTAAAGAAATGGCACAACTGGAAAGCAGCATAAAAAGGACACAGAAATAGACAGTGTATATTAAAGTGCTCGGGACTGGCGACGAGGGAGAGGGAGAAAGGGAGAGACAAAGAGAGGGAGGGAAGGAGGGGATGGAGAAAGATGGAGAATTGTTCTCACTGACAAAAGAGACCAGTGATAAAAATAACCATTTTAGAGGCACAAAGGAGGGCTTTAGAATTGTTCCTGAGGGGCATTTTCCAGACACAGGAATGAGGGGGGGGAGGAAAAGGTTTACATGTCTCACAACTGAATAACATAAAACGACATACTGTAGCAAACATCTCACAAATAAATACACATTACGGTTGGTGTGGAATGTGATTTCATAAAAATAAAAAAAATGTAGGTGCATGTGTATTTATAGAGATGGTGTAAATATCTCCTTGAGCACATACCCAGCCCGCGAGAGGCGACATCTGTTGCGATAAGAATGGGAGCTTTACCAGTACGGAACTCTGAAACAGAAGACGGGCACTAAGATCACATGGACATGGTTATAGAATAAAAAAAAACAACATGCATGATACACGAACCCTTTAATTGGTTCTTCATGTAAATGGGGAGCTTGGATAAGACAAGCGTCCACCACAGGAAGTATGTTGCAAAGTCATTCATTATTACCTGAAAGGACCCAGTCTCGCTCTGGCTGACTTTTGTCACCATGAATGCACATTGCAGGCCATCTACACACACAAAAACAAACCAAACAAACAAAAAACAGCTGCAAATTAAAAAAAAAATTTAATGGCTCCTATTCCCACTACGTATAAGGGCAACGAGTGCCACATGACTTATTTTTCATTCCTGAACACCTTGTGCATAGATTACATAGCAATCGTACAAGGTGGAGCACTAAACCGTTATACAGTTATCTGTTACTCGTCTGCAAGTTGCTTGTTAAGCCTTTTCACTTCACATGACGACCAGTTTGGCTGTTTCTACTTTCGTTTCAGCTCTACTTTTCTACTTCGCTCGCTATCATCCCCTCACCCGTCTCTCCTCATCCTGCGAGTCAGCTCATCACAGCGTTTCTTTGTTTCCACAAAAATGATGGTCTTGTTCTCCTTCTCTGCCATGATTTCCTCCATCAGCTGAATCAGCCTAATGCGGGAAAAAATACAAGACAATTACACACTTCTCACAGCACATGCATGCACATCAGGGTTAGGAGAGGGGTAACATATCTGTCCTCTTTGGCCTTAAGCATTGTCCTCAACTGACATCGAGTCTGCACTGTCATGGAGTTCATGGCTAACTGATGGGATTTTGTTAGACAGTGGAACTTTTGTTAGACATTGTGTGCATCCATGCGTACAAGCAAAACACAGACAACACAGCAATGGTCAAAAACCCCTGAATGTTGCCAGATGAATATTTACTAGACAATGCTTTTCTAATGTAGATGTTTGTATACATACAAAAGCTGGTCGTTTTATTTTACATATAATCATTTTACAAATAGATATTCAGATAATTTAACCCCTATTCAGACACCTGCGTTAAAGATTCCCCCACATATCGTCACACACTTTTCACAAATATTGTTCTCATTTATTTTCCAGAATGAACGATGATGCCGTACTGCACCGATGTAAATGTTCCTCGCAACACTAAAGTGTAACGTCACTTAAATGAATACAAATATTAACTTCTTATCATACGAACGGCAAATGCAGTGAAATATTCTTTCTTTCTCGAATGCCAGTGGTGTTTACACTGCTCTCCAAACGACTGGTCAGTAACTATATGGTGCAATAACCGTTCACAAACTAAGCACAAACAAACGAGATTTAGAGAAAACATGGAAGAAAGTTATAAAAATAATAATAATAATAATAATTTGCAGAAGTGTTTAGTTTGCTTGTTCAAAACAAACAAAACTAGTTTAAGGTCATTTCTACAATATAATCGACAAATCAAATTTTATATAGTGAGATATCCTCAATGATTAAATTTTGTCTCCAACTTTGCTTCTTCAAGATTTCACTCATGATGACTCATTGTGTGCATAACGAAATTTCTTGGATACTTGTGGTATTTATGAAATGGAGGAGGAAGCGTGTATACTCCTATTTCTACTCAGTCTTTACCAAATGGAAAAAAATAAATCAATAAAATCCACCCACCACAATATGTAGTATATGTTATGCCCATGGTTTCCTATAATACTTTCCCCCAAAATTAACACTTAGGACACGTCTCACTTGTTGTCCTTTTCGTTCTCCATGCAGACGTCCACAATCTGCAGGATGTTGTGATTCGCACTGAGCTCCAGAGCCCCAATGTTGATTTGGATGTAGTCGTGGAGAAAGTCCTCTGCCAGCTGACGGACTTCTTTAGGCCAGGTAGCGCTCCACATCAGTGTCTGCCTGTCAGGCTGTAAACAGTCAGTCAGACACAGAGAAACACTGTCCAGTAGCAGGCAATCAAACACACATTGTATCTGCAACCAAAATATTAATTCACTAAATACATACTCTTCTTTTTTTAGCCTTCTTTGAAAGAGGAAATCATTATATTAAAGTTTATATATAAAGATTAATTTGTTTGTTAGCTCTCAGAGACATTGCACTAAAATATAATAAATATAACAATATGGAATACACACTACCGCCTGAAAGTTTGGGATCACTTTCTAACTCCGTGGTCGTTCCTGATTTTTATTTCTTTTTACATTGTAAAAACCAATGCTGAATGCGTCCAAAATATGTAATAATCTTATTTTGAACAGTTGAAATTGACATGCATCTTCTTCTCAAGATCTGTAAAGCCTTTATAACGGCTCTAATCTGAGGTGATTTCTGAGGCTGGTAACTCTAAATGAATTCCTCGGTAGCAGAGGTCAGTTTTGGTCTTACTTTCCTGTGAAGGTCTTCATGAGCTAATAATAACAATAGTAAAGGCCGTGTGTATGCCCCGATTGTCCTGTATCTTTGGCCCGTGTAGTTTCATCATGGTGATTGATTGGGTTGATAAATACACTTGACAGTACTGTTCTTGCAAGAACTATTCCAGAAAGGCTGGCCTCTGTGTCTTAGAATAACAACTGACTGTTGATGTTGTTGTTGTTGTTACATAATTACCTAATGCCATGTGTGTTATTTCATAGTTTTGAAATCCCCAGTATTGTTGTAGAACGTAGAAAATAAATCAGTAAACAAAAACAAAGAAATTTGCAAGCAAATTTGTACGTGGTTGTGTACGAGCGTGTGCAGTGGGACTTGGATCGTGGTGCAAACAGAATTGTCGGAAGTGAGGAAATATCGCCCAAGTTATACTAATAACTAATAATAACAATAGTAAAGGCCGTGTAAGTGCATGCCCCGATTGTCCTGTATCTTTGGCCCGATGGGAGGCGCATAAACATGAAGACAACTTAGAGAGATTTTAGATTATGTGGTTCTAAATATTAAAAACCTGGTCATTAAACATTTCACAGTGTCATGGTGTTAGCAAATTAATCACAATAACAGTTGGTCCAGTTGGGTCGTGCAGTCCATGTCTGCAGCACATACACTGTACATTCCTTAAAAGGTTTTCTTATTTTTCCGTTACCGATCTTGTGGTATTTAATAACAACATTAAAAAAAAATCGATGGTAATCTGATTCTCAAAACTATCCTTTACATTAATAAAAGCTTCCTGGTTTTAACATGGTTAAAGATTAACTCTGTGTAGCAGGAAGCGGATACCTTTCTCGCATGTCTCACATTCTCTCCCATATCAATTAATTCAGATCAGTAATAACCAGTGAGTCTTGCATAACATGATTTTGCATAAAATCATGCGACTTACGCGGATTTGATCTACAATTTTGCGGATCTGTGGCTCGAAGCCCATGTCCAGCATGCGGTCTGCCTCATCCAGCACCAGGTAGGTACATCGGCGCAGGTTTGTCTTCCCCGCCTCCAGGAAGTCAATCAGACGACCAGGGGTGGCAATGCAGATCTCAACACCTGCGCAGGGATCATTATTGAGGGTTACGTTTAAAACCTGTACTTGAACGGAAGTTTACCACACAGTCTAATGACACTGCAGACATGTGGGCTCACCTCTCTCCAAGTCTCTGATCTGTGGACCCTTTGGGGCTCCTCCATACACACAGGTGCTCTTGATTCGGGAAGACTTGCCATAGTCATACGCCACCTGCTGGACCTGCTGCGCCAGTTCACGTGTTGGAGCCAGAACCAGACACTGAGGAGAATGGGAGGCGGGAGGATTAGGAAATATCACGTCAGTATAAGTGAGCCATAAATAAAAAAAATGTGTAACACGATTAATATACCAAGTTTAATTATTTTCTTAAAGACTTTGATGGCAAATAAATGCAGGAAGTGTTTAATAAAATAAACAGAAGCACTCACGATGGGTCCATCTCCTCTCTCCAGGTATGGCTGGTGGTTGATGTGAACAATGGCGGGAAGCAGATACTGTGAGAAAGAGATTTACATACAATAAGGACAATAACTTCCAGTGAGACAATAAACAAAATAAACAGTGCAGATATTCTGTGCCTGAAGCCTTTTCATCCATTTATTCATTGAGTACCTGCACGGTTTGTATATTTCTCTTCAGTTTGCAGTGAGGAAGCGCGTACTTACAGCAAGTGTTTTTCCAGATCCAGTCTGTGCAATGCCCACCATATCCCTGCCACTGAGAGCCATGGGAAATCCCTGTGCTTGAATAGCTGTGGGCTCCTTGAAATTCTGCTGCAGCAGGACATCCATTACATACTCTACAATACAAACACACACATGGCCGCACGAAAATAATAAAAAAATTATATTTGATTTTATATTCCATCAGACTCTGCAGAGTGATTTCTTTTGAAAAATTATCAGATCGGTTTCCCATTCGCTTCCGTCTGCACATCGGAGCATGTGATTCACAGGCTGCAAGCCCACTCTGTATAAATAAATATGACCTTAAAAGTATGTGTTTGAAGCAACTTCAACTCTGCTGACTTTCTGCATTTAAATCAAGAACTCGAAATAGCCGCAAAAGCAATAAAAATCCTGCTTCCGTTTCCAACAACCTATCTTTGTGAGTTGGGGTTTCCTGCAGTGACAGCAATGAAAATTAAACGATGGATCAGACTGGACATGAGGAATACACTTCAGGTGTCACCGTCCCCCCACCCCATCACTTCTAGACGAGAACGTCTTGTCACAGGGAAACAAGTTCAGAACTAACACAGATTATGTGTTATGGTATGTTGTACATATTATGTACTTTATTATGCTTTGTTTATGAGCGTGTGATGGCCGCCTCACATTAAAACTGCTGTGTGGTGCAACTAAAGGTTGGAGACCACTGCTCTAAAAGGCTTCATATCACAGTATGGAAATTCTGGAACAAATACTAGTGAGGTGCTTTAAAAAAATAATAATAATAATAATTTAAACGCTAACCCTTCATATGCCCAAACAATTTCCCTGCAAAATTTGAATTTTATGGCCTGCACGATTAACTCGTTTTATAGTGGAATAATTATTGCATGTCTGCTATCTAATTCTTACAAATAAATGTAACCATACAAGCATAACCACAAAGCTTAGGACAAAAATCATACCACACATACAATACCTAAAAGACTGGAGATTTTACTGTTTTATTTAATTATTTTAAATTCCAGCTAATCCTAGCATATATATTACTAAAACGTTATCCTTCATTCATGTATATTAAGATCACAATCTTATCAACTCAAACTTACACTTGTTATAACTGCATGATGTAAGGAGTTCTCAGTAATATCTGGAATATTAAGTTTACTCACGGGGAAATTGCGCCTGGTGAAAACTGGTGACTGGCTTCGGGCACCCAGAGCCCCTGACGGTGATCTCTTTCTTACGGCGAAACTCTTCCATCTCATACTGTGAAATATAAAAGAGCATAAAAAAAGAATATTTAGACACATTAGTAACAGGTATAAGATCGACTTTTGTTGCCTTGTCTATCACAAAGCAAAACACTGTTTAGATACTGTTTAATCCACAATGTCCTCCCTAATCTTCACAAATTAAATTTGCGGTTAAAACATGCAAGTTTCATATTAACAAAATAAAACAAACTGTGAAATTTGATTTATCTCAATATCGTCTGATGAGGTCTGTATTAAAATGTGTATAACTTTTTGTGGCTTTGGTTTATTGGTTTATTGTCTCGTGTGTAACTAGGAAATATTTTAAATAAGGTTAGACATATTGGACTATTTTGATGATTACCTAGCAAATAAAATCACACTGTTCTTGATTTGTTTGAATTATTCAGGCATAATGATGTAACAATTAGATTATATATAGATATTTCTAAATATACGCAAATTTCTGTTTGTCTTTGGACTCGACTAGTGGCTTTATGCGCTTCCCTTCTTACCCTGACCCACCCATCACTCTGAAACTTTCATTGCTCCCTTGGAAAACTAATACCTTTTTTACATTCTTACATTATTAATCATCAGTGTTTTTTCTATTGTTGATTAATTAATTATGCAATTTTAAGAAATATTTAAGTGATCTCAGATCAGTGTCATTCATGTGTTTTTTCTAATCATATTTCTTTCATAAAACCAATCATTGTAAGGTTTCTTTTGCTTGATGCAGTGTAATAATTTGTCCCTGCTTGAAGTTTGACTATTTTGCCCAGGCAGTGTACATCACAGCTTTTGAATAAAACAATAAATTAAATCAAGAAATAATCAAGAAAGTATTTGAGAATTAACACTGTATTTATTATGTACATATATTGACACAGAATTGTGATCGTGAAAGTGTTTAACTGTAAGATCCTGTATACTACAGACTCACTTCACTCTTTCTCACCTGACTCATGCGTTGGACCTCTGGGTGCTCGCTATAAAAGTTTTTCTCAAACTTTGGAAGCTCACTAAGGTCCCATTTCTTCTTTCTCAGACGATCTCCGGGGTTCCCAAATTTCTTAGGAGGAGGAGGACCTCCACGACTGGATCCAAAGCGGGGCCTGGAGAGCAAACAAATGAAGCATATAATTTGTTACTTTCCTACAACAGCTTTACTTCACTGTACATTCAGGTTATCAGGAATAGCCAATGTATGAATTTGTGATCTAAAGGCTACATGCTTATTTCTTATTAACAGGACACCACATTTTGAACCATTATAATCTAAATTGCTTAACTAGCTTTGGTTTGACCTGCCTAAAGAAACAAATCTTTCTTAACGAACAAAAGTTTATTAAACAATTAAATGCCAAGTGTAACCAAGTATGAACTAATACAAGACCTGAATTTACATATTAGTTCCTGATTGACTCTTTTATTTTATGATGTAGTAATATTTAATCACATGTTTAATACAAGTTCATGACAAAAGCCTACTTATCCCTTGCACTCAATTTCTCAAATGTTATCATCAAACTCATAAGACAGAAGCAAAAGGTAAGAAATTATGCTTTTAAAACCTAACTATCTCTTAGAAGTTGACTAAGTTATTTACACAATAAATAAATAAAACTATTGCACAGCAAACAATCCAACCAAAGTCGGATTTCAACAGATATTAATCAATCCTTAATTGTTTTTGTTTTTCAGAAATAGTCATAAATATGGTGTCATTTGAAATGTATTTTCAAGCTGTCCATTGATGCCTAAAAAATTAAGGCCAGGCCACGTTTTAATAAATATCCGAGAAAAAAAATCGATTGTTTGTTGTGATGTATTTTTGTGATCATGTATCAGGACACTACCTCCAGAACTGACAAAAAAAGTTATATACAGTATGTTTGTAAATGATGTGGTAAAATGTTGTAGTTCCTCTATGACCCTGCAGGCGGTGCACTCTAAACTATTCAATCATTGGCAGACAGGACAACATGGTGTGTGAAATGATCAAATTATACAGTATATACCTGTATTTCAGAATTGTATGAAGGTGGTATTTATAGATCAGGCGCACCCTTTTTAAAAATTATGCCATCCACCATCGTGTATCTAGTTGTGGACAGCTCCCTCTCATGTTACCACTCCTGCACCTGTTTATTCTGCTACTGCAAGAGCAGTGTACCGAGAGCCAGTAAATACAGCAGATGCCAGCTGTCAAAAATATAAAAGGGACACACATGCACTGTAAAGAAACAGTTTGACAGTGAATGGGCTCTTCTTAAAAAAATAAATAAAACAAAACCAGGAGGACTACGTCCTTTAACCAACAGTGCCAACTTTGTACACCAAAGAATGTTTAGTTTTTAATGCTTTTTTACTCTGTCTTACTCTGCACATACAGGTGGATGAGGGTCTCTGAAATGTGAAAAGAAAAATATGAAAAAAATCAAAATAGTGTGTTAAAGGTCATATGTATTTGTTGTTTGTTGTACATAGAAGATGAGTTTTGTGCTGGCAGGTAATGCCAGCCCATTTGGCTGGCTATCGCCACAGGTATATTTCAGACCTGTGGTAAACACAGTATGTAGTGGTTAGCACTGTCACCTTCCATGTCCGGGATTTGGGTTCGATTCCCAACTCTCGGATCAGTGTCCGTCAAAGTTTGCATGTCCTCCCTGTGCTCAGTGGGTTTCCTCCCACAGTCCAAAGTCAGATTAGATTGCAGATGCAGATTAGAGTAATTCCCAAACTTCCAGTAGTTTGTGAATGGTGACCGGAGGTCCTACCATCGTTGTATTTTATTTATTTTATTGAAGAAATCACTATTGGCCTCCACAGTCCCTAGTTGGACAACAGCGGTTCCTAGATGGATGGATGCATCACGAATTGGGATATTTATAAAATCACAATACTAACAGACTCGTAATACAAACAGAATCGATATCTACTGTAGATATAGTGATAATATTGTATCAGGTGATCCCTGGTGATTCCCATCCCTAATGCTGAACACTAACCCAGGAGTGAAAAAAACAAAACAAAATGGCTCTTGTTTCTTAAAACTACAACAAACTCGAGACACGGGGCTGGAAGAAGGTTTAATGATCCACCGATGATCAGTCCATGTTTATTTAGCACCATATTACCAAGGAGCAAATATTAGAAGTTAATAATAATAATAATAACTTAAGGGAATAGTAAAATAAAGTGTAAGTCCTCACTCACCCTCTGTCCCGTCCGCGGTCTCTGTCCCTGTCTCCGTAAGAAGAGCTCCCTCTCATCCTGGTGCTGGGGTGTAACTTACTTAAATGTAATAATAATTATTATCTTTAAAATATAAAAGTGTGATGTTTTAAGGCTTCAGTTAAGATAAAAAAATTATGTTTAAGGGATTAAACTGTAAATTAACGTTATTTCCCCAAACACAGTGTTTTCGTCAGTGAGCCGGAGCTAACGCTAGGTTCAAGCTAAAACAACAACAAATAGCACAAAATATTATCTTTATATGTTTTTGTGTTATTTATATGAACTCAAATTAACCTCTTATTAACTTAGAAAGTGTTTACGCTGAAAACTCGTTTTTCCTTATCTCCAGTGTGTTTGTTTTGCTAGCAAAGAATCTAGCTTAGCCGTTCTTGTTTTTCTTAAACCTCGGCGCACTTTGTAAAAGAAAAACCTAAAAAAAAAAATGTATTGGAGTGCAACGTTTCTAATGCCACATCTGCAAATAACTGATTAACTAGTTTTAAAAAATGTCATATGTTGTTTATGTGTAGGAATAATAATCCGAATTGTTGAATAACACGAAGCGCGAGCGTTATGAATGCAGGCCTTGGGCTCCCTCTTCCTACACACACAACTGGGGGTTGCCAGGTCCAGCACAAATACGCCTCCGGTTGCTGCTGAAATTGGCCCCAGATTTTGTGAAAATTGTCGATTTTAAAAATCCTGAACACTGTAAAGAGGAATCACACGAAAATAAAATTGTTTGTTTCTCATCTAGCTTTCATATGTTTACTGTTTTTTTTTTAATCATTTCCCATCTGAGTGATTAAACACAATAAAACAAAAGAGAGAAAACAGGCTCTAGTTATACAACAGGATTTTTGTTTTTGTTTGTTTTTTTGCTTGTAAATCTGTTTTTGTTTGTTTGTTTGTTTGTAAATCTGACCAGGTATCACTTTCTTCGGTAGGCCTTTAATAGAAGCATGGTTAATAACTATCATTTTTCTTCATCCTCTTTTTTTTATTTAACTTGTAAGCACTGTCGCCATGCACCTCCATGTTCAAAGATTCTGCATTGTATTTATTTATCTCTGTTTATTGTTTTATGCTTTTTAACTTTCATTTTATTTGGACCAAAACATCCAGATATATCCATCCAAAACAACCATCTACCTAAAATATTCTAGTACAACTATAATAAAAGAAACCATGAACAAATGATTCCTTCATTATTTATATTATCCACATAAAGCACTCTTAATCTAACCCAAATGTGCACAAAATTCGTCTCAGTATCAAGCAAATCCTGTTTAGAATATTAAAAATCAATTATTTTTCCTTATTAATATTGTAACAGCAGCAACTTTGTTGCAGAAGAAAGCCAATTAAATGTCTGTATTTTGTACATGTTGAAGCGTTCGAGGTGACGTCTTTGCGTCTTCAGGGTACGGGCTGTGTTCCAATCCGCGAGCTTGAGCACGCGAGCACACTGGCAGAAGGAGTCTGTTTTGCGCGAGCTGGGAGCACTAACGAGCACCCACGTGTGAGGATTGGAGCGCGGCCGCTGTGACGCTGCGCGGACGGCGAAATGACTACGGGAAGTACAATTTACTGACTGCTGTACGGACATCAGAATAGGGATATTTCCTCATATTTGTATATTAGGTTTAGAGAAAAATAACAATAATGCCACTTTTGACTCAAAATAAACGAGTCGACCGTGTAATATCAACAACTGAACTGTTTTCGAAATATTCTCATTTAAAGGTGAGTGCTATGAGACCAGGCCTGCATTCAGTTTTTAACCCGAGTTAGTCTTTAGTTATATGAGATTGTTGTTTCTTGTGCCTCCTGAAGGAAAATGCCAAACTATTTCGCTCCAGAGCCCCTGTGCCAGTGGACCAGAAGTGCCTGCTTTATGTACAGCAGCGGGAGTTTGCAGCAACAACACCAGCAGACAGTGAGTTTAACTTCATGTACCTTTAATTCTACATTCTGAATTTGTCACGAATAGTCTGTACATAAAAGACTGAACACGTGATACGTAATGTATAGACGATACGCTATGTAGTCACGTGGTTTTTGGTCACACCCCACGTGCCCACCCCATTCCGCATTGAATCCTTTTCTATTATAATCACCTCCACTCCTCTGTAGATCAGTAGATTTATTTATTTATTTATTTATTTAAATGACGATTGTTACCTGAGGCACTGATGCCTGTAGACAAGAGGCCCCAGTAAGACCATTATATTCCTGTGGTGGTCAGTTGTCCAGGTAGTGCATAATGAATTTCAAACGTATTTGGGTATACCTCGTAGCTCAGACGGCTACGGCTCCAGGTTGTTGGTTTGGGTTACCTGAGGATCTGGGTTTGAGCCCTGCTGTCGGTGGGTTGCCACACCCCCATACCTCCTACTACGCAGTGTACTGCATGCAGTTCCGGTCCTAAGCCCGGATAAAATGGTGTCAGGAAGGGCATCCAGTGTGAAAACATTCTGTGCGGATTGTGCTCCGTCAATGGGAATAGCTGTAAGACTATCAACAAATTTTGGGTATATTTCGTAATTAGGGTCAGGTACAGGTGGTTGCTAATCAGGCGTGGATGGAATCGTTCTCCCAGACAGGTTTTTAAAAAGGGATCGCAGATATCCTCATCCAAGTACACTCTGTGTGGGAGACAGTGCTATTACTCACGCACACCCCAGCCGAGACTTTTTAAATCTTTTAAAATTATGTTTTCACTTTTACATCCACCACTCTTCAGATCTGTAATACTAAAATGCTCAGACAATCAGTGCTGTATGACAGTTTAATGTATGACATTATAAAAATCCGAGTCTTTCTGCAGGCTCCGTTTCAGTTATTGGCTCTGACGATGCAACCACATGCCACTTAGTAGTTCTGCGCCATACAGGTAACAAGGAGCACCTGAACACTCTTTCCACTGAGCGTTTGTGTTGTTTAGAATTATTTTTGTGACGGCATCATTTTCGTTCATTCCCTCTTTAAAGGAAGCGGAGCGACTTGTCTGGCTCACCTGGATGGCTCGAGCACGAGGACTGAAGTTCCTCTCTTAGTTAATGCAGTCACTGCGTTGAGCAACCCGACTAAAGCAGGCAGGTGAGAATTTTTTTATTTGCCTTATTTTATTGGTGAAACCACCACATAACCAAACCATATTGCTATCTTAGATGTGGGGATTTTTTAATGAAAAATACCTGTCTCTTTTTTTTTTAATAATTTAAAATTAAGGTTAGAGCTTCATCTTGCCGGCGGGTTTGATGATGACAACAAGACGTCACATAAGCTTAGCCGTGAAATTTTGGGTACGGAAAGTTGCACCAAATCAGAGATTACATACAGCATTTAAAATGTTATAATGTATTAAATATTTATGTTTGTCTGTTTTCTTTTTCTTTTGTAGCAGCGTTCCAGAAACAAAAGGAAGAAATTCATCTAGAAACATGTTGCATTACTGGTAATTTAGTTGCACGTCCACATATGCTTGCATAACATTTTTTTAAATCCCAGTATCCTTTTCACACTATTGACCCACTGTTATGGTATGTTTTGCAGATATGAACGATGTTCTGACAGATGGGATTCACAGGCCAATTATTTATGGAATAGGTAATGTAGAAAATTCTCTGACCTACCTTAACACTGTTTATACAGTATAACACTGTTGCATCAATAGGTACATTTACATGGACTCTAATATTCATAGGCACACCTCAGTCTGCCTTGAACTCTGATCACTTTTCTGTGGGAATAAGAGGAATATTGTAACTCTTTGATAATCTATTTAATAGGTAAATCAAAACAAAACTTCGATCTGATAATTTCTCTACTATATAGTCTATCTGTGCGCATTTGCTGCATGTGAGGGTAACATTGGGTTACTTGATGAGGTAAAGTTTGCTTCCTGGATTTCTGATTGGTAAACGTTATAAGAACAACTCTTTCCCATCTGTGTTTAATTTCATCCACTGGAATTTCATATGTACTAAAGAGTCTAATCTATCATAGACGAGACTAGCCTCAAAGCTGGAGGAAAAATTCTTCTTCTTCTTCTTCTGTTATATTTCTGGCAGATTACACATTTGACAGTGGGCAGGACTACTTTGTGCACTGGAATCTCTAATTAGAATGATTTCTGTCGGATCAGAAATATGGATAAGAAATATTATCCATGTCACTGTATCTAATATGGCCGAAGGATATTGTATCAGTGTTTTGATGAGCCTTATAATCTAGTAATACACTGTATAAAAATAAATAATATACGTGTGTATGTGCGTTTGCTAGGTGTGAACGTTAAAACGGGTGAGGTTTTCCCAGCCATGTTTCCACACAAAGGACCCGTCGAGGACTTGAGGTCTGCACGTAGCTTCACAGGTGGACAGGTATCAACCCAATCATGCTTAATTCTGAAGTACCGTCTGTCTCTTACATACATATTAATATCATATTTTTCAAACAATAAATTTTTGGAAACAAAAGAAGAAGCGTACGCACGTGCTCTAATTGTTACACTTGTCTAAAGTAGTGTTCTGTTTATGTTAACAATACTTTTTTTTTTTTACATATTATTTTTACTTTTTATTTTATTTTTACATATTATTTTATTAATACATTATCATTATCATTCACAGGATTATTAACATAAAATTTACATAGTGAATCTCTTTTTTTTTTTTTACTTTAAACCGTACATGTACATGACTTAAATTTATTATTATTTAAGGCATTTAAAAAAAAAAAAAGAATGAATTCTTGTTAATGGACATGAAAGAAAATAAATGAAAAGCCATACAGTAAATTACGACAAATGAGACAAGCTACTTAGTACAAAAGTAATGGTGCTCTATTCTGTACGTTTTGAACATCATTGTTTATTGTACAGCTGGATTTAAATAATTACTTCTCACTTCTAAGTACACAAAAACAGTCTTACTGATATTTTGGTAAGTACAGCAAGATTTTTAAGTGATGATTAAATTATTAAAAACAAGCACAACTAAGGTCATTAAAACATGATATCATGTGCCCCAAAAATTCAGACTTTTTTGTTTTGTAGTGTATTGAAATCTAACCTTTATTGAAATCAATGTTATTTATACAATATGCAGTGTTACATATAGAAATTACTGTTGTAAGCATTTTTCTATTCCATTTGATCAGATAGCTGATGTGTACGACTCTAGTAAAGAGCAGATGGTGATTGGCCCATGCAGGTGGACACCTAGCACAGACTTCGCCTTCTGGCTGGATGAAGATGATGAAACAATCTTACAGGTAATTACAAAATTGAATAGTTTTATTATTAAATGAAATCTGACTTTTTGCATCATTTTACATGATGACCTCTCTATCAAACAGTACCTGTCCACATCTCCTTATGCTGAGCCACCTCATTTCGTCCAACACATCAAGTCCACAATCCGCTTCCTGCTGGAACACCCGAACCCCGACGCTCTGTTTCCTGGGGGGCAGCCACAGCTCTTCCAGCGATCAGAACAGGGAGAGTGGGAGAGAGTCTGTCCCTAGCACCGATCTCTGGCCTTACCAATCAACAACACTGTGACCCAACCAAAGGCCTTTACAAGCTCTTTCGTGCTCATCCAGTTCTTTGAGTGGGATCAGTTAATGGGGTGCTTGTCAGAGACTCGGATCAGCACAAAAGAGAAACTTCTGTTTGGAGTCGGAAGATGGAATTATCTTAATAGTTATGCATCAGTTGACATTTAGTGATTGTACAGAAATTAAATGCCCCTTCTTGGACGTTTAATGCTGGAGTTGGACTTGTTTTATACAGTGTACAGTGATGAAAAATGTATTATGTGACTTTATTTGGTCTGATTATGTATCATAAATATGACAGTGTGTGTGATTGAAGTGTTGTGTGTATCCTTCCTGAATTCTGAAGAAAAAAAAATGCTGCAAATCTTTCAGAGATCATTAAATAAAATAAAAAAAAACATTGATATCACAGTTTCCTGGTTACAACCTGCCATTCGGATGTACAGCCTTTTACTGCGTTTCTGTATAATATATTGGAAAAAGGATTGTGTTGAAGGAATAGTTGATCTCAGAATTGTTTCCTTGCTTCTTTAATTTTGCAATGGACACAAAAAAAAGTATTCAAACTCTCATCTGTGTGTTTGCCATGAGATACACTCTTAAAAAAAAGAAAAGAAAAAAAAAAAAAAGCAAGGTTTCCCATGTTGGGTCAGGTTGATGTGATGTAAATTGGTCGGGAATAGACAACCTAACACTGGATTGAATGGGGACCTGAAAGGGAACAGTCATGTTATTTTATTTGCTAGAATTTAACACTGTGCCTTCAGAGACAGAAAAAGTCTGTTCAATGTAAAATAAATATTCTGCAACAACAAAAAGTTTTTGTTCACATTTAATTTAATGCAATGGAATTAAAGTATGGAGGCAGTCAAATGGAATCTGCCTTTAGAATAAAAATTAGGCTGATGAGTGAGTAAAATTGTCTCAGGAGACTATACAGCCAAAGTTGGCTTCTTGTTAATACAAATTTTCAGATTTTTTTTTTAAAGTAAAGTTTCAAGTTACAGTCACATAAAGTTACTTAATACTGCCCTGCTACATGCAGTTGTTATTTACCCTGTGCTTTAACCTGTAACTTTAGCTAAGGTTAACAGTTAGCGGCAATGGGCACGAGCAGGATATGTGCACACGGTCTAGGTGTAATGCATGAACATATAACTCAGCAAGTGAGTGAGCAAGCAAGACTGACTCAGGTGTTTTTGTGGGGTTTTTTGTGCATGTTTCCAATACAACACCACCATAAAACTCATAAAAACTGCATGATTGCTGCAAGAATTTCAAAGGCCAGCTGTTTCTCTCGGTAGCATCTTCACCATGCACATTTATTTTCAAAGGCTTGGGGGGAAAAAATTTTGAGTTGTTTTCTTCCTCTAATTTCTAGGCTACTTATTTGATCACTAACACACAAGATAATCGAAATGTGGCAGACTAGAAGTGTGCATTGCCAATGACATAAAAACTTACAAAAAAAATGTATGCACACTGCATACGGGGTTACGACTGCTGTAAATCAAGCATGTGTTTGATATTAATCACTCCTAATTTTAAACCGTACACACGTTGGATTTTATTTATTTATTTATTTGATTTTCCAGAAAAATATGGGGAAAAAACATACTATTATTACGCTATGCGAACATCATAAAAGCCCAGCAATCAACTATCTTCAAGCTGGGTTGTAAAAAAAAAAAAAAATCCAGCAAACATTCCTGGTCAACATCCAAACCCAACTGCTCTGAAAAGAATTCATACTGAGTTGGCTCAGACAGGACCTGGTTTCCAAATTAAGACGAGTGTAATGCTTTAGGTCATCTACTGTATACACATCAGTGGAATCATTTGGCTCAGACTACGCTGCAGAAAAGTCATGACTTAAAAAAAAAAAAAAAAACTATTCCACGATAGTAGCAAATGCTTTATCAGGGCATTGTTCTGAACCATTTGCAAGCCTGAGCGAAAAAAATTGTAATAAGCTTTAAACTTGTATTTTTAGCGTCTTTTATTATGTCATAGGAAGGTAAATGACTGGTGAGTACATGAAGAGGAAACCCCTTTTGAGGAAGTTTTTCAGATTCCTCTGATTCAAGACAGTCATCTGACTCCATTTTTAGAAGGTGCGAGAACCAAGAACTGAAGTACTGAATTGAGACGTTTCCCTGAGTAAGTTTTTCATTGTTTTACTTTAAAACTGACACGAGTCAGCATGCTTAAGAAATCCAAACCTGATTTGCAGTTAAATTTTGCAGTTTGCATTGCTTTTGCCTTTTTATAGTGAGCAGGAAAGAGAAATGCACAAGACTCAGCATGTCCTTTTTACCATGTTATAGTTAAATAGCATTAAATAAAGCATTTACAATACAGTTATAAGTTATGATTTATTGTGCTTTTTTGCATATCAATTCCAACAAATCTCCAGGTTTCACTTTCACTATGTGCAGGATCTGTGTTTAAAAATATCCACCGATCTCATTGTGCTTTAATTTTGTTGTTACTCATTTCAAGAACATGATGTTATCCGGGCTGTTGACAAACGCACTAAAGAGAAATCCAGCCGTATGTGGAAAAATGCACTCGAAAGAAGAGAAACACAAGAAACCGATGCCCCAGAAAAGAGGAAATAAATCACCCCTGGAGAGAGAGAAAGAGGACGAAGACATGTTTCGGCACAGAATTGAAAGTCTCCCTGGGAACCGTCCTAATAGTAAGTCTCATTTCACCGTGCAATTAATTCTTTTTCTTCATGCTATAGTGGTACATAGTTTCAATTATTCAATCCTTTTGTTTTCAGTGAAACAGGAATCAGAGGTTCTGGTGACTTGAAGGATGCGGAGACTTCGACACACCAGGACACTATAGTGGAAAAACAGGGAAAACATTCCATGTAATTTTGACAGAACAAGCTGGTATTGTTCGTTAATTCATCATTTTCTATACGGCTTATCCTGTGCAG